>JARWLC010000010.1:3000000-3492500 GCA_033318265.1 Phyllotis vaccarum
GAACCCCCTGACCCCAAGACAGAGTTTCTCTGTTTAACGGCCCTGGTTGTCCTGAATCTTGCTTTGTAGACCAGACTGGCTTTGAACTCACAGAGATCTGCCTGCCTCTGCCTCCCAAGTGCTGGAATTAAAGGTGTGCATCACTACCACCTAGCATGAAGAAAATTTTAAAACATACATACACACACACAATGACATCATACATATACAAACATAAATGCTTCATGCCTAGTTATTCACTTATTTTAAAAATCACTAAGTAATCTCTGTACAGCAGGTACTATCCTGAGATACCTGCATTGAGAAGAAATCCAGCCCTGAACAAATCAAAATTTCCATGCAGCCTTACTATACGGTTGGGATGAGTTAATCTAAATAACCGGTAGGTTAATGTAACTGGCAGTATTAACAAGGGCTAATCAAATAAAGCAAGGCAACAGCAATTTTACACAGTGTGGTCGGTCCCAGGCCTCACGGAACAGCACCATGGTGAAGCCAGTGGGCACTTGGGCATCAACAACAGGGAAGGAGAACATTGACCACCTGCTTCAGGTCAAGATTTAAGTCAGAAAAATCATGCAGGCTGCTGTTGTTGGCCAAGGAAGAGAGGTGGGTGAGTAAAGCCGTTGGTCACAAAAGGATTCCGGGCACAGGAGTGGCATAATTTCTGTTCTAACAGGATCATTCAGGCTACAATGCAGAAAGCTGTGTCAGCGAGATTAACTCACATCAACTGCCATTACACAGGAAGGGTAGCGCACTGGCCAGAAAAGAGGCAGTGAGCAGAGGGTGGGGGGTGGGGGGTTAACCAAGAGCTGTCTATGGGACATGAGGAGTGAAACCAAGCAGGAAAAAGCCAGTAAAGGGTTTCTTCTGCCCAGACAAAAGATGGTGGTCTGACCAGCATCTCCACAGCTGAGCTACTGCGGAGGTCAACGTGGGGAAAAATCATGGAAACAACACTAAGACTTGCTGAGTGAAGACTGTGTAGCTTTCAGCTAGACTTTTTCAGTACTCACCATGCTGAGGCGCTGAGTTCTAGGAGGGTAGAGGTGACAATCACTTGAAGAATCAATAGTGAAATGGAAAACATTGTACACTGCCTCACTTACCCAAATTGGGATCCGGAGCCTGGCGTTTCTTAATTTTAGCTTCAGAAATAGCAGAATAATAGGCACAAGTCATCTTGATCAGCCACGTTGCCCGAACCATTGGCACAGAATACTTAGCTAAATATGCAAAAACGTCCTCTTTTTTACTAAGGATGGGGACCTAAAAAGAAATAACATAATGACAATCACACACTAAGCACTGCTAGGCAAACTTACAGAGAAAGAAGCAAGAAAGGGGCTGGAAGCTATGTGCTGCTACAAGAAAGTGTGTTTGGTGCATTTTCAAGCAGTGCGTGTAGTTTAAAAAGAGGCAAGAAACTTCAAGCCAATTTTCATTAAGAAACGAAAATCAAAATCATGTTTAACACATGGCAAAATGGTTGCCAGCCATGCTTTCTTATTTATAAAACAAAGACTTGTCACATTCTCACATGAGTAAAGTTATCTGCCTTACGAGCAAACGGGGAAAAATAACTTCATGATACCGTTCCAAAATTGTTATCTCTTTCAAAATGATTTATCCCAAAATGGGACAGGAAAGACCAGGTAGGATTTGTTGCCATGCTACACTTTATCTGCGGACACTTCTTTGGATGAGGCGTTCTAACTGAAACATGTCACAAATGCAACAATTTCCAGAAACTATGTCGAAGTGACTTTACCCAACACTATTAATTAGAGTTTAAGATGACGGATCAGTGAATCTGCCTAATAATACACACTGAGCTACAATAGCCAGGCAATTGATTCTCTGGCTAAAGTAGACACTGGAGGCTGTTAATTATTTCCTCAAGACCACAAAGGTACAATTCAGCAAGTTAAGATCCCAACATACCATTGAATGGTTTCAAAGAGTTAATTCATTCTTCATTCATAAATATGCTATGAACAGCCTTTTACCCTATGAAATCTGTTCAGTTTAGAATATGGTGAAAAAAAAAGTCAACAGCGGTACATTTGTTACAACACAATGGGGTGAGACCAGTAAAACTGCTAGGTACACACACCCCGTGCTCCATAGCAGGGTGACTACTTGAGTAACACTTCCCTAGGTTTTGTGAATTCAGTCCATCATGTTCCAATCATTTATGGATTTTAATAATACTAATCCCATTCACTTCCCAAAGTGGGTACTCTGGTTTAATATATGTGTGTATATATGGATTCATGGATAAAAATTTATAGCAATAAGGACTTGATTGCCGGATTAGGGATTTGTCTATACCAACCCAAGTGTTTTCATGCCATAGATTTGGCTTTTTCAAAAGAAAACACTGGAGCCCTGCCATAGATATCAAGAAATCTGATCTCAATACCATCCCAAAAATCATTCTTTAATTTGAGTTACAAAGTCAAGGCTTCAAACCTACCAATTTATAAAGCATAGCATTTTTCAACTAGCTTGCCAAGTCAAGTGGATTTTTTTAAACCTAAAACCAGGCTATTCAAGTTGGACTTCCCAAAGAAACATTAGGCTGTTCCAATGCTGAAGGAACAGTTGCCTGCCTTGGTCAATGGGGTATACAGTGTGTTCACACGGTGTTTACAGAAAGCTGAAGACTTTCTGATCAGGTATACTTGCTGCCTCAAGTGCTGAACTCCGAATATCGCCCTATGACACAGAAGACTATACTGCACAAGCACAGCTAACAGGAAGCAAAAGACACATGGGCTAAGTCAGTAAAGCTTCATCTGTACACAACAATGTAGCACATTTTAATGAGGAAAAATCCTTTAAGTTTAGAATGCAAGGCACATCTTTCACAGGACATGGTCTCTGTATTCAATATTATTTAAGACAGAGACCAAAAAGAAAAAAAAAAAAAACCCACAGGGGCAAACATTCAGCTCAAGACCTAATGCTTTCCACTGGAATATAAAATATAGAACCAGTGGCTTAAATTGTATCAGTCCAGATCAAGCGGCCTCTCATTCATTAACACCAAAAAGATGTAAGATCAAAACCTAAAAACCCAGATCAGTGCAAAGCCAAAGTCAACGTCTCCAAAGAGTCTTACTAATAGTATCTTTCACAGATGACCAAAGGATTTACTGAAGCAGCAACCGCTAGGAGGGAAAAATGCAATGAGGTGAAATGTTTAGATAAAACTAGCAAATGTAACTGAGCAACAGATTTTACATAAACAGCACAGGACAAAATGGCAAAACCCTGAGTTGAATCAAGTGCAAGCTTCAGTATCCAAACAAACAGATGTGAAGAGAGTTGATTAAATGAGAAGGTATGTAGAGAAGGTTTTCTTCAAGCTACAGTTTGGACCAACTTGGGGAAGAAATGATGTTTGCTAGTGATTTTTTTTTTTTTTTACAGTGATGATTCTTTTTTTTTTTTCAGTAAAACACTTGACATTGGATTTAGGCAAACACTGGGCAGTATTTAGTTTCTGAATCTGCAAAGGAAATTAAGATGCTACGTGTGTGCTTCTTGCATGTGCACAAAGCTATTTATCACTAGTACGTCTCCCCTTGGATATCCACCACTGTGGGCTTCTTCCATTATCTAATCAGGGCCAGACCAAAAGGGAATTCTCAGACCACAGCAGCCAAGGGCACCTACATAAACAAGTAAGAACTAGTTAACTTTTTAAGAGTTAGAAGAGTAGCCCTGGTTGCCAGAATTTTCCTTTTCCAAATCAAGTAATGGTGGGGACTGAATAAAAAGTCCTTTACAGGCACACCTGTAAGTCTGTGTAACTTTATACTAATGGAAAGCCATGTCGGAAACATAATCCATCCCACATAGAGATCTATCCCAAAAGCTGAGGAAGAGCTTGGAAGATGACTCGGAATCACAGTACTGTTTCCTGTCCTAAGCCCTCCTGATAGGTAAACATCAGAAATTAACTAAGTGGTTGAATATGAAGATCACGTAGAGAATCTGGTCTTTTGCCCAAATCTACAAGAACTTTTGCCATTTCAAAGGGATGAGATTCTGAGAAGAGGAGAAGAAGGGCTCTTAGAATGCCTGAGACATGAATACATCAGAGTCAATGTTTTAAAAAGAAAATGTCTATGTTTGCAAAGAATTAATGCCAGGGCTTACCTGAGGGACACCTGACTTGGCCAGAGGCAGCTCCTAATAAAGAAAGAAGAACAATAGCTAATACAGCACGCCATGAGTCATCTCCCTCTTAAAAGATAAGAGACCCCTACACCCTTAAAGCAGGAAAACCAATTCCTTATCAATAGTCACTTTTAAAAAGCATCCAAAAAGTATTCTTAGAGCTTGTAACACACAGCTGACAGCACAGGCTATGAATCGGTCTTCAAAGCCATCAGATTCTGCAGGATGCTCTCTGGCTTATACGGCCTTCAGAGACAATCAATATATGGGCCACAGTAGGACCACAAACAGATATGAACACTGGGGAAGAAGTGTTCCAGCTCCATCGTTCAGGCAGGTTAAGACAGTGGCACTAACTCTGTGGAAGTGTTGGTCACACTTAAGCAAGTGTTCTTCAAAGACTGCAGTGCCTTACACTTCTATCTATCATCTATCTGTCTACCTACCTATGCTTCTATCTATCATCTATTACCTATCTATCAAAGGCATACAGTATCAAGATACTATAGCAAAATAAAGCCAGCGGAGGATGCAGGAGCTATTTTCAAAGAATTGCTTTCAAAAACACCCAAGTATACAAAGGCATTCTCTTCTGAGCTTGTCCCATTGGGTGGAAGTGATAACAGCATGTTTAGAACAGAAGAAGGCAGCCCCTATGAGAAGAAGCACCTGGGACTATTTCAAAGGCATACAAGACATGACAGATAAAGACTAAGAGGGAGATTTCTAACTTCTTTACTATCAACTTTCAAAGGTCATCTTGTATTGTTCAGACTACAAGATTATTGGACCTACGTGTTAATTATTCCCACTGAAGAAAATTACTGGAGGTAAAGATTTTAAAAGAACCTCCTACCAGCCAACACACATCCTTACCAAGGAAAAAAAAATTCTGAAACTTATAAATAAATCTTCTTGTTTTATTTTAAATGTTTTTACCATAACACAAAGCGTACCCGGAATAAAACTTTTTATCTTGCTTGATAGTAAGACTTAGCTTATCTTAAAGCTATTATTTACATGCGTGTGTGCGCATGTGCGTAAAAATCCCAAATGCTGGGATTACAGACAGGAGTTTGGGATTACACACCTAACTAGGATGGGTACTTTGACAGGCAATGAAATAATCTCAAAAGGATCTTTTTATTGTACCTTGGATATCTTGATCTAAGAAAACTAAAAGTGTAATGAAGAAAAAAAAGGCAGCATTATTGCCCACTGTTAAATTTTAAATTATGTTAAGGTCACCTGAACTGCCTCTGTGCAGATCCTTTAGGTGCTCTGAGAACATGTATTTAAAATGTAGAAGGAATAATGTAAAAAAAAAAAATACTATCTGGTAATGTGTACCTGCAACCGAGCCTTCAGTCTACAAGAGAATAAGGAAAAATAAATGTACAGTAAATAAAAACAGTATGTCAAACAGCTTCATTTATAAAACTGTAATTGGAACAATGGAAGAAAATGTTTGATACCTTTTTTGCCAAAATAGCAAGTGGTTTATTTCCTGCTAAGTCAGAGAACCAACTATGAATTGCACTCTGAGATCGAGCAGTAACCAGCCAATAATTATCTTTAGCATTAACTTGGGGCTTCTTCTTTCCAGTGTCCTGGAAAGTGTTAAGCTTTAGTTTCTCAGCCAATATGCTGCTGAAATACGCGCCAATCTGTAGAAAGAAATGGAAACAAAACAAGGTGTAAATATCTTAGTATTACATATTTTATCTTCATTGTTTCAACTAAAAGTGTATACAGCCCCTAAGAGAAAAAAATGGAAATTTAAATCTTTGAAGACAAAAATTGTAACTTCTATATAGTAAGTCCTGAAGCTCAACAGTGTGATCTATGTCCAGTTAACATAATGCAAAACTCACGTAGCACCTTTGCCCAAATGACCCCAAGCAACTTGGAAAAGGGAAGTACAGCAAGATGAAGTTAATTCCATCAGGGAAAATTTCACAATGGTCTTCTGTAGTCAGAAGTCTCTGACTCTTCAGGGCCTGTGGTCTAGAGGAATCTTCTCACCCAGGTCCTGATGCTGCTTAGCCTCAAATAATGACTCGGGCACTCACATTAATTACAAACTGTCTGGCCTATGGCTCAGGCTTCTTGCTAGCTAGCTCTTACAACTTAACATATTTCTATTAATATATGGCTTACCTGTGTTTTTACACCTTGGTCTCTTGGCAGCAGCTCACAGATTCTCTCCCTGAATCTGCCCTCCTCCTCCTTTATCTGTGCTCACATTTTCCCACCTGCCTATAGACTGCTTGCCATAGGCCAAAACAGTTCCTTTGTTATCCAATGGTAATTCAAAGAAAGACATTCCCACATCACCTCCCCTTTTCTGTCTAATCAAAGGAGAAGGTTTCAATTTCAACACAGCAAGATTACATATAACAAAACAGCTATCAAGCAAGAATTACAGTTACAATAAATAGTCTATTTGTACTTAACAAAACTAAATATCCTATCAATCCTAACTGCGCTCTCTCCTTTGCCACACTGCACAATCCACAGGAGAAAACTTGTTCCCTCACAGGGGCACACTGGAGAGGAAAGAGGCTGAGAATCAAGGAGAACACTCTTCTTCTTACTGCACCTTAACAGCACATGCTTTTGTTGTTTTTGTTTTGTTTTGTTTTTGCATAGGTGCTTTTGCCTGCATGAACTCCTGTGGGAGAGCGTCAGATCATGCAGTTAGAGACAGTTGTGAGCCACCATGTGCATGCTGGGAATTGAACCCAGGTCCTCTGAAAGACCAGCCAGTGCTTTTAACCTCTGAGCCATCTCTCCAGCCCCCTGATGTTGCTTTCTTAAAGAAATTCATTTAACAGGAAAACTGCAAAAGGTAGAGATAAATTAGGTGCTTTGCATTTTGATTGCACTCAGAAATCACTAAGGCAGAATAAGACAGGGCAGAGAAGGGGGCTCTGCAACTGTGATCACTTCATTATGTCATGTTATTTACAGTATAGAATGTGTTGATAGATTGTATATTTAATAATAAAAAAAAAAAACAGTCTGGAATATCAGGCAGAGCCACCCCCAGAGCCAACGTGCAGTTCAGGGAGTGGAGACCCCCGCCTTTAATCCCATCCCTCTGGATCTCTGTGAGTTCAAGGCCTAACAGCTAGGCAGTGGTGGTGCACCCCAGGAAGTGAGAGAGCTGGGTGGAGGGAGAGAAGGAAGGGGTTCAGCTTCCCCAGCACTTCCCTTGACAGCTGAGGACCAGAAAGGTTGGAGTCAGAGGATTCGGGAAGACACGTGACGGGTTGTCTGGGTGAGAATCAGCTGTGCTTTGTTCCCTGTCTCTCTGATATCACAGTAAGGTGGGAAAAGAATAGGATGGGAAGAGGAGCAAAGAGCGAAAGTGAAAGAGAGCAGAGGAAGACAGGCAACCTGCTAAGGCTTTTCAAGATTCCAGAAAGCATCACACTGTGCTCCCTGAGAATCTTTGAATCATATGATGAAAACGATTCCTAAGAGGCATCACCAATAGTTAGCTAACAGTGTCAACTTAAATGAGATAAGAGGGATACTCCAGAGGGGAAAAAAAAAAAAAATCAAAAGCTCAGAGTTTCACCTTCAAGTCAGGGGTAAGTTGCATGCATAGTCCAAGCTGGTTTATCGTCAGGATAAAAAAGCTGGTACAACATTTTGTTTATTGTGAACAGAGTTTATCTGAACTGAAAAAATGGTGATGAAAACTGTGGCGGTTTGAACAGGAACGCCCCAACAGGCTCGTAGTTGAAAGCTTAGTCATCAAGAAATGGCAAAATCTGAAAGGATTAGGGGGTGTGGCCTTGTTGGAGGAAGTCTGTCACTGGAGGAAGACTCTGAGGTTGGAAACCCCTCCACTGCTCCCATGCTTGGCTGTCCTGATGAAAGTGGACTAAACCTCTGAACTGGAAGGCAGCTCCAATTGTATACAAGCTACCTTGGTCACGGTGTCTCTCCAGAGGAACCGAACAGGGACTAACATGAACTAGATAGAGTAAGGAAAAAAAACAGGTAAACATCTTGGTTCCAAACAAACTCACTCAGGCTTGCCTGTGCAGAGCAAAATGTTTCTGCACTTGACCTGGATAGGTAGAAGCAGAACCAGCTGGCTGGAAACAAGCAGTCGCTCTGGCAAATTGCTCAGTTTTAAGTTTCTCAACTGATATTTGGTCTTTCTACCAAACAACCAAGAGTATGTACTTCTGTATACTAAAGAGACCTCTAGACTGCAACTGTGTCTAGATATGTTAATCATAATGAACAAGGGTATAAACATGAGAAAAAATTACTTGAGGGAGTCAATGCACCCGATTGATAATTTTAAAAAAACTGCATATAAATGTTTTATGCTTCTCCTTAGTGACTCTTGTAAACAAATTCATACTGTAAGCAAAGTCAAAATTCCTAAATAAGAAAGACAGGAGAAATGCACACTAGAGCTCAAAAACATGTTAAAGACTGGTCTCATGCTGACCTTGAATATTGCCCCAACACCTACCCAGTGCTAAGATTACAGATTTGCCACAGACCAGCTAGAATGCTTAGTTTTCTTCCAACAGCAATATATTTACATTATTTAAAAATCAGAAGATATACTTTTTTTAAAAAAAGCCTCATTCTCAAAACCCAATTCCTACCTCCAAGTAATCAATTGGATTAGTTGGTTATGCAGCCTTCCACTGTTACATGAACAGACACAAGCAAACATATACTTGACTTTTCCTTTCTGGCATATCTGGCTCACTGTGTGCACTCAATATTCCTATACCCATATCTATACCTCCCTATATGTAGAATTCCATTTATTTGTTTAGCTACACAATAATGTTCTTCATTTGATCAAGAGAATAATAACAGGCACCTGGAGCATTAGTTCTAAACTTTAGTGTTATGAATCCTGTTAAAATGAACACCTTTCACATTCATTACATGCAGGAATGGGATAATTTCTATAATTTGGACGGCATAATTCTGCAATGTTAATTATACTGCCATATCACTCTTCAAATGGTCTAATACCAATTTATATTCTTTCAAACAAAGTGTAAGAAGATTAACTCAACCCTTGTTTTTATTCACCCAGACCTATTCAGATAATAGCTCTTTTGATAAGAACATGGGAAAGGTCGGATGTGAAGCACTAAGATTTCATACATTTCATGTTAATGAAATCAAATTCACATAAGAAATATTAGGTCTTTGAATAGACCTCACAGAGAAAGTATTCCAAGTTGTAATAGGTGTTATTTTTGTTAACTTGGTTACCTAAATTATTATAAAATTTGACACAAAGAACCAAGATTTGAGCAGTTCATAACACACTAAAGAACTCTCAGATGTGAACACTGACTGAAACCGTCCTCTAGACAGACCAGTTGCCCAAACTAGCCAACCCTCCTCCCTGTGCTGTACAGAAGATGCTGACTCTCCTGGGTGCCAGAAGTACCCTTCATCAAAGCCCACAGAACCCACCTGATCCCAGCCTTTCTGTAAGTGTGTCTGTCATTCCTTCAGTGTACATCGTTTCTTCATTCCCAAGTTGCCCCATTCAGGTGGCAGGGACCAAGCCATGCAGGACATGGCACTGGTCACAAAAGACAAAAATGTTCTGGGGACAGGCAGTACGGTGAAGATGGTATAGCAGTGTGAATGTACGCACTGTCCAAGATCCACACACTCATATAGCAGTGTGAATGTACGCACTGTCCAAGATCCACACACTCATACAGCAGTGTGAATGTATGCAATGTCCAAGATCCACACACTCATACAGCAGTGTGAATGTATGCAATGTCCAAGATCTACACACTCATACAGCAGTGTGAATGTACACACTGTCCAAGATCTACACACTCATACAGCAGTGTGAATGTACACACTGTCCAAGATCTACACACTCATACAGCAGTGTGAATGTACGCACTGTCCAAGATCCACACACTCATACAGCAGTGTGAATGTACGCAATGTCCAAGATCTACACACTCATACAGCAGTGTGAATGTACGCAATGTCCAAGATCTACGCACTCATACAGCAGTGTGAATGTACGCACTGTCCAAGATCCACACACTCATACAGCAGTGTGAATGTACGCAATGTCCAAGATCTACACACTCAAATGAGTGGAGCGGTAAACATTTATAGAACTGGATATTCTTCACAAACACATAACTAGAGTTGTAACGTCAAGCGTATAAAAATTGCAAAGACAAACTTTAAAATGTCACTGCGTCTGATCACATACATCTTTTCAATAGTGATGATTCAGTTCAATGATTCCTTCGTTTTAGTGAGAGAAAAGAAGCATAGAGACTGACTTGTGCTTTTTATTTTCCTTGTATATCATGTTTTTAACTTCGTGAGAGTAAAAGTATTTTAATAACAAAAAATCATGTAAAAATAATGTAAAAAATTTTAGAAATCAACCACTAAAAGAAAATTAGCAAAAACACTTCTCTATATACATCTAACTGACCCATGGAAAAGGATATTGAGTTCAATAAGCTTCTGAACCTAATATTCTGAGGATAATTTTTTTATGAGTAATCACTTCCCAGCCTTTTCCTTTCCTTCCTCCCAAACCTCCTTCCTCCAAGTCTGACGATGTGTTCTGAATGAAAGTTGGTCTACGGACAAAAGGTACTGTAGAAATATCGTAAATCTTCACACAGAAGCTTGGTTGTTGACACTAGGCTGCTGGTGCTGCAGGGAGAGAGAGACGCAAAAACCAAACAGGAGGAGGAGAGGAGATTATGTGACGGACAGCTGGAAACGCTACGTGTTAGACAGAAGGGTTCGTCCTCTCTGTCCACGGAAAGAGCCTAGAACTAGCGACGCTGCGGAAACGCTGAGCATGCCTAGCACCCAGTGGCAGACGCAGACAGAACAAGATGAACCTGGAAGATGCTATGGAACAGTAAGAGTGGTGGGGATGCTCACGCAGGGTTTAAAGGGCCCCTACTCAACAAATATTGAAAAACTTGGGCAGCCAAAAGAAAAACGAAGGTAGTAAATCATAACACATAAAAATAAAACTGGGAATATAGGGGTGACAGAAATGTAATCTGTAGTGACACTGCTAAAATGAACTGTAAAGGGAGCTCTTCACAAAAGTACTAGCCCTAATGAATCCCCGAGGAATGATAAGTGGGTGGGAGGGAGGGTGGATGAACGGATGGACAGAGAGACAGACAGACAGACAAATACAAACACATACACACATAAACACATATGCTCCAAGAGTTACAGGAAACAATGAGCATTACCTTTGATGGGTTGATTACAATGTTTCTGGCAGAGCCATGTTCATCTCCAGTGAAGGCTGGCTGATTGTTGAAACCCTGCTTTACATTCACAGCAGTAAGCTCATCCTGTTCAAGAGAACACATTGATTAAACAGAGAACAGAGACACCTCAAGTCAACCCAGACTCTGCAGCCTGAGTAAGAACTAAGTTCACTGCCATCTGTAAGAGAAAGAAGTTGAGAGGGATAATAAGAGAGAAGAAACCTAAACCATCACAAACGTGAGTAGGGAAAGATCACGTAAATGCTAACACTGACTCTAGGTGGAGGGATGGAGGTTATCTCGACTGTAAGAGCGCATATAGTCAATCTCGACTTCAACATGGCAGGAATAAAGTCACAGTGAAAACACTTCTCTGGGTATGTAAGATTAAACTGAGCAGGATGACTCACCCTGGCTATGGGGACACATCCCAGCAGTTGGGCCCCGGACTTAGGAGAAAGGAGAAGCAGGATGAAGCAGGATGAGACTGGCTCTCATTTCTGCGTCCTCGTGGGCTCTGTATACACAACTAAGCTCTTGCGGCAATGAGTTCCCTGTCATGATGGACTGTTATTACCTCAACCTTAAACCCAAATCCTCCCTTCCCTCCACTGCCTCCTGTAGGAATATAGTCACAACAGGAAAAATAACAAGCTCCTACAATGCCCTACTAATTGCTCTGTGAGCTCCACTAACTCTTAACTTATAAATCGGAACAAGAAAAAGACTGAACAGCTTCCCTCACGCACAGAAATAAGAGACTGTAGAACTTTCTAAGTTTTTGTCCTTCGAGCACGTGGGTCCTGAGGTTGAACTGTGTGGTCACAAGGCTTGCCACAAGCTCCTTTGCCAGCTGGGCCCTCTCATGACCCAAGATCACAGAATGTTTTAATTGGAATTGTTCTGAGAAGCTCATAGTTTGACTCTCCCTCCTTGCTGCTCCAAGTGAATGTGTGTTTTGCCTACACAAATGTCTGTGCACCACATTCATACAGTCTGTGGAGGTCACAAAAAGACATCAGAACTAGAGTTACATATAGTTGTGGGTAAACCTGGGTCCTGGAGGAGAGCAACCAGTGCTCTTACCTGCTTAAGCCCCCAACCCTATCTTAAATTCAACAGAGCTTTCCCATCCAACTAATCCAAGACCCCACAGTGGGTTAAAGACAGAAGTGGAATGTTTATAGTGGTAAGTGTTGTGGTAGTAAAGACATGCTCCTCCACAACCTATCACTAGGGGGAGGGAGTGACTAGTTTTACATATTCTAGTTCACTTAATCCTTAGTCAGGTGCTAGATGGTCAAATCCATCTCACAGATAAGAACAGCTACACGCATTATACTAGTGCACCATCTGGGCAAGGCAACAACACTGAAACATTATCCTAGACTACAAAGAGGCACTTCCATGAAACAGAACAAATGTCACCTGAAAATGTGTTCTAAAAATACAGTGTTACACCTACTATCTTTAAAATGACCTCCTCAAAAGATGTGGGAAGACTTTTGTCCAGGCACAACACATCAACAAAATGGCCTGGAATAATAATCATAGGTGTCATTGCTTGTTAGTTTTTGTTTGGTTTTTCGATACAGGGTTTCTCTGTGTAGCCCTGGCTGTCCTGAAACTCACTTTGTAGACCTGGATGGCCTTGAACTCAGAGATCTGCCTGCCTCTGCCTCCCACGTGCTGGATTAAAGGTGTGTGCCACGAAGCATAATAGCTGAGAATTTAAAAAAATATATAAAAAATTTAAAAAAGCATGACCTCCTTGCCCTGCTCAGATTATCACTGAGTTCTAGAATAAATCATAATTTGAAAATACAGAATGGAAAAAAGAAGTTTAAGAAATAAGGCAAGAAACAGTCTCAGTGAACTAGGCTGATGGTTACCACAGCACCAAGGAAAGACACCAGCTATAAATGTAGACCAGAAAAATTGTTCCAAGGGCTGCTGTGACTAGTTTAAAAATGGCTGCCTTGGCTGAGGACCCCATTCTGCTAGAATATGCAAAGAACTGCACTGTGCATGTGTTTATGGGTATCTTGGTAGGCCACTGCTTTGGCCACTTTCAAAGGATCCCAATTCAGGGAGCCAAGTTCTGTGGGAATCAATTTCTTCCCAGTTGAGGTGAACACTGAAATGATGATTCACACAGATGACAGATTCCTTGATCATATCCAAAGACATCTCAAACTGATCAGTCATTTTCAAATTAATTATTCAAAATTTTAAGACAAAACTATATGATGTATATTTTAACTCAGGAAGAATTTGATCAATCTTAAGTAGCAGTTAATAAAAATGTCTGTAGTCTTACTGTCTAAAACAGCAGGGATACAAAGGGCACCATGAGAGAGTATCATAAAAAAAAAAACTGGATGCAAATTTGCCAATGATTTGCCACTAGGGCATTGGGGGAAACAGTAAGTGTAGTGGGATTATGTTGTTACATTGTAAATAATTGTCCTGCCTATTGGTTTAATAAAAATGCTGATTGGCCAAAGGCAGACAGGGAAGTGTGGGCGGGGCTACCAGACTAAGAAAACTCTGGGAACAGGAAGAGCAGAGTGGAGATGCTACAGAGACACCAGAGTTGCCAGCAAGCCAGAAGATGCAGAGGACAACTATACTGCTCTGAGAAAAGGTACCAAGCTGCATGGCTGAACAGGATAAGAGTCATGGGTTAGATTAAGGGTAAAAGCTAGCAATACGCCAGAGCCATAGGCTGATCAGCATAACATTAATATAAGTGTCTGTGTGTTTCTGTGGGATTGCAGGTCTGCAGGTCTAGACCACAGGCCAGAGAAGCCAGAAACTTACTAGTACAATTGAGTGTCAGCTCAACAGTATTTTTTACTCACAAGGGCTATGATTTACTCAAAAAGAAATCCTGGGCTTTTGAGATCAGCTGGCTCTGAAGTCATCTCTATTTCTACCCTCAACTGATACCAATCACTTAGACCCGCCCCCTTTGAGTATTCACCTCAAATGGGGTTCTACAAAAACAGGTAAAAACCAAGAGCATGGAAAGCCATATTTGCATGGATGCTCTATTTTCTAATGTACCTGAAATGAACGAACACCAATGGCAAAAATCCAAATGAGTTAAGAATAAGACAGGCTTGAGTGTTTACTGCAGTTGACAATATTTCTCAAACTCCAAAGCTGCACCAATAGACTCCCCTTAAAGGAAACATCCTCTACAACCTGCAGGTGTCTGCAGAGCCAACTTCAAGAAAGCGGCTTAGGATGGTGGTAGCACTGTGCACCTTTAAGTGATTTAGACAAAAGGTGATGTGTGTTACATGCATTCACACAAGAAGCTTCTGTGACTGCTCTGAAAGCTTTGCCAAGGTTAATTTGGTGTAATTAGAAAAGAAATAATCCAATATTTGGAAAAGAATGCTCCTAAACTGCCAAGCCAGAGCTGTCTGTAAGGGTCACAGATAGCAACATCCCTATGAGCTATGAACCTCTTCGAAGACTTTCCTAAACAGATGAGTAACCACCCACTGCTACAATGACTTTCCTTGCAAATACAGGGAGACAGATCACAGCCGTTAATTTGTAGCCAAGGACAGTGTTATACCAACAGCTCACATATGCAACTTCTTTAGGTAGGTAAAAAGGTTGTCCCCAAAGTAGCTAGAGCACCGATAAAGGACTCCTATACTCCTGACTGACTTCAACTAAAACACAAGCCTTACATGGAAAGTATAGCGGCCTATGCTGCTAGCCCAGAACTCCATAGGCAAAGGTAAGAGCAGGGTCCCAGACAGAGCTATAAGAGGACCTCATATCAAAAAAGAAAATACAGTAATGCTCTAAAACAAATTTGGGGGGTGGAGAGCTAAACAAATACCTAGAGAAGCATGTTAATAGAAAAATCCAGTGTTTACATTTTTCTCTACATTTTCAGATTCTAAATAGAAAAATCAGTCATTTGGGACTATGGGCAAACTTCTAATACAACCATAAGTCTCACATGAGGTTGTGAGCGCTGAGGTTGTTATTTTTCTGAATCACTTTCAAAGCAATCTTATAAAATATTTCAAGGCTGGTAAGATGGCTCAGCCAGTAAAGGCGCTTAGGTGAAGACCTAACTGCCTGACTTTGATCCCCAGGACCCACAGGAGAACACCAACTCCCTAGAGCTATCCTTTGGCCTCCACATGTGTGGCACAGGACAAACACAAATGCATCTACACACATGCATACACACACACATACAACTTCTTTTTCTAAGTAAAAAAGATCTCTCCGAAGAAGTGAACACATTTGGGGGGGAGGGGGAGGGGGGATGCCAGTCTGGAAACCGCTTAAGTTCCTTCTCACTTAAGACATAAAACAGAAACAAAACAAAAAAGGTCATCTTAACACAAATTCCAGAGACCATGTCAAAGGCAGATTAATAAATGGCACAGGAACACATGTGCGCATACACATGTCCACTTGTGTCCATCTTCTCTGCACTATCTAACACACAGAACCATGCAGACAGTGCCAACAGTCCTGATCACCTAATCCTCTAACAAACTCAGGACCATTCAAAAAGCTGAACAGAAATCTCCACCAGAAGACTGGCTAACCCATTTCACTCAGACACAGGTTTTAGAAACAGCTTTATAATTACTTTTTCTGGCCTCTACCTCTCTCAAAAAAAAAAAAAAAAAAAAAACAAAAACAAAAACAAAAAAACCATTCTCTCTGTCCCCTGAGGCTGCCTGATACCCATTAAAAAAAAAATGCTAACATCCATGATTGAATGAACTCATATTCACACCCAAGATGGCATGATAATCCCCATTATGGGCAGAGTTTAAAGCCACTGGGCAATGCACAAGGTTAACTGATACAAGTGACCTGAAACATTAAGGGAGAATCTTTCACTGCCATGATTCATCATTAACTGTAACACTTCTCACAGTACATACCTCACACTCCTTCCTTTCAAGTATTCTAAACACCGCTCTTGCCGCAGCCTGGCAGTGCAGTCCATCTACTGCCTGTCACTCACCTTGCTTCCGTACTGCCCATCTCCTAGCTACACTGAGTATTCCTGAAATAGTGTCCTGACCCACATGGTCTTATCCAAAAACTGCAGAGGCCTTTTCTGTTTCTACCCTCTGGAGATGCTAACAAAAGATCTAGCATAACTCTATACAGGTCACCAATAATGCTGGATGACATTTCCCCACCAGACTGTGGCCACAATTCAAAGTATTTCCGTATAACTGAAGATGCAAAGCCTCAAAGAAGATCAGTGGTCTACTCTGGCTGATATTCTGTATGTTGGAATCTCAGAGATCTGCATTCGAAGGTAGAGCTGACACCTAGCACTGGGACCAAGACGCCTCTGTAACTCATATCTTTATTTAAAAGGGAACAAGAATAACTTACAGAACTAAAGTCACATAAGACAAAATATTGCAGAGTTTAGCACTGTGCCCAATCCATTATTAAATGCCCTGTGGGTTTTTTCAATATTTTAACTTGCATTTAATGTACTTGACAATTTTATGCATTCCAACCCGAATGCCTACATCATGCCGCCTCCATGCCTTCACCCTTACAGTATTAAGAAGTCTTTGAATTTCACAAGCCGTAATTCAGCTCCCGCTCCATTCAATCAACAAGTAATTATAAATACAGCACCGCAATAAAAACTAGAGAATCCACTGTAGGGAAATGGCAAGTAGAACATACCCCAGAGATAAACGCTGTCTGGTGAGGGTGGCCTTTGAGATGAACTCTGATTCTGAAAGACCTTTCTCTAAGGAGACCCTTACAATGCTAAAGTTCTGCCCTCTTATGAGGAGACAACACAAGAACAAAGCAGAGTAAAAAGAACTAGGAGCATACTACGTAATTCCTAAAGCAACTACACACATACAGATGTATAACCCACATCAGCAAGAACGTTTAGAGCGTCTGAGCGTCTGATAATCAAAAGAGAGTGGGGAAGAAAACAGACTGGAGTGATGACTGGAGTCAGTGCTGTCTGAACAGCTGTGGCGTGCTTACGCTGAAAAGCCCAACAACATTCTGTGCTTTAAAATTAAGTGACACTTTAAAGACAGATAAACTGGTAATAAATGGACAGAAGCAGATTCATAGACTCTGAACATAATAGGGCTCACGTTAACATCAGATAAAATAAGCTTCATGACAAGGAGAACTATCAGAAGTAGAAAGAAGCATGTCACGACAAAAGGTTCGATTCACGGACGTATGTGCGATGAGGGAAGACGGAGGAAAGGCATGTTTGATGTCTATCGGGTTGGGAAGATGAAAGAGCACGTCGCTCGGTGAACAGGAGCAAAGAAAATGCAGCTGAAAGCCGATCCTGAAGCATAGGAACGGAACAGAGTACGCAGGATGTGGTAGCTTGTGGAGGAAATTCTGTCTTTATCATAAACACAGAAAAGGTCCGATTTTATAGGTCTGAACTGAAGACAACTGATCAGAATGGGGTCAAAATGACAAAGGCATGTGGAAATAACAGTATGGAGGCCAGAGGGTTCTGAGTTAGTGTCAAGATATATTTAACAACTCAAATCTAAGGGCTGAGATGCACAGGGAGGGACACGGGTCCAGGACAGGCCCAGGGGAAACCCGACCACGATCTAACAGTCAGAGAGAACAGGAACCTTCCCAGGACATGTCACAGCATGGCCATTCCAGGAAAAGAAAGATACAAAGTGCTTCTTTACCGGGGAAAGTAAGGGAAGATTTTGTCTTGTAGCAAGAAAAGGCAACGGTGTGAAGTGCTTCTGAGACTGGGCCGTCCCTGGTAACCCAGTGTGAAGGCCTCACAGCCACACTGGAGGGATCAGAAGAACAAATGGAAAATGAAGAGGTAGTAAGTTCACAGGATGCTTCTAGAAAAATCTGCAGAAAGGAGAGTCAGATCAGGATGGGGTCGTGGGGTAGAGGGAACTTTAAAACACGGGCTTCTAGGATGCGTCTCAGCATCACCACGGAGAAGAACAGGAAGGAAATGATCTGTCTCTGCGTGCAAGACAACACCACCGTCCCCGGTACCAAAGCAGCCTGGACACATACTGTTTAGTGAGTGTCTGGGCCAAGGGGAAAATAAAAAGAATTTTATGGTCCCAGTCTCTAATAAGTATACAGATGACCTTATTTGAGTGTCTGTGCCTTTGCAGGCAAACCAAACGGGGTTGTACGAATACGTGGATTGGTGTCATGATAGAAGAGGTATAAACACAGAAAAAAGACAGTAAAGCAGACACAAGGCAGAGATGGGAGTCATCTGTCTACACACCAGCAAGGGCCTAGACAACCAGAGCTCTAGAACACAAGATCCCTGCCTGAGGCTCTGAGTGACCACGGCCTTGCTGATACCGTCAATGAATATTTCTAACCTATGAGAAAAAAACTGCCAGGGTTTTAGTCTGTCCGAGCTATGGTTATCCAGCATCCCTAGGGATCTAAGTAGAAAAGGGAACTTCTGCCATCCCTCAAGGCAGTGCTGAAGTCTGGATCCAAGCCATGTGGCAGCAATGTGAAGGCCATCACTCACAGCAGTAGAAACCAACTTCTATCTGCGCTCCTCACCTGACACATCACCCCATGACCATCCAAGAAGTCATTTAAAAGGTAGCCAAGGTTTGGACGGAATACCTTGTTTGCAGCCAAACTACTTGATGGTCACAGCGTTAATACCAACCCCCTTAACAAGGCATGGCTCCTCTAAAAAGAAACGCTTCCCCTCCCTTGGCCTCAACAATCTCTCTAACAACCAGGGCCACATTTGCATCGAAGTCATATCAAAGAGTTGGCTTTTTATATCCACCATCATCTCCATTGCTATTAATATTCATCTCCCATCCTAACCACACCTGAAGCCTGACAATCACTAATTATGGGACCTGAAATAAAGCCAAAGGATGAACCTGGCACAAAACGGCAAGCTCTGCCTTCATACCTATGCCTACTGAAAATGCCTTTCAACCGTGCTAACAGTGACAGCTACCTCCGGGATCTCTTAACGCCTCAGGCTACTACTGGTGACAGTATGGAGCTGCATCTTTGGCTATTACATATGGCATTCTCCAAGACAGTAAGACCTCTGAAGCAAGCAGTGTTTCCCAACTAACCTAACCCAGAATCCTGGTTCTCTACTCCTTTTCTGTGAAATGGAGGTAATGATGCCCATTTCACCTTCCCATTGTGACAGTTGGAGCAGTAACAGGCATAATTGACTATTTTTAACACAGAATCATCACAATCTTTACCATCATGACCTTTATATGGCTAGCACATACAAGACTGGCTATGTACATTATGTACATGACTGAGTGCTTAAAAACTTTTAAAGAATTAAATAGAAGTGCCCACAACAAGTGAGTAGGAAACACACACTCAAGAGTGCCAATATCCCTTAATAACAGCCTTCATCCCAACCAGAGCAGCCTACTGAGGCAGGAAGTTCCTCCCTTGTTTTAAAGTAGACGAGCCTTTGATTCCAATTATATCTAAATACAGTATACTTAACATTTATTTCGCTCATTTAAATAATTGTATCCCATTAACTCACATTCAAACCCCCATTCAAATGCTTGTCACCCACTGATACCAAACACCTGGATGTGGCTCTCAGAAAGATTCCAGGAAAACGACAGGAGAAAAATACTTGAACTTTTAGATTTGTATATACAGGGAAATGAACTAAATATCTGACAGTCTCCCCTACCCAGAATTGATCCCAAAAGACAGCTTTCTCTTTAGATGGGCCACTGCTGAGGACAACCCCAGGCCCATAGGACTCTTGTGCTGCAAACTTTCAATCCTATTTACTGTGTATTTTCTGTGGCCAGGTGTGCAGTGATCTTGAGCAAAGACAGTAAATCCAAGTCTTATCATGTGTCCATAGATGTTAATTCTGCAGTTAACTAACTTCGCTGCCTCAATCTGGCTCTTTTTGGTTCTCCTTCCCATCCTAATTACACTCCTATTCCAAGCTCCATGCACCCCTGTGGGAAGCTAGCCTGGGGGGGAGGGGGGGGCAGAGAGCAGTTTCTCCATTTTGTCCTGGTGACGAGGAAAACAGGCAGGGTACCCCGGTTAACACCTCCTGCCTTCCCCGCCCTTTCCATGTTCAGGACCTTCACTGGCTCCTACCTCTTCTGCCTCACATCACAAATCTGCTGGAAGTTCTAGCTTTTAACTGCCACCACAGCAGCCCAGGAGGCGGCCAGTAGCAGGTGTTCAAGGAGAAATGTAAAGATGGGATAGCCGAAAACCAAAGCTATGTGTACCCTTTGTAAACTAAGACTTTAACCAGTCATCTAGCTAAAGCCAGCTGCAATTCTTGGGGGCGGGTAGGAAGGTCTGAGGACTGTTTTAATTCAAGAACAACAAAGTGCAAATCTGAATGCCTGACACGTCACTAGAGATCTGGCACAAATGCATGTGTAACTCTGAAGTCCTCAAGTAACAGGATCCTGCACACAGTTTAACAGTGTCCCAAGAAATCTTTATGCTGTCCACACCCCTCTCTCATTTCCTTTGACCAATTATCACCAACTGCCACTTCTCCAGTACTATTCGGGCTCATTTTACTTCACGATCTGGGTACTGAAGCCACCTCCCTCACAGCCTCCCGGTTCCTACTCTCTCTCTCCCCCACAGTGGATTTATTAGGCATGAACTAATGAGGTTAATTTAACAGAGAATCATGTGGACTCACCACCATCCCCCACAGTCCCCCACAACCAAGCTGCCGGCAAGAGGCAAGACACCATCAATGGCCCAGCCCCACTAAGCCTGGTCTGTAGAGCCCATTACCCCTCGGAGCCAGCATCCTGCAGGGTCCCCAAGCATTTCGTCTCTTTTTGCTGAACAGTATCTTTAGCCTCTCTCTCTCTCTCCAGTAAGCTTAACAGTTACAGCACAGACTCATCCACTTCCAACTTAATGCTGATAAGACACTGACCAGTCAAAGATTCCTTGTGCCTCAGTTTCTTCATTTATAAACAGGAGCTAATCTCTCCCCACCTCAGTGAAACATGGCATCCACCCAACCATACAGAACTGCACTCAGAACAACAGACCCAGGAAATACTGTCTATTATGTAACTGACACTATACAGACTATTGAATGTATATACTGTCCTCAAACTTTAAACACACACACACACACACACACACACACACACACACACACACACACACACACACTTATCGTTTCAGAAATGGTTTTAAATGGGTCCTGTGAACTGGACATAAACTTGCATGAGGAAGTGCCAGTCCAAAGGCAGGCTGATACCAGTACTGTTACTCAACAGGCCACATGCATACAATAGGAATAAGATGATATCACAGCAAAGTGACACCGTTGCTACATGCAAAACACATTTCATTTTTATCATGAAATTATATTAGGCTAAAATACAGTAAAAATGAATTTTAAAACAACCCAGCCCCTAACCATAGTTACCGTGGGAACCTTCTCAGGGAGATGGAGAGCAGGCTTTCATTTCCTTTCTACACTTTCTACACTCACATATCACCCAGCACCAGGGAGGCATACAGCAAGTCCTGAGTAAATGAATACATAATCTCAATAAGTTTGATTAATTAATAACCTTTAAGCAAATTTCAAACACTCAAAGGAATTTAAATAATATCTCCAACTCACAAAGAATCTTCAAAACAGTCATTTCCTTTAAAACTGACCAAATAAAAAGTGACCCATGAAGTACTTTCCACACCGTCTATGACTGCAGACAGTCCTGTGTGTAGCCATAGTAACGATACGTAAATAAAGCAGTGTCGGTGCTGTCTGTCCTTGTAGGCCTGAGAAGAAAAATGAGGAGCACCACCTAGAAGTTAGTGTTCCATAGGTTCCCCACACCTTTAAGGAAATGAGGAGTTCTTCTATCATCACCTCGCTGGGCCACTCCATGAGGGAAGTGACACAAGAGAGCTCACGACGCGGTGGACAGGACACCGCGTGGAGGGCACACTGCACATGGGCTCTTCCTCCGGCACTTTTTTTATCACTACCTACTTCTTGTCCTAAAACACAGTCAACGTGACGGATTCAAGTTCTCTCAAAAGTTCTTCTCAACATGGTGTCCAATTTCCCACCTCCCGCCTTACGCCGGACACACCTGTAATCACAGCACCAGAGAGGCTGAGAGCAGGGGAATCTCTAGTTCCAGGACAGAAAGGAAAATATAATACATACATACATACATGCATGCATACATACATACATGCATGCATGCATACTTACATACATACATACATACATGCATGCATGCATACGTACATACATGCATGCATACATACATACATACATACATACATACATACATACATACATACATAAGTGGGGGAGTGTTTTAAATCCCAGCCAAATACAGTAGAACTTTACTCCCCCGCCCCCTGGGACTTGAGGTTCAAAGGCAGTAGATTGAGAGTTGGGCTGAAAATGGAGTTAGAGGACCAATCTGGGCTACATGAGACGGTCTAAGAAACAAGAAGGGACTGGAGAGATGGCTCAGCATTTAAGAGCATCAAGCTGCTTTTCCAGAAACCCATGTTCAATTCTCAGCATCCACACAACTCTGGAGTCTGCAACTCCAGTTCTAGGGGATCCAACATACTCTGCTGTCTCCACATGAACATAGAATACAAATAAACATGCAGGCAAAACACCCATACACCAAGAAATAAATAAAAATAGTAAGTCTATTTTTAAAAAGAAAGATAAATAGAGAAAGGGAGAGAAAGAAAAGAGAGAAAAGATGTCTTATCTCTGTTCTCAGAATTTCTGCCCAGACCTTCTCCACTCAGCCTAGGAAACACCCGCTGCCTCTGAACATCTTCTTAATGACCCTGGTACCCTGAACAGATCAGATATGCTCCATCCCAACTTCTCAAAGCAGGAACCCTTTCTTCCACATCCTGGTCCTGCCGTAGCCTGTATCACACTGTGGCTTAACTTTCTAATAGCATTTGCTGATGACTGCTGCCCCAATCCCAGATGTAACCAGCAATTATTACCATTCCTTTATGACATACAAGATCATATATATATTTATATAAAGGGTACAACCCCTGCTGGACAAAATTTAACATTGGCTGGAGATGACAGAAGCAGAGGTGGCAGGCACACACCGTGTTAGACACTGAGCAGTGATAAGGGAATACAGACCAGCAGGAGCTTTGAGCAAAGGTCCCAAAGACAAAAAAATTACTTAACAGGTCTAGGAAAATGAGGATCCTCTCACGGGATCCAGGGAGTCAAGCTCTACAAAGTCACATCCTGAGGGTCAGCAGGCAACTTTAATAACTGTTCATTTTCACGTCGTCACAGACATGACTCATCCTCCCAAATCTACAGGTTGTCAGCTTTCACTAGCATACATTTCAATTTTTATTCTTCAGACACTTCTGAAATTGAAATCATGCAGGAAACAAAACAAAATTTAAAAAAACCCTCATTACACCTCCCCCTCCCCTTACTGTATTTCTTCACCTTCAGGGAGGAAAATTAAACTTTTTCTGAGATGCACTGTTAGGATCAGCATCAGTCTATCTACCCAAAAGCCTAAGCCAAGCCGGAGACCCCTCAGCTCTCAAGAACTTGGCAGCTCCTTCTCTGAGAGGGCAGACTATCTTCATGTTCTTCAATGAAAACATCACACGGCGAGAGAATGAGCGTGGAAGCCAATTATGAACTACACAAATAAGAGATTTGCAAAAATGTAAAAACACCTTTTCCCTCAATTCTTTTGATTTTAGATGACTTGTTTTATTAAACATATAACATATCATTGTCTCTTGTTTAAAAAATACCTAAGCCTGAATGTGTATAGGTTCAGCACATAAAAGGCTGTGGTCCCCAGCATCAAACACACACCAAAAAGAAAACTGACCCGCTACTGTATTTAAATGAGAAAATATAAAAATACATTTTCAAATACTTTTGCTAATTTCCAAAATTTCTATAAAATATTAGAGACTAAAACGCACCAATCCAAACCAACATTGTAAGGGGCCCCCAATGCTTAAAAGTGTAAAGAGGTCCTGAAAACCAAGTTTGGGAAATGCTGGTTTAAACTGGTAGTGCTGGAAAAGCCCTATTTCAAAGTCCCTCTTCTTGGGGTCAGCAGGCTACTCTAACTTCTGCAGATTTTCATACCATATCTGGCTCACATCCACTCGGCCAGCTCTGCTACTCGAGTAACAGATGAGGATATCCTGTTCAGCTCCCTCCTAAGCTTCTCAAAGCCATAGAACAAAAAGACCCACACGGAATCTCAGGATATGTGACTGTGACACTGTTAAGGCCATACATGAGATTATCCTAGACTGTCTACGTTGACCCTCTGGAAATTTCAGACTCCCCTCTAGAACCATGGGAAAATAAATTCCTGCTGCTTTAAGCCCACCTCCACGACCCCCAACACTTTATAGTAACTTCTTAAAGTAGCCACAAGTAACAAAAGAGTAGCCCAGGGTCCTCAACACCTCAGTGTGACTCTCAAGAGCCACTGTGGCCTGTGTCCTCTTAAATCTCATATCCAACCACCACCAGAGGGCACCCACGACTGGACCCCACCTTTCTTCTCCAGTGTGTCTAGGCCCCAGAGCCTGAGATGTTCCTGTCAGGGATTCTTTGCACTCACATCTTCAAAACCACCCTTGTCTATACAACCTCTAGGCCCCAGATTCAAATCCTCCTCTCTGAAGTCCTACCAAAAATGGGTCACTTTCTATTGTTCCTATAGAACTCTGAGGAATATTTGAACCATGTTGTTCCTCATTTACGTGTGTCACCCCCTTGGTCTACATTCCTCCATGCCAGAACAGAATCCAGAACAGCCTGATGTATGGGGCTGTGCGGAGGCCCAGAGCATATCAGGAGCACACACATACCAAGTCATGACAACCCACAGTGTCTCCAGATACTGCCACTGCCCCAGAGGGAAATGAAGAATAAACACCACAGCTGAAAATCTGCTCGAGATTGAAAGCTCCTGATCTAATGTTCCTACAGTTATTTATGCTTATGTCCATTCATCTTTTTTTAGATAAGTTCTGAGTCCTAGGTATGTGCCAGAGATATAACAGGAAAGATCTGGGCCCTGTCCTCATTAAGCCCCACTTGGCAAAGAGCCTGAAGAGTACTCAATAATACTGAATCAGTAAGTGACTGAATTAGTGTGGCATGTACGCGTACAATAACATTTCCCTTATAATATGGAAAATAAACCCAATAGTGAAAATGGCTCTTCCTGGGGGCCACAGCATTCTGCAACTAAGGAGGATCCACTTTCAGGTATGTCCAGCTGATGTGACGGTCAACAAAGATGACAGAGAAGAACCAGGAAACTGCCAAAAACAAAGAATAGACACACCAAAACAGTAAGTCCCAAGTGTTAAACAAAGGTCCCAGTAAATACAGAACTAAAAAGTCCTCAGCCAGAGCTCTAGCTATCCCCAGAGGCCGAGATGGGACTGGGAATCCTCCTCCCAAAAGCACAAGCCCAGCTGAGCTTCCAACAAACACCTCAGCAGATCTGGCTAGCTGTGCCACCAATCACCTAAGAACAGGGTGTCCTCAAATGCCACGGGGTTCTCACCATCAGGGCAACATGAGGGTATTCAGCAAAACAAACGAAGAAGAATGGGAATTTTCTAAATGGAAAGTCAGGTAAGTGTCATAGGAACTGAACTTCCTTTTGTTGTGAAGAAACTTGGAATGGTCCCTCTCTACCATTCAGCAGGCATGGCTCCTGCACATGGTGGAGACCCACAAACCATCCTTCTCCAAGGGAACCAGGACTCTTCCCTCCTGAGAAAAACTTGTACTGCCAAAAGCAGAAATAAAGGAGCCCACGGTTCCTGCTGCCTCTACTCTAGACTGACCAGACATTAAGAATTCTGAAAAGTCACCACTCAGAAACACGGGGAGGCATTAGACTGTGAGTCTCTCAAGAGTGTGGAACGCATCACAACATCATTAAAACACCTCTTCTTCCTCCAAAAATGTGGGGCCTGACCCCAACAAAGGCTAAAAGACAGTGGATTTCTACTGTTTACTTAACAGAGCTACAGGGAATGGCCAAGCTCCCAAGATCAGATCATCTGCTTAAGGATCTCCGGGGGCCATTCAACCAACATTCTACTTAGCTTCTCAGCTCTCAGTCTCAATGATCGATTCAAGGCGAGTGCAGTGCCTCGGGCCATCAGATCCTCTCACCTCCTTCGCAAACAGGAATCTGGAGCTTTTCAGGGGCATAAGGAAAGGGCTTTCTCCTGCACCTGTACCCTTATCAGGGAGGAAAGTGTGCTTCTGGGGCAGTCCTCCAGTAATTGCCTTTACACCTCCATCTAAAGTGAAGGCATGCGCTTAGTCCAAACTGCAAAATGATACAGAGGAGGAAGATCTGGCTTTCTTATTTATTTATTATTTCTTTAGGTGGGAGGCAGGAAAGGAAAGGCATGACAGAAGTGTCTTCTGTAACTATGCCCAGCTGCTGGTAGGCCTGACAATCAGCCTTCGTTTAAAAATGAAAGGGAGCATTAATGGACAGCACTTACCAAGTCCTTGGTGTAAGCACTCCCACAGTAGATGAATTTAAGTGATGGACCTGAATTTTCACAGAAGCTGATACAAGCTGACTCCAGCATACCCTGAATTAGACCTCAGAGTTGATTTTCTTTTTTTTTTTTTAAGTTTACATGTCCCTTCATATTAAACCACTCTGAGTAGTCAATTACACAGTACAAATGGCAGAGCTGGAATGTCCTCTAAAGGGAGCCTGACCTCTACCCTGCTGCTCCTGTCAGACACACGGGCCCCCAAGCACCTCCCTCTGTGAAAGGTGTCACAGGTGTGCAGCCAGCTCTATGCTGGGGACAATAAAAGTTGATGAAAAGAACCGTGTTTATTCAAACCAGGCCAAGGACGTAATTGGTGAGGTTTCTTTTTTGCCTCAAACCACTATCTTTCGGGAAGGGCAGGGGGAGAAAGGTCTCTTACAGGAAAAAAAAAAAAAAAAAAAAAAGTGGGACAGTGAACATGAATGCTGTGGCTGGGCATGGTCTGGTCGTCTGGGATACGGTTCCTCTTCCCAGGTGGGTGACATGCCCTCAGGTATGAGTTAATAAAGCCAGGAGGGGCTTCTCTTCAACACAGAGCTAGAAGCACTGCAGTAGGAAAGGTGTCAGACAAAGTCTACTTTGAGAGGAGCCCAGACGTGCAGGATATGGGATATGGCTATCAGCTAACATCAGTCTCAGGGTGTGCGGTCACACACTGGAAATCCCAGCTACTAGGGAGGCTTGAATCTGAGGATCACCATGAGCGGCTGCAGTACAATACTAACTTCAAGCCATTTAGAAGATTAAGGGCAGAAGAGGAGCAGGAGGGGGAGGAAGAGGAGCAGGAGGGGGAGGAAGAGGAGGAAGAAGCAGTAGTAGTAGCAGCAGCATAAAGGCCCATCTTTATTTACAAAGCCAATCAAAATTATCTAATTATTCTTTAGGTTGCTTTCTCTGAGGGCAAAATTACCACAATATTACAGCTTAAAATGTAGGTTATCAGCAAAAAGGGAAATAAAAGGTATTGTTAACCCTATGGTATTCCCCCAAATCCATATTACGCTAATGCTAGAAAGTGACGAGGTGAGTCCTTTCTAAAGCGAGCATGCTGGTCACCTAGCTCTGCCCCTTCCCCACACCCTGTTGTCACCTAGGCTTTGGTGGATCACCCTATGGTGATGACCTCTGCTGTGTCAGGGTCCAAAAGCAGGTCAGGCCACTCTTGGTATTTTGCATTTGTGAAATGCCTTTCACCATATTGAAAAGTACCAAGAAGCCTCCTATCAAATGACAAACCCCTCAATATTGGATCTCCAAGCCTTCAAAACTGTGATGTTTCTTCTCCTTAAAAATAAAAAAATTAACTTAGCTTAAAATTTACCCAGTATTCTGACATAATGCTACTAAATGGACTCAAAGACCCAGAGTTAACAAGATTCCAAAATTTGCAGAAATGCAAATCTGAAGTAGGAATTGTTGCTCTTTTGTTGATTTAGAAGGTTTTCCCCCCTTGTTAGTAAGTTTCCTAAGACACTAAGGAGTTGATAATAGTTCTTAAAGTCCCTATCACCACGGAACAGCCTTAGAAATTGATTAGTAAAAGAAGTATTTGCACAAGCTCCCAGTTCCCTTCTCCTCTACAGGAGGAACTTGGAGCACAGGCAGCCTTGCTGCGCTCGCTCTCTCTCTCTCTCTCTCTCTCTCTCTCTCTCTCTCTCTCTCTCTCTCTCTCTCTCTCTCTCTCTCCCTCCCTCTCTCCCTCCCTCTCTCCCTCCCTCTCTCCCTCTCTCCCTCTCTCTCTCTCTCCTCCACCTGGCCTTCCCATGCAGCTGCAGCCAGCCGAAGGCTACTTTTCTCCTAGCTGAACCACTGCTGTTTATCTTCACTGCACAGGGACTCAAAGCCTTGGCCACACCCATCCTATTCCCTGACTACTCTACCACAGTAGTGGCCTCCCCAGAAGTTCACAAGCTCTTTATGAGAAGAGCCTCAGAGCAGAGAGCATGAAACCTCCCCAGGGTCTCTTCTCCTCTTTCCGCTCTGCCTAGTACCTGCAACTGCTCACGTAGGTGAATACACCTGAGGGTGGCACTACCAGCAAAGATCCCCTTACTCCATTCGGCCTCACTCTCACCTACCCAAAGACCCCACATCACTCTGTGGTTCTCCATGAAGGATCACATTTAACCTCACGTGTCAACCTGTGGGGAAACATCCAACAGGAGGCTGGATAAAGGGCACTGACTACGACCCCATAGACAGCCATATGTGAATCCTGAGAGTCCATCTGAGAACCCAATCCCAGGTCAGACAGAAACATCACAGCATTCCTAAATTAAAACAGGGTTTTATGGCACAAAGCTAGCTCACTTCTCCTTTGCCTCAGGTTAGCCAAGAACGCATATGAAATGTCTTCTGATGATTCTAGACTCAGGCATGGAATTCTCAACTAGAGATGCTTTACAGCTGGCAGGAAGCAAGCCTAGAATGAGGTTTTGATCTGTTACTTTCTGTTCATTCACTGGCTTAGTTCCCAAAGGTACCAATACTTCAAGTAAGATATGATGAAATAAATCACAAATTCCAGTTGGTATTTAATGAAAACTCGGAGCCAGATATTGGAGAAAAGCTGGATTACCAGAGAGAGGAAACAGACTACAGTCAATTCTCATCCAGCCAACTTCTCAGGGTAAAAGCTATCTTCCAGAGTCCTCAGCCTGGCTCCTCATCACTTCTACAGAATAATTCTGTCTTCCTATGCCTGCCTTAAATCTTTGTCCAGCTGTTTCACTTCCAGGTTCAACTCTGCATCATGATCCTAAAGTCAGGATTAAAGGTGTGAGCTACCACTGTCGTTGTTAGGCCTTGAACTCACAGAAAGATCTGTCTCCTGATTGATGGGATTAAAGGAGTGAGTTACCACTCTCTGACCCTCATGGCTCGACTGTGGGTGATTCTGTTTGTTCTCTGCTATTCCAGATTGATTTTATTAAATATAAAATATATCGCCACAATGAAAGATAGTAAGATACAAAGTATTGAGCAATGTCTGGAAACATGACAGAGCCCAAGCCGCTCTGAGGGTAAGCACACAAGCTAACACACTGCTTCTCAAACTTAGCTGCTAAAAGGTTTCCTACAAGGAGTTTTCCCCCATTAATTTTCACTGGGCAAGCCTCAGTGCACTACTGCATCTCTCTCAAATGACACCTTTTTAAAGGGGTGCTGCTGACTGGATCCAGGGCCTGTCTCACACGGCGTGCATCCCCTGCCCCATTTAGAACTTCCCTCTGGGCAGCTAGAATAAGAACTGAACCAGGCTTTCTACCAGAATTCTAATCCAAGTCACCTAGAAAACAGGCCCACCCCTTCCCTGAATACCGGGATTTTAATGAAGCCTGTAGCAGGGCCCTAAGGTAATTGCTCTCAGGCAAGGAACATTCTAGAACCAAATGTCTCCAGAGCCTTCTGTATGAGTCCTCCAGGCAACTGGCCAATTTGTCCAATCTCTTCTGTGAATTCAACCTAATCTTCCCCATTCCTCCGTCCCTGAATGTTGTTTATTTCTCCTTAAACCCCTTCGATTAGTAACTGGTCTAACCAAGCCATGGGGCTGTCATGTGAACACCAGTAACAAACCCCCTTCTTCAAGCAGCTTACATTCCAGTGGAGGGAGAAGGCCATGGAGAGGAGACGAAGCACCCCAACAGTCGATGAGCCCTCTAGAAGATAGGCTGCAGGAAGGGTCCCGCTTTGGGACAATCTCTAGCTAAAAACAAAGAACAGGAAACATCACTACAGCAAGGGATAGAGCCTAAACGTTAATGAGCTGAGCCTGTTGAGGTGGGGGACAGAGCAGCAGTGTCTTGATGTACAGCCAGATGCCAGAGCTGTACACAGCTGGAAGGTGTGAATAAGACCAGATTTTCAAGGGCAGTTCTCACAGATACCAACATCGGTACAGCAGAAGTCCTCAGATCCTTAACCAAGACATCACCTTCTTGTAGCTGACCTGTATTGAGTATAGTATGTGTGGTGTGACCATGTGACATGTTGCTATGCTTGGCATACAGCCATTTGTTCAAACACAAACCCCCTTTCACTGGTAAGGACTTGGGATCAAAGAAGCGGTCGATGGTGACACTGTGACTCAGACGTCAGCTGTGTGGTAGCAGGAGTGAAGGTGTGCAAAGGCCAGAATGCTGAGACCCGGAAGGGTTTGCACAGCACTCAGAGTGTGGAAAAAAGTCGGTGGGAAGGAACTGGGGTTTCCAGACATTCTCTTAGATATGGCTCAGAAAGGATATAAAGTCTGAAGAAAGTCCCATCCAACAACGGTTGAGTGGGCTGACAAGCTGGACTCCTCCAGCTTCAACCTAGGAGGCTCCTTAAGAGAATCAAGTGAAAGTCCCTAGGAATGAGCCCTGTAAAGCAGGATGCTTTTTCTCTAGGCAAGTGCTCAGAGTAGGCTCTGAACCAGCAAAGTAAGATTACATTCCATCTGGTTAGAGATGCATATTCTGGGGTCAAGCCTCAGAACTGCTAAATCTGAGACCCAACACCATTTTTCTTTCCTTTCTCTTTTTGTGGCACTCAGTATCCAAACCCATAGCCTCCTACATGCTAAGAAATCAGCTCAGGCTACACCCCTAGAAAGGGTGATGCCCCTCTCCTGAGCAGCCCTGCTCTGTGTACCACAGTGTCCTTCCTCTGGGCCCCGCTTGTGGATCCTATGCCTAGAAACCCCACTACTGTCTCAGTCCATTTTTCTTACGAATTTGATTTCCTGAACATATTTACTACTCAACTGTCCAGGCCACATGACCAATATAAAGCAACATCTCCCTCCTCGGAGTCCATCTTACTTCCACAGCGCTCAGCCTTCACGACAGAGAGCAAGAATACTTTAGGCATTTACCTAGACTTTCCCAACACCGCCAACACTGTGTCCACTTTTTAATTCATCCATCTCTCCTTCATTAATATACTACAAGAAATATCTCTGCCCTTAGAATTCCAGAAACTTTGCTCTATTCCAAGCATTATCAATGACAGCAAATGCAGACATCTTTCCTGTCCTCTAAAAACTGCCCCACTGGTAAGGAAGAGCCAGATACAAACAAATAAATGATTCACATGTCAGAAAGGCCTGAGAAGGTTGCTGGGCTTAGGTCAACAAGATGATAATAAAGAGACAGACCTGACAGAAAATATCCACATGCTGAATCTATGCCCAACTCTAGTCCAAGTTCCCTACACATGCTATCTATCTAGGTATCCAGCAGGAAAGCAGAAATCTCATCAACAAAGGGTCAAGATTCAGGCAAACAGGACGGCTCAGGAGCACCTCCTGGACCACGGCTGTGAAAGAATGTGAGGCTGGAGGAGGAAACACATGCAAGGGTTCCAGGGGGACAACAGTCAGCCTAAAGCCGGACAAAAACATCTGAGCGAGTCGGTGACATTAAGAAGTATCAGATGAATTGGAAATGCAAAGTATTCCAGAAGCTGATCAGGCAAGACACACTGGCGAATGTGTAATGTTGAGATGTAGATGAGCTGTATAAAAGGAAGAGTCGAGGATTCCCACTTTTCTCGTCTGCCCAGTCTTAAAGTCTGGAGGACCGTCGCAGATGACAGAAGTATTATACCCCATATTCAATAAAGTCTAAGGGAGGCAGAGGACTGCACGTTCTTGAATGGACTGATGAAGCAGATCTTCTTTTCATTATGTGTCCACTCAGTATCCTGAAATCCTATTTGCAGATCACTATTACCACTTCTCAACAAGAAAGATTACAAGCACAGTGATGAGGCAGCCAGCCTCTGTTAGGAAGAGGGCTTTGCTTACACAAATATGCGGGGAAATTTTTCACAAAGTCTTACCTAACTTTGCCAACTACAAAGATGCTCAACCATAATTCAAACTCATGACTATCAAACTGGAAGCCTACACTTCCTCTGTTAAGTCAATACTTTCCAGCTGGATGTGGTGGTGCAGGTCTATGACCTCAACACTCTGGAGACCGAAGCAAGATCTTGAGTTCAGAACCAGCTTGGGTAGATCAGTGAGACCATTCTCAAACAAATCACCACAGCTCTCTGATGCACAGCAATATAAATTTGGATGCACAGTTGAACTTCTCAAAATATTAATACTGACAGTCTCTTTTGAATCTGTGTAATTATATATCTTGTGTTTGTGTGTAATAACAAATACATATATACATGTATACATGGGATTTGATACTTTATATAGTAAAATGCATACTTCAATAAACTGCAAAAGTCAAAACTGCCAGGAAAGCACAATAAAGTTTCTCTACAGTTATTAAAAGAATAAAATCAGTGGTGTATAAAGAGTGGGTGGAATTTTGAGGGAGTAGTATAACACATAAATAACTGAAGCTTAGGAATCTGTTCGCCAAGCACCTGTTGTTCCGTATTGTACCCAAATTTGACTACAGCCACATATAAGGCTCTCCTCAGGAGAGATAGAATATCGGTCGCCCGGGGGAAAGTGAATCCTAGAAGAGTAACTACCCAACACTCACCCTGGGCACAATACTGATTTGAATGAGCACTGGACTGATTATCCAGTCTGTGTATTCACCACACACTCCAGATGAATCACGTTTTTTCTGGCCTTCAATCATCTTATTTTCTCAAATGCAAGTAGAAAAAGTCCCCTCTCAAGTCACTCCATCCAATTTTAGATCTCTAGAAAAATGACCCAAAATCCAAAATTATTCTGCCCAGGATTCAAATCCTGAAATGGCTGTCATATTTAAAAATAAATGCTAAACAAGCATCCATGATAATCCCAGCCACCAACCCGAAACTAAGGAGATGCCCTCATTATGGCATTCTCCAGAAAGATGTAGTGAGGCACTAATTCTAAAAGGAGAAGTGTCAACCAAATGAATGGCCTTGTCCCTACCAAAACTTCAGGAATGTTCTGCCACGGATGCTTTAGTCAACTTTATGCTTGGTCCTCATGCTCTGTTCTTTCTTAGCAGCTAGGTAAGGACATGTTGTAGAGGAGAAATTTACAGACTGTCACCTAACTGTGGTGAAGCACCACCTGTAAACTCCCCAGCCATGTTCAACGCACTACTCTCCTGATGCTCAAATTTAATGTGATAAGTCTAAAAAAAAAAAAAAAAAAAGGCTATGATGATTTCTCAGACACACTGTTAGCCAGTCTGGGCTGAGCCTCTACTAACGAAACAGATACATTAATCAAAACAGAAGTCTTAAAAAAAAAAAAAAACTTTTTAATTTGCAAAGTCTTTAGTGAAACCACTGGACATGCAAACTTTTTATAGTTTTCAGAGTCACAAAAAGAATAAATGGTCGTTTCGTGTTTGGCTACAGAAAAGAGAAGATAGGTAGGCTATCGCTGGCAAAGTCTGAAGGGACAGATCTGGAGCAGGTGAAAGAAAAAAAGAAAAATAGGCAAGTATCTGGGCAAACTGTATAGCCCAGGGTGATCATTACATAATTATTTGTTAACTGCCGACACACATCTACATAGATTACGTGTTTAACCACTGAAGCTACTGTATCTGCTGCAATAGCCAAGGTTTCTCCAATTAATTTCATTCAAAGAAATAAGAAATCCTGGAAGCTATTCCTTTCTAAGGTAACTTGCCTGCTTTTACATACAAAACAGTCTCCTCCGGGAAAGCCAATTGCCTCTCTAGAGACAAAATTCTCTGTTTCTTCTTAATACTGTTTTCTTAATAATTTTTTAAGAGAGAGAGATACAGAGGTACAGTCACAGAGCCAAATATATGATCACCTAGCTAAAAACGACTTCCATTCCAAACTGGAGGATGTGAAAAGGGTCCCTCCCCCATCCGTGCCCGTACCGCTGGCGCAAAACCCAAGACCTCAGTGTCCTATGTTCTGCATTCCAACATTTGTCAAAAAGTTTACGAGGATTTATCGAAGCGACAGAGAAAAAAACAAAATAAAATAAACCCGGCAGAAACGGAGGAAAAGCGAGCCGGAGGATGCAAGCAGGGAAGAAGCGGTAAAGCGCCCGGCGGCGCAGTGCAAGGCCCGACAACCGGGAAGCGACCCAGCCCCCTCAGAGAGACCGCCGAGCGGAGCGCAGGGGTCGGCGGGGTCCGGGTCTCGGCGGCTCAGGGTCCCCGGTACCCCGGGCCCCGCCTCCGATCCCCTCCCCAAACCCCTTCCCCCGCAACGCCGCGGACGCCCGCCCAGCTTGGCCCCGGGTCAGCTCCGCACCGCCGCGGAGGCCGCCGGCGCCCTTACCTCTTTCTGCTTGGGGTCCTGCGGGTAGACATCGGGCGGCCCGAGGCGCGGGCGCTTCAGCGGTCTCCGTTCATAGCTGAGAAGCCCGAAGGCGGCCATGATCTCTCATGTTAACCGGAGAAATGAATGAGAGTTGGGAGCTGGAGCAGCCGCCTCTGAGCACCAGGGAGCAGCACTTTGCAGACAGACTCCCCCTCTCTCCCCTCCACGCTCGCTCGCTCGCTCGCCGCGGCGCTGCAGGCTGGAGAAAGCAGGTTGGAGACGGTCGCCCGGCCGCGCGCAGACGCGCTCGGGGGGGGGGGGGGGGGGCCCGCCTCCGTGCGCACCCCGCCGCGCCGCGACGATCCCCGGGACTGCCGGCTCCACCGGCAGCCTCGGGGGCTCGAGGTCCGCCCGGGGGGGTCCGCCGAGGCGCCGGCCTCCCGCCAGCCACCCCCACCCGGTCCCCAGGGGGGGAGGAGCAGCCGATGGGAACGTGTGACTTTCTTCGCCAATGAACCCGAACCCACCCCTCCCCGGGGGGCGCGCGGGCTGCGCTGGGGGAGGGGCGGAGAAGGGGGAAAAACTTTTCTTGGCGCCTAGGCGGGGAGGCTCGGCGTCGTCGGGCCCCTCGCCCGCAGCCTTGCACCGGGAGGACCCGCCACCCCGGCACGGAGCCGCCGGGGCGAGGCCGCAAAGGGCGAGGATGCGGACGCCGCCCGCCGAGCGAGGTGGCGCATAGGCTACCCGGGTCCCCCCGGCGGCGCCCGGGCGCTTTACTAGCTGCCGGCTGCGGGCGGCTGGAGTGGGGGGGGGGGGGCGCGCTCACGGTGGCGCGGGGCCGACTTAACCCTTTGCTGGCCTTACCGGGGCCGGGGCCGGGGGTGCGGAGCGGTTCCCCGGGCCGCTCCGCGCTCCCCACCCCCAACAGTTTACCTGTTGGTCCCTTAGCTAGCGGGCTAGACAGCGGCGGGCGGGCGGGCGGGCCGCGGTCTCCATCGCTCAGGTAGGGCAAGGGAATTGGATTCGACGTTGCGAAGGTGGCCGTCTCGCAAGACTGCGGACGCCGCGAAGTTTGCGGATGCCCGGAGGCGTCGCTCGCCACCGCCGCCGCCACCGCCGCCGCCGGCTGCGTTCTCGCCCCCACGGCCCGGGAGCGCGAGCTCCGGAGTTGGCGGACGGCGGCGCGGCGGCCGCACTGAGCATGCCCAGCTCGGCGGCCGGACCGCGGAGGAGTTGGCTGCGAGCGCCTCGAGCGCTCCCATCCGCCTCTCCGGGTTTTCGCAGCCGCAGAGCGCGCGGTCCGCGGGGCCCCGCGCCCCAGCCGGCTGCAGGGCTGAGCCGGCTGTTGGACCAGCACCAGTGGGGACCCCCTGACACCCCCTCCCCGGGGCTGCGCCGTCTGCCTCGACCCCGCCTGCGGTCGCAATCCCATCAGCCTGGGCGTGAAACCTCACCTGCTCGCTGCACGGGAATGGGAGCCGAAGGGAGGGGGCGATCCTTTCCGGGGAATGGTCAATGCACCTGCCCGCGCCCCTTACTTACTCCAGGTAGATACCCAGATGCAGGGCCACGGGCCTCGAGCAGCTAGACCTAGCCTCGGAGGCGGGCCCGGTCTGTCCCGAGGGACCCTGCAGGAGACGCGCCCAGGAGGACGCGCCAGCACTTGGCCAAGAATGATGGCTGCCATTTATGGAGTCTTCCTTTGGTGGTATGATCTTGACTATTCGAATTTGCTTCTGACAACAAACCCTCCAGGATTTTGTTGCACTCTCTTTATAGATGAGGAAATTGTGTCAGCTCCGGAAGGTTAGGTGACTTATTCAAAGCTGCAAAAGCTAGTCGGAATTTGAACCGACCACTGCCAGAGCTCAGGTGTCTGACCTACCTTCCCTACTTTGATTTGGAAGGGCCGGTGCTTGATCTGCCCTTGACCTGATTGTGATACGATTCGGTATCTTGAGGAATGTCTTGGACTACTGGTTCCCAGCTCTGCAGAGAGTGTGCACGGAATAACCTGCAGCCTTTGTATAGCACCTGGTGCATGTTGGTGATATACTTACTAATGTCGATGCACTTTGGTGGATTTAAAACAGCATCCAAGAGAAGAAGTGGATAAGGCAATGATGTAGTAGACTAGTTCTTCACTGTTCACCCTGAACCACAAGTAACCTCCTACCCAACCTGAAACCTAAGTGGAGCTGTATGAAGCTGGATTCACTACTAAGTCTGAGCTAGTTCTATCCACCTCTCACATTGCCATGAACATATCTCTTCCAATACCCTATATATAATAACATCAAAGTGTAGTTTCCCCTGTATTATTGACATCTATCAAGTTCAACTCCTTTGCTTGGAAGACAGTTTTTATTCATATATAACTTTATTAAAATTATTATCAGGCATGCCAAAAAGTGAAGAAAGTATCTAATAAATCCCTCTAATAAATACTCTGATAAATAAAGAGTACTCATCTTCCAGCTGTGACCATATTTCACTATTTTGATTACATGTATTTTCCCCATTCCCTATGGACTGGTGTCCACATGACATAATAAGACAATATTTTCATTATTGCAAGAGGCACACAGCACCTTGGGGCATCTCCAAAAATTTTAGGATAAATGATCAGTGGTGGAATGTGTAAATGTGTGGACTTAGGGCCAAGAGACAAGCAGTACATCACAGGCACTGCATTATGTCACTCTGATGTCCCTAGTTTGGTGAGAGACATGTCCAAAATTTTTCTCTTGGGATAAATGTCATAGTCAGTGTTCTATTGCTGTGAAGAGACACCATGACCACAGCAACTCTTAAAGAAGAAATTGTTTAATTGGGGCTTGCCTACGCATTCGGAGATTTAGTCCGTTATTGTCGTGGCAAGTAGCATGGTGACGCACAGGCAGACGTGGTGCTGGAGAGGTAGCTGAGAGTTCTACATGCTGACCAATAGGCGGAAGGAAAAGACACTGGGCCTGACTTGAGCCTTTGAAACCCCAAAGCCCACCCCCAATACCACACTTCCTCCAATAAGTCATACCTAATGAACAAGTGTTCAAATATTTGAGCTATGGGGGCCATTCCTATTCAGACCACCACAGTAGCCAAGGCAGAAATAACTTCAAATGAAAACATTCTGGAGGACTGTTTGGCAGGGGGGAGGGGGGCTTTTTAAAGTTTGTGGTAGTGCTGGTATGATTTGACTGGATTTTGTTTTCTGTTTTTGATTTCCCCCCCCCCAGGATTTTAACCCATCCTAACTTTGAATTCACTATGTAGCCCAGGCTGGCCTCAACTGTGACAGTCCTACTGTCTCAGCCTCCCACAAGCTGGGATTTATAGAAAAGACAAGACAAAGGCTGTGAGCATTGTACATAGCTACAGAGCAAAGGCAATGGAACACGACTGGAGATGGACTGCAAAACAAAATTACAGAAGATAAATAGGGAGCTGTGTCACCTGAGCTAGCTCTCCAGTGTACCTTCCAAGACGTGATAGACACTTAAAAGGTGGTCTTTTTCTGTGTCACATTCAAGGGCTCCTCAAAGAACCTCTAGCACCAAGAAGCCCCCTGAACTGCTTATAGCTGCTTCTTTCTGTAAGTGTTGGCTATTACTCTTTAGGAAACAGTGCCTCACCATTGGCATAAAGTTTGCTCTCTTGAGCAAAGCTTCTTCAGTATATCCCAAAGCTGGTCAGCAGGAAAATGCACAGATGTTCTTTGCAGCCTTTTGCTAACTGACATTCTCTACTTGCCATCCACAGATACATCGTGCAACCGCAGCCCACCTCAACAGTTCTCCGTGTTTGTACAAGCTACAAAAGGACAGTTAGCAAAGGTGGTATGTGGTTCTCTCCAAGTTCTTTTCATCAAAGCGAAGGATGACACTTTCAGAGCATTATCTCAACGATGAGAATAAAATATAAAATATGGCTAATTTCAGAGGAGGTCCATCATGAGTCATGACCAGACTGTTAAAGGGGTAATCAGTAAAGGCAGAGTTAGACCTGATCCTTATTATCATTGTCCATGCATCACATGCATTAATTAATCGTCACATTGCACACGTAAAAGTGAGCATCAGAAGACAGTTGTGCTATAAGGGAAGAAGCTGCTAACGGTTGGCTGTGCCGTAGCAGGATGCCTTCACTCGAGTGGAAAGAAACAGTTCTCAGTGCAGTGCCTGTAGGAGCAGTAATTAAAGTTGCTGGGTTTTCTCATGGGATTGATGTTTGTCCAGGTGTATATGTTACTGTGCTCTGTTACCAGTTTATCTGCAGGCAATCTTGCTTGCTTTCCGTTTTTTCCTACATCCCTATCATGTTTAAAAGCATTTGTGTTATGCCTACATCTGAATCAAAAAAGAAGATTCCATGCTTTCCTTTAGTCAAAAGAAACAGCAAACAAAAAGCAACTGGATAAACTAGAGAGCTGAGACTGTGAACTGAGCTGGATGGCGGTGGCACAGGCCTTTAATCCCAGCACTTTGGAGACAAGAGACAGGCAGATCTCTATGATTTCAAGGCCAGTCTGGTCTACTCTAAGTTCCAGGGCAGGCTCCAAAGCTTCACGGAGAAACCTTTTCTAGGAAAAAAAAAATCAAAACAACAACAAATAACAAGCACTAAATCCCTCCTGTTCTCATCTCCTCCCCACCTTTTGAGGCCTTGTTACTTAGCCTTTCTGAGTCTGTGGATTATAGAATGATTATCCTTTACTTTACAGCTAATAAGTGAGTACATGCCAGATTTATCTTTCTAGGTCCGAGCCACCTCACTCAGGATCTTTTTCCTACTTCCATCAATTTGCTTGTAGATTTCATGGCATCATTATTTTAGCAGCTGAGTAATACTCTGTTGTACAAATGGATCACATTTTCTTCACCCACCCTTCTATTGAGGGGCATCTGAGTTGTTTCAAGTTTCTGGCTATTATGAATAAAGCTTCTATGAACATAACTGAGCAAGTGTCTTCGTGGTTCAATGGAGCACCCTTTGTGTATTTGTCCAAAAGTGCTGTGGCTGGGTCTTGAGGTAGAATGATTCACAATTTTCTATGAAACTCCATATTGATTGGTTTCCATAGTGACTGCACAAGCTCGAACTCCCATCAACAGTGAAGGAGAGTTCCCCTTGCTCCACATTCTCACCAGCCTCAGCGGTCACTTGTGTTTGATCTTACACAGGAATCATAAAGCAGTTTTGATTTACATTTCTTTGATGGCTAAGGATGTAGAACATTTCTCTAAATGTTTCTCAACCATTTGAGACTCCTCTCTTGAGAATTCTGTTTAGATCTGTACCCCATTTTTTTAACTGGACTATTTGGTCCTTTGATGTCTAGTTTCTTGAGTTCTTTATATATTTTGGATATTAGCCCTCTGTCAGATGGTGAAAATCTTTTTCCATTCTGTAGGCTGTGGTGATATACTTTATATTTAATAAAATCAATCTGGAATATCAGAGAACAGATCCACCCACAGTCAAGCCAAGAGAGTCAGAGAGTGGTAACTCACGCCTTTAATCCCAGCATGGGAAAAGACCTGTGGTGCCCTATGCCTTTAATCCCATCACTCCAGAGACAGATCTTTCTGTGTTTAAGTGAGTTCCAGGACTAACTACCAAACAGTAGTAACTCACACCTTTAATCTTAACTCTAGAGTTATGACACAGAGTTGAACCCGAAGTGAAACAACTGGGTGAAGAAGATATTTAAGGCAGAGGTAGGCGGGTGGTGTGGTATTCTGTAGAAGCAACGAGCCAGGCTGAGGACTCTGGAAGACAGCTTTTACTCTGAGAAGTTGACTGGGTGAGAATTGACTGTGGTCTATCTCCTCTGTCTGATATTCCAGATTTCCCCCCAATATCTGGCATGGAGTTTCCTCTGGTATGCATTTTATACTAACAATATACCCCATTTTCAGACCATCCTACCCAACAAGAATCTTATTTTTCTTTTTTTTCCCTCTGAGACAAGGTTTCATGCAGTGCAGGGTGATGACAACCTTGAATGTCTAACTACCTCTTCTGCCTTTGCTTTCTATGAGCTGGGATTACAGATGTGTACCACTGTGTGCTGGGGACTGAACTCAAAGATCCATGCATGCTAAGTGCCATGTCAAGCTATACCCGGAAGCCCAAACGGGATCTTAATATGATCCTGAAGAAACAGATAGGCTGTCAAATTAAGAGAAAGAGAAAGAAGTAAGGAAAAAGAATAAACAACCAAAAAACCAGATACCCAAAAAGTGTTCAGTTGCTTTGCAACAGATGGAAGCCCCAGAGGGGCAAAGTAAACCTGGGGACTTTAACTTGAAGCATACAAAAGGAATTATAAAATATAAAATTGAACTAATGACGAAGTCTAAAAACTGCACTTTATTCCCTAGAAAAACAGTGTCTGTCATCAAAACAAAGCTGATTGGTTAGTTTCTGGAGGGGGTGGGCACACCGACTTACATCACAAGTGATCAAAGTCACACATTCTGCTTTTCAGCACCAGAATCTTACTTAATGTGTCAGGTAACCCAGGGCTGTCCCTGCTCTATAAATCAAACCAATGGGAAGATACTCTGAAATCGGGCAGGAAATCCTAACTGATTTATTGATACACCAGGGTACACATTTCCAGAGATTTATGCCTCTTTTCTGATCACCTCCTTGCTAATCATAAAGTTCCTTGTAAAATTAGATGAGCACACAAACATGGGTGAGTCTAGAATTGAAATGGCATCTGGTCTCTCCTAGGAGCAATCACTCGGTGCCCACTGTAGAACCATGTTCCCTTGTGACAGAAGTGAAACACAAGCCATATGGTAGCCCTTTGGTCCCATCAGTGAATATACTGACAGTTAATTACTGCCTAATGCCTTTATTATTCACTTCATACCAGAGGTTCCTGGGGGCTCACAGACATGGATTGGGTTTTGTTTATTGTTGGGGGGGGGGTGTTTTGTTTGAGACAAGGTCTACCTGTTTGACCTTGAAGTTGTCATTCTTCTGTCTCAGCCTTGCAAGGGCTGGAATTACAGGAATGTGCTGTCACATCTGCCCCACAGAAATGTTTTTCCTCCATTGTTTTGAGTTACACGTCATTTTTGGCCTCTTTAGGGTAAATCTCTTGACACTAGGTCAACATTCACCAGAGACAGTGTTGATAAAATTCTTTCCTTAAAGAGATATAAATTATATCTACCATCCTTTTAAAGTCCCAAAGCTGAACTGAGATATGATTTCACTAACTTTCAATCCAGAGAACCAAGGAGTTTATTGGGTTTACTTACATAACAATGGGTAAGAGGCTATGGACAGAGGTGTGAGTGGCCTTAAATCAACACCTCCGCCCCCATGCACAAAGAAGGAATTCTCCTCTCCCTGTCTTGTCTTGGCCAGTACAATTAGGGCACATTGCATTCAACTGGTGGAGGGTCATCAATAGTCAGCAAGCCCAACTGTGGTAACCTACAAGAGGCCGCAGCTGAACTCATAAACTCATGATGGCAGTTTGGCTTAGAGTGAAGTTCTTTACCACAGACCTACCAGTCTCATTCTGAAATGCTGAATCATCTGGTTCATCCATTTCAATTGGAGATTTTTCAGGGGGTCTTTCTCTATCAAACTTTATGTTCTTTATCCAGGAATAAATCCACAGTCTTTCATTTTCTGTGAAAATAAAAGGAAAACCTCTTCTCCAAAATAGTGTATCTTTGCATTTCAATTTTAAAGTAAACTCATTTACAAAATATATAGGTTGAATTACTCCAACAACATTTATAATCAACTGTCTTTTAGCAGCTTTTACTAAGTCATTTTTAGTCAAGAAGCTTAAAGATAAGACAGTAATATACAGTATCCAGACATTCTTTGTATTTTCCATCTTTACTTGGCTTTTTAAAAAAAAATTATTTATTTATTTATTCTATTTCTTTAAGGGCTTTCTCTACCTCTTTTTTTCTTTCTTTACGCCTATGTATATATATTTTCAAAACACTCTTTACCACTTAGACTTTTTTTTAAAAAAAAAAAAACTGTCTTTACTGTATATTTATTTCTTAACTTTTTCTGTCTCTGACCACACCTTTGCTTGTCTAGGGTGATTGACTCCACCCAGATTCTTCTATTTCTTTCTGTTTCTGAACACACCTTTAATCTGCCAGGACTAAAGGCTGGTATGATAAGTGGATGGCTCCACCCAGCTCCTAGTCTAATTTCATAGAATTTATCTTTTTAACCCAGGTACTCCGGGGAATTTTAGGGTCCATATAATGACCAAGTCAAACTGCCATCTGCTGTTCATTAACTCTATTTAAGTATTAGGCAGCAGGGCCTTTTAAAAGACTCACAAGTATTTTGCCTTTAAGGCTGAATCAGGAAGCTTCTCTTAAAAAAGTCAAGCTTTAGTTTGTCTCAGGCAAACAGAGCTGATCCATGAAAACATCGACACTAGAAAGCCATCTTTGATTCTGTTCCCTTTTTCTCCTTATGAAGGTAAACCTTAAATAAATCATTTATAACCTTTTGCTTATATTGAGGCTCCTGTGAGACTTGAGGAACCAGCCATTTTACACCTTAAGCTGCACTCCAAAAGCCCGCCATTGTAGTTCAAGCCTATGTGCTTCAGCAGGGCGTCTCTGTACCACGGCTCACATGGGAGACACAATTCAGAGGCTGCTTTGGGCTCTAGACCATTTTTTAAGCTTTCTATGGCTTTTTGTGGGTATATTTGCCACACGTTGGGCTGCCATTTGTAGTAGACTCATCCTACTTTAACCTAATGCCCAGCTGCCCTCAGGTTGGCGCTCATACCTGGTGCCTAGTGCTTCTGAGAATATGGAGACCTCTAGAGCCCAGGCTGGCTTCCATCTCTTCTGCTGAAGAGAATTTGAGCTACAAATGATTGATAAAGTTTACACACTTTTACTGTTAACAAGAATCCAGTCTTTATCACACGTTGGTTACAAATTATGACCTGTAGGATAGGTTATGTATGGTAAATGTTAACTGTAAAATGATCATCTATAAAGCCCTCCAGAGTTCTAAGGGTTATTTCTTTTCAAAGTTCCAGAGAATGTTCATATTTCCTTATATATCCATATAGTCATATAGAGCAGGAAAACATGAAAATGTATGTACTGAAATGTATATGAAATTTTGATCTTACACACAATATTTTGGTTGAAATGATGTGATACAGTAACATTTTACATAAGAATAAACTTTCTCCCATCCACTAGATATCAAAGTTAGTTTGGCTACCTGCTATTGGCTATATCGAAAGCTTAAATTCATTCTTAGCAATAAAAAGCTACTCTTTGGTCTGAGTACGTGCAGGGACCAGGAGGTGCTCAAATCCACCACACAAATCCATCATATACAGTATTTTTAGTGTGTGTGTATGTGTGTGACGTGTGTGTTCTCCTATGGCCTGGTTCCTGTGGAAGCCAGCAGAGGATGTCAAGAGTCCTCTTCACCCTCCACCCAGCACATTTGACTAAGCCTGGAGCTACGCTGGCGGCCATTCCCAGGGATTCTCCACATAGTGTTATGATGACAAGTCTGCACACAGCCATGCTGGGCCTTTCTGTTTAATGCTTCAGATCTGACCTCAGACGGCCGTGCTTACACAGCAAGCATTTTTAGTCACTGAACCATCTCCTTATCACCTTATTAGTATTTCTAGACAATTGTCTAACAGTCTCCTCTCCGCTTTCTCTGGGCTGTTAACACAAGCAGTAAAGATTATCTTCCTTGCTTCCATTCAAACCCCAGCAGAGTTATTATCACTCATCCAAAATGATCAGCATGAAAACAGAAGAAAATCATATTTACAGCTGACTCTTCAAATAAGGAGCTAGGACTGGGCTAATCTGCAATTGATTGTAATGGTGAGATGAAGGTGGTAGTTCAGACTTCTCTGCCTTCCCCAGTGTACTAGAACTTGGTCCTCGGCTCATCTTCTCTATTCTCACCTTTCTTTAGACAGGCACGATTTTCACATTCTCCAGTGGATCTAGTCATAGCCTCTCTAGCCCAAAGGTTCCCCTAGTCTCCACTTGCTCGAGATACCCCAACTCCAACTCGATGTCTGCATTACTAATTACTGCCCTGGCCGACCCTGTGACCACTCAGCCCACATTAACAGGTAGCTGAGGTGCCAGGGCTTAGGAAGAAAGGAAACGTACCTGTTGGCTACAGATATGATATGAATGTGAAAATGTGTTTCCAAGAAAACGCCGCAAATCAAGATGGAAAATGTGTTAAATAATGAAGAACTCAAAGAATTTAATACTCTTCACCTGTGTGGGCTGCTGTAACAAAGTAACAGAAACAAATTTCTCAGAGTTCTGGAGTCAGGGAACTCCAAAATAAAGGCGCTAGTGAGTTCTTTCTCTAGAGAAACCTGTCTTCTTGGTTTTGAAATGGACCCCAGCATGACAAGTGTCTTGTGTAGGCATTAATCCTGCTCATGATAACCTAATTATTTCCTAAAGGTCTCACCCCGAAATACCACTTGGGGGTTTAAAGCACTAACATGAAGGGGGGCATATATTCAGTTCTTTTTAGTACTTATGCATGCCAGAGCAATTAGCAGGCAGAACATCCCAGCATTTCACTATAGAAATCACTTCTTTATTCACCTGGAAGGCCTATGGTTCTTTCTCTTCCATATTTCCACACTCACCCAGTCCTCAATAAAACACCAGACAGTGTCAACAATTTTTCAAGTTATCTTGATGCACCAACTTGTCTCCCTGCCTCAGCCCCATGAGGTTATCTGACTAATTTTTCAAATATCTTCACTATATTGCACCTCTTCTAGCTGGGAGTCCTTTGCTTGAATCCTTACTTCTTTCAGCATTGGTTTAAGCTCTTTAAAATTAAAAACACAGGCTCTTCATATTCCAGAAAGATCAGGGTTGGTGTGGAATAGGCTGGGAGGGCAACTGAGGCATCACCAGGGATGCTTTTAGCTTCTCTTCTTTAAGATTGACAAGGATTTCACTCAAGTACCACACAGGCTCTGCAGGGACACATGCTATGTCTGCGTAAATCACTCTGTCTGAGAGGTCATGTCAATTCCCCTGCCTCTTGTTCTTAAAGGAGATTGTATGGGTCCTAGAATTGGAGCCAGAAGAAGTGCTGGTTCATTCTAGGATAACCCATTAGGGAGGAGCAAGACCAATAGGAAATAGGAAGCTATCTAATGGTTTCAAACAAAGATACATCCCATTTTGACTCATGAGATCACAGTGCAACATAGAGACTGGAAAGGAGTTGGCAAATAGATACAGGAAGAAATAGTAGAGAACTGAAACCCTAGGCAAGATGGTGGCTGTAATTGGCAGTAGGGGAGATAAATAGACAGATATGAGATTTGAGGTTGAATTTAGTGAGGATCAAATGTGGAGGATAAGACTGAAGAGATGGTCTGGAATGACTGCTGGGTTTCTAGGTTCTAAATAAGATTTATGGGGACATGTTATACCTCTGGCCAGTAGGTAGAGCAAGAGTGTATTCTAGGACACAATGATGTGGGACTATGCCCTTGGTCACTGTAAATATTTGTCACTCATATTGGTTTAATAAAATACCAATTGGTCCATAACCAGGCGGGATATATATATAGGTGGGCTATAAGACTAGGAGAATTCTGGGAAGAGGAAAGGCAAAAAGCAGACACCAGCCAGTCACAGAGGAAGCAGGATGAGAATGCTGCATTGAGAAAAGATACTAAGCCAAGTAACTAAACATGGATAAGGATTAGAAGAATTCATGCAACACAATAATGACTATAAAATAATGTAGTAGAAAGGCTCTAAAGTCACCCTAGTGATCATAAATCTTGGTATCCATACCCTTATGTCATCCATTTTTCTTCTGTGAGTGGGCCTAGTATTTTGCTTTTAGAATAAGGCGAAAGTGACAGGGTGGCCTCTGTGAGATTAGATTACAAAGAGAATGACCCTTCCATCTCCTGTCTCTTCCATTTCTTCCTTCTCCTCCCTCATTCCTCACAGTATTCTCTCTCTGAGGTGAGCGAGCAACCATATTGGAAGTTCTATTCCTTCAAGGATCCCCACAAGGAATAGATATCTCTGAGCAGTAGCTGGTGAGGACCTGAGATCCAACAGTAGTCAAGTGAGTAGAATTTAAAGTGGATTGCTCTTCCACCTGAACCTTGGGATGCTGGCAGCTCGACGGACACCTTTACTGTTGTTCCCAAAATGTTAGGGCTTCAGACAGAGATTTCAGTTCTGATACATCTAGATTTCTGATTTAAAAAAAAAAAAAAGTGCAGTTTAGGCAAACCCATCCAGATTTAAATGTTAGGTTTGGGAAAAATTTGTTACAAAATGATAGATAATAAAGTAGCATATATATTCATATATGTATGAGACGTGAGCATTGAATGAGAAGGTATGAAGTGAGGAAGGGGAGATTATTGAAACATGTCATAAAGCTTTCTCTATCGGCCAAGCAGAGATGATTGAGTAGACAAAGGAGAGAAAGCAGCAGAGACGCAGGAGAAAAACTCACACCAGCGGAAAACAATGTTTCAAAGATTCAAGAACATTCTAGTAAAACAAGTAGTGAAACCCTGGCGTTCGCGTAAAAGCTATTCGCAGTTCCAACAAAAACAGCCTGTAGGACTGGGGAGCAGAATGACAGAGAAAGAATGTGAAATGGAGAAATGGAAATGAAATTACAGACAGCTCAGTATAGAATTCATCCCAGTAAACATTAGAAGGAAAATCAAGGTGGGTTATTTGTATTCCCTTGTTTTGAAAGAATTGAGATTTTCAGACTAACTGGGGTGGGGTGGGGGAGAGATGTAGGCGGAGTTTACCCACAAGGACACCAATACCAGATAGATATTTATTAAAATATAAACCAACACTCACGGTACAGGTAACAGATTACAGTAGCACCTGAACAGGAACCGGAGTCTGCAGACAGACGGACGATGGGATCCTCCCTCCAGCAGCCAGGAACCAGGAAGAGAGAGCCTCTCAGCGTCCCAGCAGCCCCTTATCAATGGGGTTGGCCACACCCCCTCCAGGAGCCCGGGACCCTGGATAAGCTTCTTTGGACCTTATCAGCTGACACCTGAATCCCACAACATCTCCCCCCTTTTTCTAACTAAGAAGGTTCTAAACTAAGACTATGTACAGTAGGAATTATTATGAGGTAGTATCTAGGAGAGGTCAAAGTACAATTGCTAATCAAAGCCTAACTTATATAAGGTACATCTAATAGTTCTAGAATATTGGTAGATAGTAGGGTGTATAGATTATTTTAAAGGGTTAATCTGGGAAAGTGAGAATCTAACACCTGAGTGTTCTTATCTAAGGGATACTAGGGTGAAAACCTTAAACATCTATTCTTCAACCTCTTCAAGACCTGAGAAGGAAGGTGAATTTGTCTGAAAGACAGAAGTATATGGAAGTAGTTACTTCCAAAATTTGGGAGAGGACAGCAACACAGCTACCTGGCACACAGAAAACAGGTTCTCAAGAGAAGGAGAAAAGTCAATATTCAACAGGAAGAGACAATGAACAGATGTGAGAGGCCTGGAGATCAGGAGAAGAAGAGAGAACATAACCTCCAGGAGGCTAAAAGGTTCCTATACAAGAAGTCACCTTCTTTCTAGCACAGCTTGAGGAGGCCACTGCTCTGAGGAAGAAGGTGGTGAGGCTGCATTAGAGGGAAAGAGGAAGGCTTAAGGCAATCAGGCAGGAAAGGAGACAGAGACCACAAGATTTTTTGTTCAGTCTGAGAGCCTATGCAAAATCAGTGACCTAGAAGGTACCCTGAAATCAATTTGCCCCGTTGACTGTCTGCTTGGATAAAGAAAGGCCCAGGGAAACAGCTGGATTCATCTAGGTACAGAGCTTAGACAAATGGAAGCAATCATAGGTAAATCTAGGGGAGTGTGCATGACATACAGAAGGGAGTGCAGTAAGTCCACGCTGGAAGTCGGAAAGGAGGAAGGTGGGTGTTTGGGAGACAATGGAGAACAGATGGTGTTGCCAATGAAATCAAAGTTATACTGGTGGATGCACCATTAAATAAACCACGGACAAGATCATGGCCAAACAAAGGAGTACTTGCCTTTAGAAACTTGGAGTTATTTTATAGATGACAACAGTGTCATTAGCATTTTTGTGAGTTGCTGGCTGAAGTCACTGAAAGACAAGAAAGATGAGCTCCAGATGAGAAAGGAACAGAGCAGACTGCAAGTCCTTCTTTTCACCAGCAACCAAACCAATACCAACCCCTGTTCAAATGCAGATCTTACAGGATCTTGGTGGGGGGAGGGGGAGGTTGAAACCAGATCTCACACTGTAGCTCAGGCTGGCCTGGAACTAACTATGTATCCCATGCTGGCCTTGAACTTGTTCCAGTCTTCTCGTCTTGGCTTTCCAAGTCTTGGAATTATAATAGGTGTGAGCCACTGTGGCCGGTTCAGATTTTAGATTATGTGAAGAGAGGCGATGCTTACTTAACCTAGTATTAGTTAACTGATTTATTAAACGTGATGTATGGAGCTAAATAAATGTTAGAGGAAGGGATGGGCTAATTTTCTAGTTTTAGAGAAAGGTCTCAAGAGACCAGAGCAATGGAGGATCAGGAAGTATGGAAGACTAATATAAATGAAGATGCCTAAAACTTCATGAAAATGACATCACAGAGCCAACCAAGTCTGTTAGAATATGAACATGAATAAAGGTCAAGTGGGAATGGAGGTCACATGCGTATGAAGGTCAGGTGGGCATGGAGGTTAAGTGAGTATGGAGGTCAGGTGGGCACGAAGGGCAGATGTATAACAGCAATTTTGTCTTTAAGTTGTTTGGATGGCAAGTTACCTTCTCTCAGAGAGTATCAGGTTACACCCTGATAAGAAGTTGCACCCTTAGCCCCTGTAGAGTGTCAACATGCTGATTCGAAGCTGCATAATGAAACCTGTAAATTTCTCTGGATTTCCTCCAAATCTCTCTAGGGATGAGAATAGAAAAAGCCCTCATAGAGAGGTGGGATTGGGGGTCACAGGGCCTGCTAGGGCAGGGTAAGAAAGGCATCTTGTCCTCTGTTCTGATAATTGGCCCATAGGGCTGTTACCTCCCAAAGGAAGCTGATGCTCCCTCCCTGAGTCCTAGTAATCCCAAAGCAGAGTGACAGCCAGTGTGTTTGCTATATCATCCATGTTGCCATAGCAACAGGCTTGGCCCTAGAGCCATGGGTTGATGGCAAAATGATTAGGCCCTCTTTAAAGGTTGCAGCTGCAGATTTTGTCAAAAAAGCAGAACAGGTGGGTAGGTCTGAAGCCCTAAAGCCAAGAATATTCGTGGCAGAAATTTTACTTCAAGTGGTCACATGCCTAGAACAAGAGAATGAGCTGCAACCAACCATGGATGGGAACAGAAGATGCAGAATTGAGCCAGAAAGTCTAAGAGTCATCCTTGGGATGAATTTTGTATCAGGAAATTGGGGGTGGGGTGGAGTAAAAGAAAGGGAAGGACCTGAGTGTCTGTTCTTTCTTTTCTCTGGTTGTTGGCTGCATGGTGTAGTAGGTGAGCTGAATTAATAGCCAGGGAGCCCAAATATCTTGGTGGCTCCCAACCACGTCCATCCAGTGCTACCTTGTTTCCATTTTTTTTTCTTTTTTTTATGTTGTAGGTCAAGGAAATCCAGTTCTGACGACTCCATGGGACTTTACCCTTGATTCTTGTTCAATCTCTGTGTAGGAGCAAATGTGTGGATGCATTGTGTACCTGTGTGCATGTTTGTGGAGGCCAACGGTAGGTGTCCTTCCTCACATGCCCTCCATTTTATTTTCTTTCCAGCAGTATCTCTGGGGCTGTAACTAGGTTAGACTGGCCGACCAGTGAGCTCCTGGGATCTTCCTCCCTCCACCTCTCTAATGCTGAGATTACAAGCATTGATCTTCTCACTTGAATGGAATCCTATATGGTTTTTTTTTTTTTTTTCCTGTTAACCCATGAAAGTGCAGATACTACCCGTGGTGTTGGAACAGTGTGGACAACTAAACACACTTCCTAGTCAAGCTGGAGTCCCCAGGTAAGATCCATACCTGTCTATATAATATATAAAATCTATCCAGGAAGGTTCTTAGAGAGTTTATCCTTACATTCTTAACATGAAATATGGAGCCTGTCTTATGGCACGACTGTTTTGGTCTTGGTTTTAATTTTGCTTTTTTTATTTTCAAGACAAGATCTGAACTTTGTATCCCCATATTGACTTGAATGCGCTGTTCTTCTTCCTCCATTTCCCAAGAGTTGGGATTACAGGCATGTGTCCCCTCAGCCTGCAGATAGTAGGATCTATGACGATAGTCCTTCAGGTTCCTTCTTTGCAGAGAAAACTGTCAGACATTCTTCAAGACTCGAAGAGAAGAGACTAATGAACTGTACCAAAATAGGCAGAGCGGATTTCCTGCTTCACTGAAATGAAAAGAAACTCTGGGCCTGTAGGCTGAAGATGGATGCCCAAACTTTATAAAAAAAACTTTAAGTGACTGTCCAAACAAATAAGTATCGTCTCTGTTATTTCTAGATTTTAAAAGTTGCTTACACTTCCAGTTTACTTAGGTAAATATTATATCCTTCTGTAGTCTTTAATATAGTTAAAGATTAGATAGTTATAGGTATAGTTTTTCTTAATTATTTTAAAAGATATATTAAATATAAAACTTTAAATTCACAAAATAAAATAAATAATAAAATATTTTCTTTAATTTTACTAAATACAAATAAATTAAATATTATAACTATAATTCTTACTTAATAGCTATTTTGTTATATATAATTTTACTTTGTTAAAATTAAAACCTTCCTTTTTGATTAGACAGAAAGGGGGACGTGATGCTAGAATGTCTTTCTGTATGCTGTAAATATCAATCTTTAAATAAAAAAACTGTTTTGGCCCATGACAGACACCATAAAAAAATAGATAAAAAATAAAAAACAAACCGAGTCAGCCTCAAATATATATATATATAAACACAAGTTAGCCACGGGCCACGTGACAAACAAATTAATAAAATTAAATTAAGTTAAAAAAAACCTAACTAACAATATGCCTAAGCCACAGGCCCAACAACATAAAATTAATATAAACGTCTAAATCATTTTTAAAGGCCTAAACAGTGACGGGGAGCTAAGCAGTCTAAGACCACAAGCCTAAAGTCTAAACCTCTGGCCGCCCGAGACCAGAAATCCTTATTACAACACGGATCTTAATAAGAACATGCTGAACAAATGATTGAATGATTGACAACGTCCTTAGTCCTTTCATACTCCGAGCTACAGGACTCTTCTGTGACCGCTTGTCATTGATTCTCTTCTTGCTAGGTGTGATTAGAAAGCATTGGTCATGCCCCTGAGTGATCTCTTAAACCAGATTTCAAACGTACTTTTAACTATCACGGTAGTGCCCATCGTACTCTTGTGCAGACCTCCCCACTTTCTAAACTTGTCATCCTTCACAAGTTAAGACTGTGGGCCTTATGGGAGTTAAGGCAAAGATCGGGATGCTGCTCAGTGGTAGAGTGCTTATGTGGCATACACAGGACTTGTGTTCATTCCGTAGTACAGGGAGGGGAACTTTCCATCTGATGGGCTCATGGCCTCCCTGTAATGTCAACACTCATGTAGGGAAGGGGAAGGGGGAAGGACAGAAGCACAGAGGTATGGGGAAGGATGAATAGGAAAATGAAAGTGTACCCCAATTCACCACTGAAGACCTCTGAGATCTCTGTCCTAATAAACTATACACAGTGCTATGTGAACTCATATGCCTTTATTTTATTCTCATCACTTGGAACTATTTGAAATTATTTATATGTTGTATGTGTGTGCCTGTTTGCATATATGTGAGCACATGTGTGTGAGTATGGAGTCCTGAGGCTGACCAAGATGATCTTGGATGCCTTCCTAGACTGTTCTCTATATTATTTTCTGAGGCAGGATCTCTCACTGAACCCAGATCTTGCATTTTCAGCTGCCCTAGATAGCCGGCTTGCCCCAAGGATGCCTGGTCTCGCCTTTCCAAGAACAGTGATTACAGGCAGGCCATCAAACCTTCCCAGTTTTTATGTGGGTCCTAGAGATCCAACCTCCCGTCTAGGGGAAGCAGATTGCCCTCTCCTCCCCTTCTCCCCTCCCCTCCCCTCCCCTCCCCTCCCCTCCCCTCCCCTCCCCTCCCCTCCCCTCCCCTCCCCTCCCCTCCCCTCCCCTCCCCTCCCCTCCCCTCCCCTCCCCTTTCTCCTCCCCTCAACTCTTCACAAGTAACTAATAATGTCCAAGACATCCTAGAAATCTCTCCTTGTAGGGAGATTACAAGGTATCCCAGAACTAGGAAAAAATCTGGAAGGAAATTATAAAGGCAACAGTTTAAAGACATTGTTATTTGGCTCCACCTTCACCTGTGCAACTGTAAAAGTTAGCATCATACAGCTGGTTATCCATTTAGAAATTACTGGTATTCTTTAAAGTAGAAATATCTTTAAGATATTCGTTTATTTATTTACTAAACGCAAGGAACAAAGCACTCTTTGCACTGGCTCTATTTCTGGCTCTGTTGACCTGGTCAGCATCTTTAGAAGGCAGGCTTTAAAAGTGTTTATATGTGTCTCCACTCACTCCGCTGGGTGTTTCTTCTTCTCTTGGTGAATAGCGGTTAGACAAGTCCTGGCCCTTAGAGTGAACTATATATTTTATCCCATTTTCCTGATGCTACATTTTGGAGAGAGCAGACAGACCTGGGCATTTTCTACTGGACATTTTCCCATCTCTGTTTCTCCTCGAAGCCCCCAAGATTTGCATTTGGAATCTAGGTTGAAGGTGGTGACCACTGCCTTTCTACCTGAGCACATTTCAATGTGGCCAGCAAGTATGGAGATCTGTATTGTGATGACCGAGCTTTACCAGAGCTGCTATGCCCCCGAGCTCGTTCTCCACTCCCTCTGTTGCTCGTGCTACTTTGTGCACTGAGAGAGGAAGAAGAACATCTTGTTACCCTTTCGCACACTTGGCGTTATAAGCAAAGACTCCAGCCTCGACCAAGGCTCACACTGAGATTTTTCCAGGTCACCCCCGTCGATTTGGGTGCAAGCACTCCAACCCTTCAGCTGCCACTGCGAGTGGCAACCGCCTTTGATTTCTTTGGCTCCCTGCTAGCTGGTGGTTGTTCAGCTTAATGTCGGGCACCAGATTCCCCTGAAGGGATCCTTTCATGAGAGAATCACGTGGGAGGTTTGGAGGCAGTGGAAAGCGCTGTGGAATCAGGTCTCGTAGTTTCTAGTTCATCTTTCCACGCCCCCCCTCCCCATCTCAGCCCTCTTCCTGATGGTTGGCCCTGGAGTGCCAGGACCCAGAAGCAGAGCCAGCTGCCACACAGGCGATTACTTAACTCTTGCCACTCTGTCAGGTCAAATCCCCACAGGGAATCACCTGCTAGATTGCAGGTGCTGGGTTCCCCCCTTCCCCCCCTCCCCTACCCATCATGGGAAAGAAGACTAATTAGTGAGTGGGTCAGATGCTCCTGATCTTCTCACCATGACCTCATCCAAACTTCATAGTACCTTCCAAACTAATAAGTACTTAGGGCATGGATAAAAATATGAAGATGGGGAGGGGGTCTTAGAAAGATTCCAAGGTTTCATTTTAACTCACTGCCCGCAGGATAACACAAGGTCCAGGACACAAAGTTGTTTATGGCAATAAGGAAGGAATGTAGAACTTAATTAGAGAGATGCAAAGAATAATTTTCCTGCATGTGTGACTCATCCCTTGAGTATCAAACACTTAATATGTGCTATAAAAATAGAATACAAATAGCCGACATTTGAGATTTGTATTATATTCTGCAGTTTTCTGAGGACAAAAGGTTTAGAAAGATGCTTCCATCAAGCACCTTACATGTAAAATTCTGTATGCCGTCTATGCAATCACATTGGATTCTCTCAACGCTCTTGTGAGGCAGTGATTGTAACGGGCGCCGTTGACCTCCCCATCCCTTCCCAGGCATGTGCACCACCTCTCAGTTGTTGTGTGCGTTGGTGGCTAAGTGTTTACAGCTCTTCTTTCTTCAGGGAATTTTCAGTCCGGTAGGAGCCTCCTGAGGTTATTATCTCCACACCCACCCTGGAGGATACTCAGCAACCAATGACTCACAGAGTCAGGCCGTTGCTGCAGGGTGGGACTGCCTTTCAGTGAAGCTCAAGAGCTCCCTGTGGGTTAGTTTAGGACTAGACCCCAGCTGAGGCCTTAGACACTGTTGCTCTTTCTCCATCCTGACACCTCCCTAATTTTCTCTTGAGATTCTCCCTCAAGAAATCACATGCCCTCCAAACCTTTGCTCTAACCAAAGGTCGTCCTGGTGTGCTAGCAACATTGCCATTTACAACAAGAAAACAGGCAGGGGACTAAGAAACTTTGAAAGGAACTTGCCCCAAACACAATAAACTGTGTTTGCACGCATATAGTCTGTCAGGTTTGTTTGTTTCTCATAGCTCTTCATAGCATTATACAAATTTACAAAGGACTTAGGGGCTACTAAAAAAGTTCTGCGTCAATAAACATCAGTCTGGCCTCTCGGGTGCTGAGAATTGATAGTCAATCAGATAATAACTACTCTATTTCCAGAAACTCACAAGTTCATGTTGGAGACACATGGTTGCCAGTAGAAAGCAGTATTTATAAATACAAACTAACTCTCTCTCTTTCTGTGTGTGTGTGTGTGTGTGCATGTGTATGTGCACACACACACACATGCCTTCGAATGTACATGCATGCACACATGGGCCACAGACTGACATTACTCATGCTTTGTCTGATATCTCGAGACAGATAACTCCTAAAGAATATGTTCTTACTGAGCCTTGTGCTCACCAATTCAGCAGGCGAGTGGGTGCCTGCTATCATCATTCTGCGCCACATCGCCCACACTAGGATGACAGGTGCCTGCCACCATGCCCAGCTTGTTTATATGTGTGCTGAGGCCAGCCTTGAGTCCTGACATTTGTACAGCATCAATTTTTAACTTGATGAATCTATACTTGGGACTTTGATCTTCAAGAGATCAAAATATTGTGATACTGGACACCATCATTGAGCTGAAGCTGCTAGTTAGCCACATGAGCTATTCAATACTTTATTACAAAATAGGCTTTGTGTTAGATGATTCCGCCCAATGATTATATTCCTTAGTAAAAGATATACTTGCTTGGAGTGCCACTCCTTCCTAGTTATTCCAATGTTATCCTGTAGGTACCTGCTGTTGGCTTCTGCTGTATTATCCTTAGGCTTATCCCATATATGTGTATATATTTTATATAAATATAATATATATTTTTATATAAATATATATATATATTTCGGGGGGTTGTTTTAGGTGTTTTGTTTGTTTGTTTGTTGTTGGTTTGAGTTTTTTTGGTTTGTTTTGTTTTTTGCTTGATGGCACCCTGAAAATCACTCCATGTCGGTTCACAGATCTCCTAGCCACCTTCCCTGAAGCTCTCCACTATGTAGATACCATAGCTCACTAACCAGTCTCCACAGTAGGGGACTTAGGGTGTTTGTGTGTATTTTTTTGCAATGGCAAACAATGCTGCATTAAAAAAACCTTGAGTGTGAGTATTTTTATTACATTAGAGGAAGTACCATGTGGAGACAGAAACCACACAGCAATTAAAATAGAGGAAATTTAATGCTAAAAATGGCTAAACCTTGATAGACTAAGATAAAGATGTAAAGAACTATAGGGGCTGGCTAACATTTTCTACAATGAGACAGATTGGCCACACTCTCTGTTGCGGCTATGAAATGCTCTATAGACAGTACATAAACAAACAGGTCTGGCTGTGTTCCCAAAAAATTTTATTTCCAAAACAGGTGGTGAGTTAGACGTAGGCAGCTGACCATAATTCTCCATAATACCCTGCTGTAAAGAATGCCCCAGTGCAGAGGAAGGGTATCAAGGCGTCACACCGACTGGGGAACTTCCACTGCCTATCAGGCTAGAAACCACTTGGATGAAAAAACCTATTGGATGAAGGAGAAATTGTATGAGCTCCCCATTAATCGTGTCTATGGTTGGGAGCAAGCAGGAAACGCCTTTCAGGACACGACTCACAGAAATAGTCACAGTCTAGCCTGGAGTACCGCATGGACCACTAGCTGGCCACTAGACCCAGATTGAGAGTAGGCGGCACTCTGACACTACCTGATTTCATGATGCTCCACCCCATAGGCACAGCAGGCTCAGCGTGAGCAGCAAAGTAAAAGCCCAATCTAGCCTGCCCGAACCAGAAATTGGCCCTTTTCTACTGCAATGTCTCACCTGCGCCCTCTACCGACAAAGCTTAATATCCATTACCATGGAGTAGATCAAAAGTGGAAAGGTTCCTAGGTAAATTCTTAAGACTGTGAACTTGCGAATCTACTGAACAAATATATTCTTTAAGAGTTATCATTCCGATCCCTCGAGCACAATGTGTTACTAAACTCTTCTTTTGTCAATATGATAATTATGATGTTTAGCTCTGTGTAATATTCAGTTAAATGTATTGGTAAAATCGAATATCTTTTCATATAAGGAGCTTTCTGAGAATGTTTGCATCTTTTGTCCGTGAAGATCCAGACCGTTAGGCATAGCACTATGTAAAATACTATGTATTGTAAAAGCAAAAGCACCCTGAAATGAAAAAAAAAACAATAATTTTAGATGTCTTTGTTTTTATTTTGCGTGTATAAGTGTCCTTTGTATTTCTATTTTTTGTTCTGTTTGTGTTTGTGTGTTTGTTTGTTATCTGCATGTGTGCAGGAGTGTTGCATGCATGCCTGATTCCTGCATATGGCAGAAGATGATGTTGGATCTCCTGATGTAGAATAATAGATGATTGTGATGCATCATATGAGTGCTGGAAGCTGAACCTGGATATTCTACAACAGCAATACGTTCTCTGAACTACTGAGGTGTGGGTCTCTGGCCTTCCCATTGCGATTTTAATAGAGCTTAAAGCCTACCATGTCTAGCTTCAATGAAAACTTATGTTTAAAATCATACTTCTAAGAAACAAATTACTGGATGATTTCCTAGTATCCAAAGTGATTTCTTTTACTACACTTTCCTGCTATCATTTTTTTTTTTTGATCCCACACTATTAACTGAACATCTATTAGGAGTTTTTGTTGCCTGAATTTCCAAAATGCATTTCAAATGATGACTTAGGTTATAGGAAATGGTTTGACTTACAAACTCAGAGAACGTTTTAACTGAATACAACTCTGAATGTCTCAAATTTGCCTCCTGCTGAGGATTGAGGAGGAGCCCAATGCAGCAATCCAGCTTTGCTGGGTTCCATTATTCCATCTGAAAGCAACTCACCAGACAAGCTTCAGAATTTTCCTGTCGTTGCTGCAATCTGCAAAGCAGCAATAGCCGTTTTAAGATTCACATCTCAGATAATGGTTTCTAATATGACATCTTAAAGATCTTAAGTATATTGAGTTTTTGGTTTTGTTTTTGATAGGTTCTCAGATGGCTGTTTCATTCTTATCCCTGTCTCTCGTGGCCTGTTATAGTTACTGATACCCAAACCATCTTAGAGACTCCTTCAACAGAACAGATAACGGAAGCACACAACTTAAAAAAGTATCTTTCTCCTTCTAGGCTTATTCTCCAAGACTTTTTTTTTCCTGCTACATTCTTAATTAAATACAATACATAGTGTTTTGCATCTGCCATTTTGACATTCTATTTGAGAAGTGATTGCATTTTCTGGTGTTTGTGAATATTAATATCAAAAAGAGTTAAAGGGGCTGTCTGAGGTTGCTCAGAAAGCAAGTATTTAATGAACATCTTTCAGAAAGACTGCATAACAGCTTTGTTATTTGATGGTAGGAGTTTAAATTGCTAAAACATTTTCTGGAAAGTGATTTTTGCATTCTATGAAGTCATTAATTATTATCACAAGAAAATAAAAGATATGCAAAGATGTTTCTGGAGAAATACCTAACATATTAACTGATTTAATGGTGAATAGGAAAAAATAATTATATGCCATAGAGACTGGTTAAATAAAAACATTACATTCATATGATGGTGTGGCATGAACTGTTGGCACACGATCTCCATTCTACTCCTTTTGTTTGTTTTGTTACAGAAGCTCCTGTATTGTTTGGCACAGCATATGGTTAGTTAGCAACACTGCATTTCCTAACTTCTGTTTCATTCAATATTGGTCAATGAGCTAAAAGCAGGAGGCCTCTGCTGGAGCCTTCAAGCGTAAGGATTGCTGTCAGGATAGATCCAGATGCCTTTGCTGAGTGACTGATTTGATTTTTCAGCCAGAGTCTCACTGTAGTCCAGGCTGGCCTAGAACATTTAATTTCCCTGTCTCTGTCTCCTGTGAGCTGGCATTGCAGGCATGGTGTTTCCCATGAAAAACTAGACACCTTGTTCACCAATATGATGGCTTGAACTTCTCCAGGAGAGGAGAATTCTAGGGACTAACATTCTGACATTTTTGAACCATTGTCATGAATCCAGAAGCTTCATGTAGAGTGAGAAAACAAAATTATGATGTATACTTGCTGAACTCTGTTAATATCAGGCAAATACAATTCCTCACATGGATACAAGATTTTGCAAACATTTAAAATTTTCATTCTGAAAAATTTGGTATTTTACTAAATATTAGGTAGTCGGGACATAAAACTCTGTTTTGTTCATAAAATATAATACACATTATATATAACCAACTAAGATTATAAAATACATTAAAATGTTTATAGTTGCATTTATGAGGACTATGGGTTATATATTTTTGGTTACATTTTTTATGTTTTCTAAGTTTTCAACAATGAAGAGTTTTTAAAAATTAAAATATGTTATTAATCCTTGGAGAATTTGATGCAAAGGTTTAGATCATCTTTTATCCTCTATTTCTCCCCAGGTTCTCTCAGCTCCACTCCATCTCTCTTTCCTCCCCCAAATTTGTGGCATCTTTAAAAGGTTTTGATTTTATCTTTTTAAAAATTTCATACATGCATATATTATGTTTTGACCAAGTCTGTCCTTGACTCCTTCCCTCCCTCCCCATCCCCCTTTCCCATCCCCTCTCTGTCCCTTCCCCATCATTATTCCCTCCCAATTTCTTGTTAGCTGAGAAGCTATTAGCAGTTGGAGGCTGCTAGGAGAGTGTGTTTTTGAAGGATGACCCTTGAAAGACTACCAATTTCCTGCCGGGTGGCCCCCTCACCCATTGCACCCAGACACATGCTGGTAACACTAAATGAGCTGAGCTGGTTTAAAAATATATTTTTAAGATTCCCCAACAAATACATGATTGAAGTAAATATATATAAACCAAATGTAACTTTTTGGGAGAAAATGAGTCTATATGGATCAAAATATGCTACAGATGTATAACTCTTCAGTCATTTAGTTAGGGTTTCTGTCTTAGTAAATAGTATGACAAAGTATCACTCACAGAGCTCCTTGACACATTATTTAACATGTAAATGTGAATATACTTGACACCTAGTGTTAGAAAGTGGCTAATCTAATGGTTGGATCCCGATGAAAGCAGTTAGCAGCCCTAGACTGCTGCCCCTCACTGGAATGGAGTGAGTGAACAATCCTCTGATCTTGAGAACAGTTCTGGTTTTAACTGTTGCAAAGGTCTGTCTGAGTCTGCAGTAAGAGAAGTAATTTCACAGGGAACGTTAGAAACAATTACAATTATGTTAACATGTCACACACCAAGACTGAGTGAGACCTGGAGTCAGGGCACAGGTCTTTAGTTTCAGCTCTGGGGAGGCAGGGGGGGTTGATAGTGCTATGAGTTTGGGCCCAGTAAAAGAATAATAATAATAATAGTAGTAGTAATAATATAAGAAGAAGAAGACCAAAACTAAATGATGAATCCTTTATCTGAGGAAAATACATTAAGTGGGAGCTGAAAAGTAGAATAGAGTTTTCTGGGACAAACCATGCATTGACCTGGTATGTTACCTCCAGAAATGGTGTAAAGCCCTCACGCTGAAATAATACGCTAAATAAAAGTCAACAAACAAACAACTCATTCAAGCCTGGAGGGGTCAGTTCTTCAGGTCTTCCCTGCCATGGGAGACTTACTGGCTGCCCATGTACCAGGAAGTGATGTTCAGAATGGGGAAGCAGCTTAACAGCCCCCTCCTGCTTTCTGTGTTCTGCATGCTGTCCTCTTGACTTTCTTGACTTGCTCCTATTAGGGGTGTGTGTGTGTGTGTGTGTGTGTGTGTGTGTGTGTGTGTGTGTGTATGTGTGTGTGTGTGTGTATGTCTGTGTGTGTATGTGTATGTCTGTGTGTGTATGTGTGTGTGTGTATGTGTATGTCTGTGTGTGTATGTGTGTGTGTGTGTATGTGTATGTCTGTGTGTGTATGTGTGTGTATGTGTGTGTGTGTGTGTGTATGTCTGTGTGTGTATGTGTGTGTGTGTGTGTGTATGTATATGTCTGTGTGTGTATGTGTGTATGTGTGTATGTGTGTGTGTGTATGTGTGTGTGTATGTGTATGTCTGTGTGTGTATGTGTGTGTGTGTGTGTGTGTATGTGTGTGTGTGTGTGTGTGTGTGTATGTCTGTGTGTGTATGTGTGTGTGTGTGTATGTATATGTCTGTGTGTGTATGTGTGTGTGTGTATGTGTGTGTGTGTATGTGTGTGTGTATGTGTATGTCTGTGTGTGTATGTGTGTGTGTGTGTATGTGTGTGTGTGTATGTGTGTGTATGTGTATATCTGTGTGTGTATGTATATGTCTGTGTGTGTGTATCTGTGTGTGTGTATCTGTGTGTGTGCGTATGTATGTATGTATGTATGTATGTATGTATGTATGTATGTATGTTCTGTGTATTGATGGCAACTTCACCATGAAATGTCCAAACTTAATCTCCCCATTTTTTTCTACAGATAAATTGTGGGACTTAGTTGGATCCCTCAAGTAGTAGAAGACAAAATCTTGGTGAATGGCCCAGCCTCTCCCCGTGCTCAGGCCCTTACACTCAGAGGTTGGTCAGTGGGTTACTACCCACAGTTGCAGTGGGTAGCTCATGACCATCCCTTCCCTTCTGGCCTGTCTCATCTCTGTCTCATTTCTTTCTTATTTTCACTTCCATATTTCCACTTCCTGAAGAAACCATAAAATAGCCTAAAATAAACAAATAGCCCGCCACCCAAGGTTACCTCAGTTTCTACTTTCAGAAAAAAAAAAAAAAAAAATCAAAGCAGACGGCACCCAGGAGGGAAGCTGAGAAAGAGAGATCAAACATTTTTGTTCAAATTTAGGAGAATCCAAGAACATTAAAGCAAAAACAGGTCTGATGGCTTATTCTTTGCAGTCAGTCTCTCTCCCACCCGCCTTCTATAGTACCTAAAGTAGATTATAGTCTTCAAAGGGGGGGGGGGGGATGACAATATCACTTGGTTTCATTGCTGGTTTTGGAGACCTGGTTGCCAAAGCAGACTCATATAACAGAATATATATGTTACCAACCTGGAGCCCTAAGACTCAGGGTCTTCCCGCAGCAGAAACATTTTCCACCCGCTGACATACATTTCTCTTGGAGAAAAAGAACTTCAGGACACGTGCCCACTACCTCTGTACCCTGTGAACACACATCTTATCTTCGCTTTGTATCCTTTGCAACAGCAAGAATCCTAGTACAAAATGCTACTGGATCTTGTGAATTCTTTTGCCGTGTAAAATACAACCAGGCGGTAGAGACAGAACTGAAGGCTGCCTGCCCTCTAGCCTGTTCCTCTAGACATCTTGTTTGTCCTCCTCCTGGAGTTGCTGTTGATACTCTGCTACCTAGGCCTTCTTTGGCGAATACACAGTGTTTTTAATCAGAGAAAGAAAAAGCTTGTAAGTTGTAAATGTTTGAGGTTGAGAGATAAGAAGAATCAGAAAAAGAAACAGACAGTAGGAAGACAAATTAGAGCAGCAAAATATGAAGGGGTGCCCTGCTAAGTCAGGGACAGCCTTCTTGAAGGAAGGGTCCCCAGCCTGTACTACACATGTCTGATGAAGGATTGATGCACAACTGACATATAAAGAATTTGTACAACTCTAAACTAAGAAAATGTTAAAAGGAGTAAAGTGCACATTTGTAAGTGTGTATACATTTAGGTGTGGAACCTTTTGATTGAGCTGGTCAAATCTTGATGCTACTTTAGTTATCAGCACAAACTTGGACAAAACCCAGAGACAAATGTGTCGAGTTCTATTGATGCTCTCTGATGTCTGTGTCAGTTTCTTGTGAGAACTATTCCCGGTGGAGTATTTTGAGAGGATGACATTGAAGAGGCTTTGAGCCACTATAATATGGTATCTGTGCTATTTATGTCTCTTAGTTTCTGTCAGATCCTCTGTGTTACAAAGGCAGTGTCTTTTATGGACAGCACACATTTAGAGTCTTCTGAAAGGTGGCTCTTACACTTTCTGATCTCAGGACACTGTGGTGAAATATTTTATATTTAAGTCAGGCAGTGGTGGCACAGACCATTAGTCCCAGCACTTGGGAGGTAGAGGCAGGAGGATCTCTGTGAGTTCCAGGCCAGCCTGTTCTACAAACCAAGTTCAAGGACGCCAGGACTGTCATGCAGAAAACTCTGTCTCACAAACAAAACAAAACAAATAAAAAATAAAAATCTTGGAATAGATGGCTCTGTCCTCTGATATTCCAGGATGATGTTATTAGATATAAGATATATCACCACAGGACACCTTTAAGCCTGTTTTATTTTTAAATTTATAAACTGTTCAGCTGTGTAGTCCTGTGTAGCCCAGGTTAGCCTTGAGTTCACAATTCATAAGGATTACCCTTTCCCTCAGCCTCCCAAGTTGCTGTGATTATAGGCATGTATCAACATCCTTGGTACCTTAAGGTTCTTGACAATTTCTGAGAAGCCCTCCAGATCTGTGATTGTTTTATGTTAGTATTTATCATAGTAGAAATTAGAGAAACTTAAGAAGATGTATTAACTTATTGAAAATAATATGTTGAGAGTTTATTAACATAGTAACATAATTACATGTTATACATCCATATTTATAAATTTTATTTTTAAAAACAAATAACAAAATAAGAAAGATAGAGGATTGGAAATAAGGACAAATATTCTTTTTGTTCTTGTTCGGTTGGGTAGCCTTGGTTGTCCTGGAACTCATCTGTAGGCCAGGCTGGCCTTGAACTCAGGGATTCACCTGCCACTGGCCCAGAGTGTAGGACTTAAATCTGTGAACCACTATGGTAGACAGAACAAAACATTCTTTATATAATTATTAAACAGCTCATGCTAAAACCACAGTGAGATATTAATGCACACCTACCACAATGCCTAAAATTAAAGACCAGCAAGAAAGAGCAAGTGAATTCATAAGTAGTTTTAATGAAAAAAAAAACCACTGAGCTAATTTCTGTAGTGGTAATCAGGCCCTCTTCACCTTGACCTAGAGGTGTGGCCTTTAGTTCTTGAGGATGCATGTGTGGGACCTGTTCCTCCCTCTGTGTTCTCTTGGAGAGAGGATTGAACCCATTGCCACCGTGAAGTGGACCAGTCCAACTTTCCAGAAATTGCCCTATGGTTCAATCTTTGTATTAGTGATTATTTTATATAAACTCCTTAATAAATATTAATCCTTTTATGTAATCAGTTGCTAGTGATAAATACCCACAATAAATTTCCTTCTTTCTTTTTAAAATATGAAACACTTCACAAATTTGCTTGTCAAAAAGGCCATACTAATCTTCTCCATATTTTTCCAGCTTTGGTATATGTGCTGTTAAAGCAAGCACTAGGCAATTTCTTGAACATATAGTTTACCAAATGATGATTTTATACCTAGAATCTTACCCAAGGAAAATAAAAGCCCATGTCTTCCCAAATATATTCATATTAAATCTGATAGTGGCTCTATAAGCACCCACTATCAGGTAGGTGGATAAAGAGATCATGGTTCTTTAATTCAGAGAAATACTACTTACCAATGAAAGGGAGCAAACTTGATGTGTACAACAATGTGAATGTTTCAAAAATCATGTGCAATGAACCCAGATGTAAGAAACAAGGAAACCGTTGAGAATGATTCAGATAAAATTACTGGGAAAGCCTTGGGGCGGAGGTAGAGGGGCCTCCTAGATAGGCATGGCGGGAGCTTTGGCATGATGGGAATATGTATCTTAACTGTATATAACTTATACATATCTTAATTGATAGTTACATCTGTCAGATCTCTTCAAGCTGCACACTTACAATGTATGTGCCTTATTTAGTATGTTATTTTAATGCTGTTAATTTTGCAAAGCAAATTTCTAATGCTTTCAAGTGCTGCAGGAAAAAAAAAAGTCCATGAGATCAGTCAAGTGAGTGCAACTAGGAATTTCTAGGGTTTAAATTCAACAGACTTGAGGGATCCCTAGGGGAGAAGAAAGTGGACATGCAGAACAATGGTTGCTCGGACCCATGGAACACTAGCTACAGGCTGTACAAGCCACAGACTAACTTTATGTCATCGGCCCCAGCTTGCTCAAATCTAAACCCTGGAAGTCGAACCCACTAACCATTTGTTACAGTTTAAAATGTCTCCCAGAAGCTCAGTCTTTGTAGCTGCGTTTAGAGCTAGAGCCCAGTGGAGGTCATGAAGGTTCTGGCTTCCTGGATGGATCGATCTGTTTGTGGATTGATAGTTTGACTGGTTATTGAGAAGTGGTAGAAACTTCAGATGATAGGCTTGGGGGGAGCGGAGAGAGAAAGCAGGTCACAGTGGGGGTGCCTTGGGAGGGATTTGGTTTTTCCCTCGCCTCTTCCCCCCCTTGCTCTTTCTTGCCTCCTGGCCACTAGGAAGTTAGCAGCTTTCATTTACCATGGTACTTTCTAGCCCTTAAACCCAAACCAGGAGCCAGGGAACCACAGACTAACCATGAACCAAAGTAAGGTCTTCCTCCTTCAAACTGACTTATTTTTTTTAAAGATATTTTTGATACTGAGACAGAAACCTAACATACCGTTTTATATTTCTCACTAAATATATTCAGTCATCGCAAGAAAAGGAGTGTAAAAATTTCTTAGCTATAATTTTTTAAAAGCATATTTTAATTTAATTTTTCTTAGCTTTTAAACTGTCCTTATTTACCGGGCAGTGGTGAAGCATTCCTTTCATTTCAGCACTAGGGAGGCAGAGGAAGGCAGATCTCTGAGTTCAAGGCCAGCCTGGTTTACAGAGTGGGTTCCGACAGACTCGAAAGCTACAAAGAGAAACCCTAAACAAATTCCTTATTGATTTATAGCAAATGAGAAGTTTAGAGTCTCACACTGGCCTCAGTTTGTCATCTGCCTCCTTCATCGCCTGTGGGCTCTCAGCTTTACAACAGGTAAATGCATCTTCTTCTGTTCCGGAATAGAATACATCTTTAACTAAGTAAAGATGTGTTATATTGTTTATGCAGAATATCACTTTGATTATGTAAAGATGTGTTACACTTATTTATGCTGCATTTGTTTAACTATGTAAAGATGTATTGCTGTTTTACCTTGCCTGCCTAAGGCACCTGATTGGTCTAATAAAAAGCTGAATGGTCAATAGCCAGGGTGTAGAAGGAAAGGCAGGGCTGGAAGGCAGAGAGAAAAAGTAGAAGGAGGAATCTAGGCTTGAGAAAAGACAGGATGAGCGAGACATCTTGGGCCAGCCAGGCAGCCACAAGGCAGACAGACACAAAGGAAGCATTAAAAGTAAGACATACAGATGAATAAAAGGTAAAAAGTCCTGAGGCAAAACATAGATGAAGAAAAAGAGGTTACAATAAATTATAAGAGCCAGTGGGACAAGCATCAGATACACGATTTCAGAGTGGCTGGTGGATTAAAAGAAAGCCTGTTACAATCAGTAATTATACTTTCCTGTTAGATGATTGTGTTAATCAAGATTCTCTAGAATAACAGAAGTTATAGAACGAGTCTCTCTATAGAAAGGAGATTTATTAGAATGACTTACAGGCTGTCCAGCTAATCCAACAATGGTCGACTATAAATGGAAGGTCCAAGAATCTAGTAGTTGCTCACGTCACAAGTCTGGAATCCCAAAAAAAGAGGTTCAAATGCCAGTGAAAGAATGGATGTGTTAGCAAGGCAAAGGCAAGCAGGCAAAAGGCAAAAGCTTCCTTTTTGATATAGGCTTCCGGAAGAAGGTATGACCCAGATTAGAGGTGGGCTTTCCCAACTCAAAGGATCTGGATTAAAGGAGTGTCTTTCTCTCTCAAAGTGGATTTTTCAACTTCAAATTAAGCAAAAATTTGTAACAGGTTTGCTTTCTATTTTTGAGTTTTAGTTAATTCCAAATATAGTCAAGTTGACAACCGAGAATAACCATCACAATTCACCGTGTTTCTTTTTGGCTTCTGAGAACCTTTTCCCCATTTTTTTTTTATAGGTTTCTTCCTTTGTCCACTACAATCTCCCAGCCAATCAGTTTGGATGTTTCCTCAAACTCTATGCAGTACTCCTTCCACATCCTTTTGGATTAGCATGTCTCTAAGCATGCGTGCGATTTGCTAACCTTAGTAAGAAGCAGATTCAGATTAGGAGACCTGAACCGGTGTTTGAAGCCTTGCATTTTCTGACAAGCCTCTCACAGAGACTGCTCCTGACCTAGTCTCACTTCAGAAGACAGGCTACACCCAGATTTGAGTATGTGTCAATCCAGTAACTCCACAGATGACCAGTCCGATGTGAAATTTAGTTACTCCCAAGTCTGAATAATGCAAAGTGTTACCCTTTGTGTCTAACTGTCCATGTACATCCGTCCCATGCTTTGTACTCCCGATAGGTATTTAATTTTCAGTTCATCTTCCTGGACTCCTTGTGCTAGGTCAGTAAGCCACATCGTCTTTCCTTGACTCTAAACTTTGGAAACTTCCTCTCATTCCCTCCTGGTAACTAGAAAAATTTGCCCCAGAGTTGGAGAATCCACTCAGTATTACACTAGACAGTTATGGGCTGTCTCAGCTGCACTTTGGTATTTAATTACCTGCAAAAGAAAAGAACATTTATTGCTCTTGGTACTTCAACAATAGACTACACCAAATTTCAAGTTTTCTATGAGCCCCCCAACACACACACACACACACGCACACGCACACGCACACGCACACGCACACACACACACCTTTTGATTAAGCAAATAAAATGGCACCAGACCACAAATATAAAATATTTTGGAGTAATATTTTGATCAAAAGAAGAGGACATCATTATTATACCTACAGATGATATTATTTCAGGAAAGTAGAAAATGTAGACTGAATTCTTAAGCAATCTGTGCCAAGACACAAATAACAGCTACTGACTGACAAATGAACAACTCTTATTATTGCTACTGAAGTGAGACAAAAGTGATTCATGTGAACTATTTTGCTAAAGATGGAAAAAATTGTGGGCTGACTATGAACACCCTATGGTAGAAGTTATTATTTGTCCAATAACAAATACAGATAGTTGGATACATTAAATAAGGTCAGATAGAAAACAAAAATTCTCTTCTGAGTTTATGCTGAAAAAGCAGACACCTCTGAGTTATCTAATAGAGAATAATGAAGTCAGATTTGATCTTTATCATAACAGACAGACCATTCCACTTTGTTCATAGTTATTCTTTGCAGTTTGTCCTAGGACAGGTTTCAGGCTGGGAAGGATCCCTTTTCAGCCACAGGATCATAAGAAAATGTATCTATTTTTCATTGTTAAATTTCTCTTTATGTTACACAATGTCAAATCTGCATTTTTCTATTCCAGAGACTGTAGTGTAAGAGCTTGTCCTGGACACTTTTTGGATTCTCAGGAGAGCTAATGATGACTTTAAACAGTCACCATACAGAGCAGTTAGGTCATCCCGTGGAGGATCCTACTTGGCTGTCAATGACACTTCGACTCTGTAGTTTCCTGATGAAAGTCCAGGGTCTTCCCATTACCAGTGGAATTAAGCCCAGTGCGGACGGACAGGCAGGAGCCTTTGTATAAGGTCCACATGCAGCCAAATTTGTTGCCTTGCCAGGGCAGGTCCTTTGGTATTCCCTCTTTATTTATTATTTATTCCCTCAACCTTTCATCAGTTTATTAAATACTTATTGAGTACTTATTATGAACAGGTATTGCACGCTTCCCAAACCTCTCATTTCTGTTCTTTTATTTCCTATGATATATCATCTAGCCTACTTAATACCTTCATGGGTCTCGGATCCCCTGACTGGACACAAGTTCATTAACATCAAGGACTGAATATTCTTGAATGAATGCTCACAAGTGCTAAGGAAGAAGCACATCACAGGTGATGAATAAAATAATCAATACTGATCAATTTGTTTCAAAGCCTACATGTCAAATTAAGTCTGAGACTCAACCAAAATTCTACTAGATATTAATATAAACTAAACTTATGGAATCTGCTGGGCCACAAGGGTTTTTAGCAGTGAGTATCTGAACAACGCGGAAAGAATGGATTCAGGAGGACAGCCACCCCTTTCAGCTGCAGTGTTTCACTTCATGCTCAGGTCTGTGTGCATAAATATTCTCACCAGATGGCATTCACATTATCAAATTTTGTCTTGAAAAAAAAAAGACCACCTGATACATATTTCCTAAAGTAATACCATTGTGATATTTAAATTCTTGATCAATTTATTATTTACTTATTTTTATAATGAATTTTTACCTTTTGTCTGATTCATTTAACCAAAATCACTTTTTGGTCAGGATTAGTTCACTTTTACGTAAAATTCCCAACAAAGGCTTGGCTTACCATTGATTATTATTATTATTAAACATTGTGAGGAATGGAGAGATGGCATCCAGTTAAACTGTACTAAGGAACTGCTAAAACTATAATGCTGGAATTACTATTGAGAGATCTTTAGACAGAGTCCTTTTTATCTTCTCCATGGATGAGCATCCCATTGGCTGTTTCTTTTTTTTTAATTACAGATATCTTTATCTCATATGATAAATAACAATATACACAACATATGTTGTTCCACACCCACGGGTTTTTATTGGACAAGAGACTTGAGCTGAGTCCAGTGGCAACAGCTAAACCAAGAACCCTATTGTAGGGGAATTATGTTGTTTTATTGTAAATAATTGTCCCACCCACTGGTTTAATAAAAAGCACTGATTGGCCAAAGGCAGACAGGAAGTAGGTGGGGCTACAAGACTCAAAATACTCCAGAAACAGGAAGAATAGAACAGAAATGCCAGAGAGAAGCCAGAAGATGCAGAGGACAACTATGCTGCTCTGAGAAAAGGTACCGAGCCGCATGGCTGAACAAGATAAGAGTCATGGGTAAGATGAAGGGTAGAGAGTTAGCAAGTTATATGCCTCGGCTTTAGGCCAATCAGCCTAAAACTATTGTAAGCATCTGTGTGTCTCTGCGGGTCTGTGGGTCTGCGGGTCTAAACCATGAGGCTAGGCCCCGAAGTCAGGGCTAGAAACTCTTACTACACCTGTCTTCCTTATTGCTAATCCCGCTGGCCGAGAATGAGATCACTACCACAGCTTTTGAGCCGGACTTGGAACAAGTCTTATTAAATTTGAAAGTAAATAAATATTATAAATACTAGCTCTATGGCCCAGACCGTGGATTTGTAACCTGGGTAGATTTGTTGAATTGTAACTTGGGAACAGGGATTAACGAGAGACAGAACTGTATATGAGACCCACAGCTGACAGAATGCTCAGTTGTTGGGGATGAGCACCCTCTAATAGCTTTGTTGTGCTCGAGCAGCAAAGTAGTGGCACCCACCACTGAGAAAGATCAACAGAAGAGGAGGGATTTGTAAGAAATAGCAAGTATGAATTCCTTTCAAAATTTTCTTTATCTCCCTGGAGTGATATATTGTATATTTAATAAAACCAGCCTGAAATATCAAAGAAAGGGAACAAGCCACAGTCAATTCACTGTGAGTGAATGAGCGTGAAGACTCATTGGAAGCGTCTCTCGCATGGTATTCAGTGAAGAAAGAAATGAAATCAACTTGGAACGGTGATACGTGCTTTGATCCCAACACACATGAGGCATAGCAGGAGGATCTTGGTGAGTTCAAGGCTGTCCTTGTCTATACGGCAAGTTCCAGGATAGCCAGGGCTGCATAGAGACACCTTGTCTCAGAGGGGTGTGTGTGAAATTATATTATGCCAAAATTATAACTTGTGAAAATATATAAGTGAACAGTGAAAAGCACAAAGCAGTGTATATGACAGAAAATAGTTTTATTATACTAATTATGTATTATGTGTGTGTGTATATATATACATATAAAAGAAAAGGTACAATTTTTCCCTTGTTTAATGGCAGGGTCCCGTATAGTCTAACCTAATCTAGTTCTCACTAAATAGCACAAGCTAGCTCTGAACTCATGATCTTCCTGCCTTCTCTAGGACTACAGGTGTGAGCCATTTTACCTGGTTAAAACTTTCTTAAAGTAAAACCACTGCCATTTCACATATCTATAAATGGCCTATTCTATCCTACACCTTTAAAATTTATACTAAGAGACCTTATTATGCAGAAAAAGGCTGATTTCGCCAAATTAAATTAGAACCTTTGATTAGCAGGACTAGACTCCGTTCTTGGTTTCTAAAACAGAGGCTCACAGACATAAATGAGAAGCCATGTTTCGCTGAGTGTCAATCAACCTGATCTCCTAGGCCCTTGAAGTACACCCTAAAGCACAAAGTACTTATGTACACGGTAGAAACTTTGATCATCTAGTACTCAATTATATTCACGCCCTTACTTCCTAAGACACGGCAGAAGTTAATGCATTTTGAAAAGATTTTGCACAGCAAGTGTTGAACTATGAGGATTAGGTTAATTTCTAGTTAACCAGAAAATCTAGTTAACTGGAATGATTTGTCCCCCAAACAGTCCTATTAAATGGGTTTTAATTAATCTTTGGTTTCTGAAATTATTGTCCAAGTTTTGCCTATTAATAGTGCTTGGTGAAAAAGAAATTACTTCTATAGTCAAATGCTTAGGGACAATCTGATTGTCCTCAGCTTCAAAACAAGAGAGACAGAAAGCAAATATTCTTTGTGTTTGACTTTGACTCTTAGAGATGCCGCATGACAGGGTCGGCTCGGCTGCAGAGAAAACAGGCCTTTGGGGACTACATCAGTGTTATAAGTTTTATTTTGGGAAGGTATGGATTAATCTATCTTTATTTGTCTTCCAGATTAATGGCCCTTTTAAAATAGAAGACTTAATCAGGATTTAGTTACTTCATCTGGAAAAGCTAATTGAAGCACATATTTGTAGAGTTAGATGTGGAGAAGTGAACTCCCACGACCCACTCGAGTACAGCAGGAGTTTTTTCCACTTCTGAGGCAGCTTTGGAGAAGAGGAATTTGTATGCATGTGGCACAGCTTCCCTCTTCCTTCTCCAGTCTGCTGGTGTCTGCTGATGAGTCTGGAATTTCTCTTTCTCTCTGATAATGGTGTAAACTGTAAAAGACCTAAGAGAAGGAGCCAATGAGATGTGAGGTCATGTGGATTATATTTTACAGTCTATTTAAATGCCAAGTTTTAGTTTATCTCCATTTATACACAAATAAATTAAAAGGCAATTATTTCTAAAGAGTATATACTAAACCAAGGCATTGTAGCAAATCCCTGTAGTCCTAGTACTTGATAAGCTAGTGCAAGAGAATCTTGAGTTTGGGGCTCAGCCAAACCAGGCGATAGAATGGAGTACATAGTAACTCAACTGCCACAGCCCTCCCTTCCCTATGCAGCTTCATCCTTCCCCTCACTGGAAATGCAAGTTCTGTACATGAGGGCCCTCATATCTGTTTGCCGGGGTGTCTTTTGCCAAATCCAATCCCATGTAAAAGGAAGGCCAGAGCCTGGGAATACAGCAGGTGTGTTACTCACTTTTCTAGCACACGAATACCTTACAGAAACCACTGATGGATGAAGACATCTTTTGTGGCTCACAGTTCAGAAGATTAAGTCCATTGTGTCAGGGAAATCATATCAAAAGGCAGGTGACATTTTCACTCAAGCTGGGAAAGGACTCTTGACAAAATAGTCTCAAACACATGTTGAAACAGCTTCTATCCCTTCGGTAATAATTTCCATCCTAACTCAAAGCTGGATTCACAGAACTCAGTGGTCTTATGATGTAATTTCTTAACTGAAGTCTTCTGATGAATACCCAAAAACTATCCCTTTAATGTACAGTGAAGGGTCACAACATTCCCCTTGCCCATTTCCTTTTACACCCAAACAGCAGTACCCCATGCGCTCTTTATGTTATTGCCATAAAAATTACCTTAATTTTAGCCACTTAATAAAAACAACAACAAAGTAAGACACCTCTTATCCTCTGCATCCTATGCTGTCTAATATATGGGGTGTCTAGATAGAAATTTAACCTCACTGGCAAACCTTTAGAAAGCTGTGTAGGCTCACACTCTCCTCATGCATAGAACATGACTCTTTGATGTCAATACAGCTAAGAACCACCAGACATTTACAAAGACAAAGCAAGACAAAGCAAAACCAAGATGAAAAAGAACCCCAGCAGCAAAAACTATAGTAAATAAAGACTAAGCAGGGAGCAGATGGAAATACTTCTAAAAATATACAAATATTCTGGGGAGGCACCAGCAACTATCGCTTCCAAAAAATAAAACGAGTACACTATATAAAAAAGGAGTGAAAACCTTTTGTAAATTAAGAAATTATCACTAGAAATGTAGCTATCCTGGGGCTTGAAAGGTGACCTCTAGTTGGCCATCTGGCAGTGAAGTTTCTGGGATTTTAGAGGCCAGAGTGGGATGACCAGACCTCTAAGAACATTGATGTTGGAAGTATGTGACCAGGCTTTCATCATGGCCTCTCTCTTTCCGTCTCCTGATTCCAACATAATAATCTTAATAAAAGGAAGCAAACCCCCAGTAACCTGCCTCCCTTCCCATCCCTCTCTCGTTATCAAAAGTCTGGTCTGTGAGTGAGCCACCTCAGCAGCCCCAGGTGTGTGGGATGCACTTTCAGCCATAGTGACAGGCCAGGTGGCCATGCCATGTCCTTTATTTCTAAGTTCCTTTACACTACAGCCAGGGAGCAGCAGCTGCAGACCTTCAAGCAAAAAGCCGGGGTGCTGCTGACCAAAGAGTCCAAATGCCACAGGTTCTCAGGAAGGCCTGTGAGGAATCATGTATATTCACACCAAGCATAGAGATTATCCTCTATCTGAGTGGACTGGCAGCCCAAAGGATTGCACCGAGCAGTCAAGAGCGGCGCAGGCTTCTCCCATGTGAACTCACACCCTTGGAGATGATGGCTCCGTTTCTTTTTGTAGCCAGTGTGACAGGCAAGAGGCAGAACTCAGAATAACACTCAAGTGCAACTAGAAGACCAGTGACTGGCAGCAGGGATGCTCTTCTCTTGGGAGGAACAAGCCTTTCCCAATTCCAATGGGATGACGGTGCCCTTAAGTTACAAACTATGAATGGGTCATTTCATAATGATCCATTTGATCATTTGCTTTGAGTGGGTTCTTTTGGAAATGTGTTATGGAAATTTGAAGCAAGTCATAGCCATGGCAATCTTTTACAAAATAAAGAGGTACCTTTTTTTTTTTTTTTTTTTTAAGTGACAGTGTCATAATTTAGACAGTCCCTACCAATGGTGTAATAGCTTGAGTCATTTTTTTTTTTTTTTGGCCAGCTTGCAAAGCCATGAGTTTTTTCTAGACATTACACAAATATTATCATATCATATCCTTTAAGGGAAATTTATATTTCACAGACCTTGTCTCAGCAGCCCAGCTTGCAGAGAAGTTGTCAGTATTAAACTCAGGAGCTTTGCAATTTTTGACAGCTCAGTAGAAAAGCCCAGTCTTTTAAGCATGATATTAACTGTAAAATTATTTGAAACTTCAACCTGTCACTTAATTGTGCAAATGTACATAAAGAAAAACTAGTATACATGACCTGGGGGACTGATCAGATCATGTTGTGGGTTTGGCTTTGAAAGCTGTGAGTGTCAGAATTTGCCATGGCAACAGTTTTTTATGTTTGTTTGTTTAATTTTATTTTAAGACAGGCATTAGGTTTTTAGAAAGGACATTGTCTCAACTGTGGTTGTTCACAACAGTCATCTCTCTGTAATTTGCTAGCATGTGGCTTTCAAAGCCTGAACAAACTCGTTATTTTTAGAAAGTAAAGGTGTAGCTAACCTTTTGCTCTTAATTGAGTAAAATCTTTTCTCTAAATTCTCACCTACTTTGTGAATGTTGTCGGTTACTTTTTACTGTGAATCATGAACTAGTGGAAGCATACATTTCACATCTATCGATTATGCCGAAGTACAAACTTTTATATTCTGGATGAGACATTTCTCTTCTCTGTAATATTATTTCTTATCTTGGCATTAAAAATAGACAATGTTGAAGAAACCTCGTGGGAAGTGGCTGAAGTAGTACAAAGAGGAGGAGAAGAAGATGAAGCCCTTCAGAAATCCAGAAATCCAGCAATGTGGAAGGTGTTCTCAGAAGAGCACACAGCTAAGGATGTGAAGACCAGAAGAAGTCTACCAATGCCTCCCAGAGTCAATGAGTTCGTCAATATCACATTGATGGATCAGGAAAGACAGCATAAGAAAAGGATTCAGCTGGGATAATAGCTCAGAGTCAGTCTCTGTGGATAACTGAGTGATTTTTTTTTCCCTGCAATAGCATAACTAGAAGATAGCTGTAGTACTAGATTTCTGGCCTGTTCTTTCGGGCCTAACCTCAAGGTTTAGGACCCATAGGCCCGCAGACCCACAGAGACACACAGATACATACGATAGTTTTAGGCTGATCAGCCTCAGGCTCAGGCATATTACTTGCTAGCTCTCTACCCTTCATCTAACCCATGTCTCTTCCTGTTCAGCCATGCGGCTCCGTACCTTTTCTTAGAGCAGCATAGTTGTCCTCTACTTCTTCCGGCTTCTCTCTGGCATTCTGTCTGGCATTCTGTTCTCAAGAGTTTTCTTAGTCTGATAGCCCCGCCCACACTTCCTGCCTGCCTTTGGCCAATCAGCCAATCAGTGGATGGGACAATTATTTACCATGAAACAATACAATACCCCTACAGATAGTAAGATTCCTCTGTTGAGAATTCTCTGTTTAGGCCTGTGCCCCAATTTTTAATTGGATTATTTGGTTTGTTGATGCCTAATTTCTTGAGTGCTTTATATATTTTGGCGCCACATTTGTTGTAGTGGGTTCTTGGGTCCCGGGCCGCCAGAGATCCGGGACCCACAGACCCGCCGCCCGGGACCGCTTATCCGCGCACCGCCGCCCAGGCCCCCAGAAACGACTCAGACGCTTTTATTAACTTCATGCTGTTTGGCCTATGGCTCGGGCACATTGTTAGCTAGCTCTTACATCTTAAATCAACCCATTTCTATTAATCTGTGGGCCACGTGGCCCCGGCCCGTGGCTCACCCGTGTTCCTTACATGTTGCTCCTTGGGCGGCTGGCTCGATCTGCCTCTGACTCCGCCCTGCTTCTCTTACCTAAACTGATTTCTCCTCCCACTTCTTCTATGGTGCCCGCCATGACCCAATACAGCTCCTTTATTTAAAGATTGAGATTCACAGCATAAAGAAGGGCATTCCCACATCACTTCCCCCTTTCTCTCTAATCAAAAAGGAAGGTTTCAATTTTAACATAGCAAAATTACATATAACAAACAAAATAGCTATCAAGCAAGAATTACAGTTACAATATCTAGTCTATTTGTATTTAGCAAAATTAAAGAAAATATTCTATCATCTACTTTATCTTTATGAATATAAAGTTTTATATCTAATATACCTTTCAAATGACTAAGAAAAACTGTACATATAACTATCTAATCTTCAACTATATCAAAGACCACAGAAGGATATAATATTTACCCAAGTAAACCAGAAGTACAAGCAACTTTCAAAATCTAGATTTGACAGAGATGACACCTATCTGCCTGGACAGTCACCCAAAGTTCCTTTATAAAGTTGGGGCATCCATCTTCAGCCTATAGGCCCAGAGTCTCTTTTCATTTCAGTGAAGCAGGAAATCTGCTCTGCCCATTCTGGCACAGTTCATCCGTTGCTTCTCCTTGAGTCCTGAAGAATGTCTTGACAGTTTTCTCTGTAAAGCAGGAACCTGAATGATGATCTTGGCTTGTTCTGCCAAAATTCAGAGGTCATCTTCTTATGGAACCTGCATGTCCAGTTTAAACAGCATACTGTCAAGCAGTCAATATAAAAACAGGTTCTTCTCTAGTGGCTTACCATTACCACAAATAGAGTAGACTCCATATGGAGTTTCTTCGATGCCCATTTTCCTGTTGAAGTAAATTAGTGCTGCCAGGAGCAGACCTGTCTCACTGTCCAGAAAAGTCTAAGCTCTTAAAACATTTTAAATGCCATATTCTGTAGGTCTTAGAAGTATTTGAAGATTATCTATTTAATTGAAATATATCTTTGTATACCTAAAAATCTTAACTAACCTAACTATAAGTTTGATTATCAAAAGTGACTATTAACCTTCATTTCTTAATTATACACTACAATTTTAAAACAGTTACATGAACATCATACCTTAAACAAGAATAGAAAAACACATACAGCATAATAAAATTGACTTTAAATTTGTATCAATAAACCAAAATCTATACCAATGTAAAGCAGTTTGAGATTAACAGCTGATTACCTGTAAATTCAATAATCTAATTTTTTAAAAAAGCATTCACGTACCATATCCCCCGTTTTTTCTTAGAAAGAGATTGACTATGACCATTAACCATTTATAATGAAAACAAACATTTAGAAACAATATTTGGGGAATTTGGGCGAAGTTATCTATTACTACTTCCTGCTGATTAAGGGGCGTTGAAAATCTCACGGATTGTTGAGACTGGGTCATAATCTGCAGCTGTGAAGCTGATCTGGCCATCTCTTCTCATCAGAGGTTTTTTCAGGGGGTCTTGGTTGATGAAACCATATTTGTTTGGAAGGAACCCACAGGTTCTCATCTGTGGAAACAAAAACAGAACTCTTCCAAAGCAATAAATCCTTAGACACAAATTTCAAAATCAAAATACCTTTAAAATATATATTCTTGTTTAACTTAGTAGCCTTTGTAATCCATTGTCTTTCTGCAGTTAGCTCATTAACAGTTAAAAAATTAAAAGAAAACACAATAACAACCAAAATACAGATTTTGTGTCTATTTTCCATCTTTACGTAGCTTATTATATTTTTATTACTCTATTTCTCGCTTTAAAAACTTTTTCTAACCTCTTTCTTTTCTCTCTGAAGCCTATGTACTTTTTACAAACATTGTAACCCATTTACAGGTTTTTCTTTTTATCTGACTCTGTTTTATTGTGAATCTTTAATCATCTTCTAACCTTAAGAGCTTTTAAAATACATTCTCTAAAAAGAAGCACAGTTTTTGCAAATTAGGCTGAATCACTAAGTTTTCTTAAACGGACCGTAAACAGAGCACACCCAAGAAAATGCTGCTACGAAGAAAATTTGTTTCTTTTTTGTTCAAAATAAGCAGAAATCTAAAATCAATCACATGCTACTGAGTCTTCTGTCAGTTTTTAGGAACCCGCCTGATTGTAGCTGCAGCTTATACTGCCTGCCGCCAGCTCGCCGCCGGCACCATTTTGAATGTGACCCGGACCATGCTTTTTTTGTACAAAGACCCGATTCACATACACAATTTGGAAGCTGCCTTTGCTCAGTCTCTGCTAAAGCCCTTTTTTAAACTTTCTCAGGCTCTAAGTGGATAATAGCCCCACGTTGCATGCGCCATCTGTTGTAGTGGGTTCTCGGGTCCCGTGCGCCAGAGATCCGGGACCCACAGACCTGCCGCCCGGGACCGCTTATCCGCGCACCGCCACCCAGGCTCCCAGAAACGACTCAGACGCTTACATTAACTTCATGCTGTTTGGCCTATGGCTTGGGCACATTGTTAGCTAGCTCTTACATCTTAAATCAACCCATTTCTATTAATCTGTGGGCCACGTGGCCCCGGCCCGTGGCTCACCCGTGTTCCTTACATGTTGCTCCTTGGGCGGCTGGCTCGATCTGCCTCTGACTCCGCCCTGCTTCTCTTACCTAAACTGATTTCTCCTCCCACTTCTTCTATGGTGCCCGCCATGACCCAATACAGCTCCTTTATTTAAAGATTGAGATTCACAGCATAAAGAAGGGCATTCCCACATCAATTACCCATGTGTCTCATGTGGGGTTGGTGAAGATCTTTTCCCAGTCTGTAGCTGCTGTGTTGTTCTGTTGATGGTGTCCTTTGCCTTACAGAAGCTTCTCAGGTTTGCCATGTTCCATTTATTATCAGTCTTGGTGTCCTGTTCAGGCAATTGTCTCCTTGCCACTGCATTCAAGGCCATTCCCCACCTTCCCTTTCATCAGGGTCAGTGTATCTGGATTTATGCTGAGGTCTCTGATCCACTTGGACTTGAGTTTCCTGCAGGAGATATCGATCTATTTGCGTTCTTCAATTGTGTTCCTCTACATGGGGAGACATCCAGTTAGGCCAGCATCATTTGTTGAAGATGGTCCGCCCCCATTACATAATTTCTTGCTTCTTTGCTGAAAATCAGGTGTCTGTTGGTGTGTGGATTTACATTTTGGTCTTCAGTTGGTTTCCTTTGAACAATTTGTTGTTTTTTTTATGCCAATACCATGCAGTTTTTATTACTATAGCTCTGTGGCACAGCTTAAAAACAGGGATGGTGATATCTCTGAAATTTCTTTTATTAGCTAAGACTTCTGGCAATGTGGGACATGGATCCTGAACTAGCCATCTCCTGTAGCCAAGCAAGACTTCCAGTGGAGGAATTAGGACACCAAATCAGCCACATAACCTTCAACCCACAGTTTGTGCTGCCTACAAGATATGTCCGGGTAAAAGTGGTGCAGAAATTGTGGGAGTGGCCAACCCATGACTAGTCTAGCTAGGGACCCATGCCAGAAAAACCTGGCATTGTCTGAAAATCCAGGACCCAGAGGCTGGATTGCCCTGAGACCTAGGATAGAAATAAACATGACTGACAAAAAAATCAATAAAATGATTCCTAATTATATCCTGCTATATTCATAGATTAATGCCTAGTCCAATAGGAATCAGAGAAACTTCATCCAGCAACTGATGGAAACAGATGCAGAGACTCACAGCCAAACATTGGGAAGACTTTGGGGGAGTCCTGCTGGAGAAGGGAAGGAAAGATTGTAGGAAGCAGAGGGGTCAAAGACACCACAAAATAACCACAGAGTCAACTAACCTTGGCTTATAGTTGCTAGGAGAAAGAACTGACAACCAACAAGACTTCATGGGACTGACCTAGGCTCTCTGCAAACATGTTACAGTTGTATAGTTTGGGCTTCTTGTAGGAGTCCTAATAGTAGGAACGGGAACTATCTCTGGCTCTTGTGCTGGGCTATTGGGACCCTTCTATTTATACTGGGTTGCTTCATCCAGCCTTCAACTTGTTAAGCCATGTTTGGTTGCTATCCGAGAGAGGTCCCCCTCTCTCTGAATAGAAACAGAATAGAAGTGAATTGGGCAGGGCAGGGGGAGGTAAGGAGAGGGTCTGGGAGGAAAGGAAAGAGGGGGAAGAGGTTGCAAAAAACTAATTCAAAAGAACCTAACAAGAGTATAGCAATGCTTTCAAATGATTGTACATCTTGAGCTCCCACAAAAAAAGAACAATTGGATCGATGAGGGATGAATTCCCAAGAAGATGCCTATTTTGTTTTGAAGTGGGGTCTTAAGTAGTCCACTCAGAAGGGGCTCAAACTTACTAGGTAGCGGGGGTTGTGTTTGAACCCTGACCTCCTTAGCTTTATTATCTGTAGGCTTAAAGGCATATGCCACCATGCCTGTTTGAAAGGTATTTAATTTTTCAAAACTCCAATATTGGCCAGACTCCTGTAGGAGTCACAGCTCGTAGGAAGCTGAGGAAAGATAATTGATACAAGATTGAGGCCAACCTGGGCTACATGAAGTTTGAGGCTGGCCTGGGCTACAGAATGTGATTCTATCCCATAAAACAAAGCAGAAGAAAACTTGGAAGGAAGGTAAGATGGTGTGTGTGTCACCTTTAGGACAACAGTAACGAATAAAAGACGAAGTGTTGTCTTGGTTTATTAGTTGACGTGAAGGGACACGAGCCACATTATCAGCATGCAGAGACAAGAGAAGTGTACATGATCATGTTCAAAACACGTGAGACAAGACTGGTTGTAGACAACGAGATGGGGTGAGTCTTAAAGGTCCGAGAATGGCGAGGCTTATTGCAAACTTCCTAGAGATAAATATTTGGAGAAATAATTTGTACCGTATGTTTGATAAGCTAAGAATTTATATTTGGAAAGAGCATGGTACTCAGGCCACAAGGCTTCTTTTCTCATTGGCCTCCTGGCAATTTCAAGCGTTGTCGTGGAGAAGAGAAGCAGCCATTCCTCCAGCTGAGCACAGCCTCCTGTACGGCCTGAGTGAGAAGGTTTGTCCCTGCAAACCACAGAAGGGGCACTTAAACTGACTGAGAGCACTTGTTTTGGATAGGTCAACCACCCTGGATTCCAAGGAAGGGATTTGCTTTCCTCATTTTCCATATCCATCTCAACGAAACAAAGCCTCCAGAAAGAAAGAGGGAAGAAACACAGTGTTTCAGCAGAAGCATTAATTACAAAGACTGGGCTTGTCCAACTTAGGTTCTTCTTTATTTGCCCTGTCTGTATATATTCCCTAATTGTTCTAACAATAGCGCAATAGCAGAATTGAAGTGTTAGGTGAACGTATGTGTTTTCATGAGCCTTGTTTCCATTGTCATTCTGTAAATATTATGTCCAGGATCCTTAAATGTGCTCTAAGCCTTGGAAAATCATTGCCAACTCTAAAGGGTCCTCTGCAGGGCCAGAGGAGGCTGCATCACCTGTTGAAAACAGTGACTGTTATGAATCCCTGGATGTTGTAGTAATTTTCCATTCTATCTCTTCCCCTGTAAAAAGTAAGACCTGAGGCAAACCCCGTGGGGCTTTTCCTTTACCAATAATTTCCCAAAGACTTAAAGTTTATACAACACAACAGCTTAATACATACAAACCCAGTCTTGAAACCTCTCATCCCATGATAGGCAAACAACAAAACAAAACAAAAGCATTTCAGCCTAAGCTTAGAGACATGATCACTCCTTTGAGCCTGAGCACTGATCATGTCTTGTTTAATTCTCTTAATAATAGCCAATGCAATCATTTCCTTTGAAAAGTGGTGAGGCCTTGAACTTATGATATCTCAGTTCTCAAGAGGCTCACCCCCACACAAGCTAGGCTGCCAGTTTGTTAAAAACTCAGAAGTCTGAGCTGGTCAAACTCCTCATCTCCCTCCAGAATCAAAGCGCTTTGCCCAAACACTTTTCACTGACAGCCAGGGAACTAAGAGATAAGCAGGCACACCCACCAGCCCAGGCTCCTGAACAGAGATTGCTCACCTTCTGACAACCCTAAACTAAAACAGTACTGACGACAGATGACACATTGGCTTTACCTGTGCAAACAGAAGACAATCCTAGGTACCCAGTCACTTTCTGTTTAATACGGGAGCATACTCACAAGTGATCAATTTTCGCAGAACTATTCTTCAGAGAGGAATCCATGAGCACATCCTCTGGGGAGGATATTTTGCTACAAAAACTTTTCATGATTTTGTGCCAATAATGATCTAAATATTGAATATAGGAATATACTGTTTCAAGGATGTCCACCTTATTAGCAAGATTGTCAGAAATGAATGGTGTAATATAGCAAGGCAGATCAATGATTGTGTCTGCATAGAGTGGCCATGGTGGGAAGCAATTTAGTTTCAAGCATGGTGTTAAATTACTGCTATAAACCTGAATTTTTATCAGTTTTGAAATTTTTTTTATTTGTTTTGATGTATAGTAATTCAAGATCTATAATTATACAATTATACATAGTTTCACACACACTCAAGAATCATCATAATAAACCAATATGGATAACCCTAGGGACCTTCAGAAAGTTTTAAAATTTTAATTAATTAATTAATTTGGAGAGTTGGGGATAAACCCAGTGTTTCAAGCATGCTAGGTGCAATGCTTAATCTTCATTGTCAAGAAGACTGGGTTTGGAATTGCCTAGGAGACAGACCTTTGAAAATGTCCAAGAGCACACTTTCAGAAAGGGTTAACCAACTGTAGAAAACCCACCGTTCTATAGTCTAAGGTTCCAAACTGAATAGAAAGGGGGAAAGTAAATGCCTCCTTCTCCCATATGTTTTGATACATGAAAATGTGAACAAGCAACCTCCTGCCGCCACAGACAGGTCCTGATTCCACTGCCATGCCTTCTCCATGCCACACGTTTTACCAAAGAAATAGAAAAGAAACTAATAGAGGAAGCAATTATATGTTGTATTTGGGACAAAGCTCACCCATGATCCTTATGCCTTCAGGAGTCACCACATGGGTAATGGAGCAGCGGAGGAAAGGGAATACCCTTGTAGCTGGGTAGGAAGCCCTTGAGCCATTCAGGATAGGAAATAATGGTGTTCTAGACTAGAATGATGGCAACAGGAGCTGAAATCAGTAAACGGATCAGAGATTGATATAGGAGGCTGTCTGCCAGGTTTGCCGATGGAAAGAATTACGTAAGGGTTGAGGGAGGGAGAAGAATCTGGAGTAGATGGAAAGGCTTTTTGTTGACATTAGTCAACTACAAAGGGAAGTCACCCTAGTTTCATTTCTACTGTGATAAAACACCCTGACAAAAATCAAAAGGAGGAAGGGGCTTATTTTAGTTTATAATCCAGGTTGTAACCCATCATAGCCGGGAAGTTACATTTTCTTGAACTTGGAATATCTTGTCACATTGTATTCACAAGTCAGGACAGAGAGAAAAAAAAAGTACATGCGGACTTGATTGCTTCATTCATGCATAGTCGAGACCCCCCACTCCCCCCCCACCTCTGCCTAGGGAATGATGCTTCCCATAGTTGGTGGGTCTTCCCACATCACTTTACTTAATTAAAGCAAAACTCCTTCAGACTGCTCACAGGCCAACATGATATAGACAGTCCTTGATTAAAATTCTCAGATGACATTCTCCATTGTAAGCTAATCAACATAAGGGTTGAGGTATGGAGAGGGCAAATCACAAGTTTACCTGTGCAAAATTTGAGGTTCAAGTGTCATGGTACACAAAAATGAAGACCAATGTTTAATATGAAGTTGATGAAATTGTATGTATGAAAACAGATCAGGAGAGGAACCAAGGATTATTAATATTTCTCCTTTGGAAACTGTCAGACTTTTAAAAACTCATTGGTGACATGGGAGACTGCCCTGTGCATAAAGAGAGGCATGAGAATGCTTAGGAGTCCTTTTGCATTCTCCCCTTTAAATGGGAAATGTTAAAATAAATAGATGCTAAGGGAAGCAAGTTTAGCCAGTAAGGTAGGAAGAAAAGCCAAAAGAAAATGGTATTTTTGGAGTTATTTTGTTTTTCTTTTCTTTCTTTTTATTTTTTATTTATATGTTTTGGTCTAACATTGCCTTATTTGGTCATTTTTTAAACTTATTGGTCTTTTGCTTGTCCATTATGGTTTCTAATTTTGTATTTTATTGTTTGTGTGTATTTCTTGTATATTTTCTTTTTCTGGCTTGTTCGGTTTTTATTTGCCTGATTCTTTTCCCCAGAAAGAAAGGAAGACGGCTGAGGAGGTGGGAAGGATCTTGCAGGAGATGAGAGGGAAAAATGTCATCGGAATATATCGTATAAATATTAGCTCCAATTACAAAAAGGATTGTGTATGCATTAATGGTTTGGAAATAACAAAGAAAACACTAGAAGGTGACAACCTGGCTAAGTATGGGTTCCACGTGTGGTCATAGAAAGCAGGTGACCAAAGCGGAGTCATAAAGTTCATGTGAGATGATTATCAGTCAAGGCCATGGCTCAGCTTTTATAACAAACATACCCAAAATCTGGCTTAAGAGAAACTTTTCTCTTCAGTAGTTAGATGTTAATGCAGATACGTATAACTGGTCACAGTGCTGAGAATATGTGACTACTACGCACTTAGCCCTAAATGGGACATCTAAGCCAACTCCTTCCCCAGAGGCACAGGGACCATCATGAGGAAGGAACGAAAAACATAAAGAGAAAGAAGATGGGAAGGAACGGTGCTAAATGCTGTCATCCAGACATGGCATGGCCACCACACTCATGAACTCACAGCACTTCAGTTCTCGGTGGGAGGGCAAGCCAGCAAGGCCATACCACTGGGCATCCCGACAGGCGTCAGCAATGGGACTCAGTGGGTTATAGAACAAAGCAGAGGAAGTAGGAGGCAAGGGGGAACATATTGAGGGTGTCTGTAGGGAATGAAAGGGGAGAGTAGAGGGTCACTATGATCAAGATACAGTTCGCATGTATCAAACTGACAAAGAATAAACCAAAGCCCCTAATACAAATAGAAACCATCTCTGTCTTAACACCGCTGGAGTTTCTCACTCACATTGCGGACTGAGCTGACTGCTCTCCACCGGTATCTGCAAAAGGCATTCCTGTTTGTTTGTTTTCTTTTTATTATTCCATTTATTTATCTATTTCTTTATTTACTATGTGTGTGTGCATACATGTGTGCGATGTGTGTATTTGTGGGTTCACGTGTATGCATCATAGAGGGGGAGGCCAGAGAGTACTTTGCAGGAATTGGTTCCCTTCTAGTGTGTGGGTCTTAGGGATTGAACTCAGGCTGGCTTGGCTTCAGGTACCTTTACCTGTTTTTGTTTCTTGAGACAGGATCTTGAAAGGTAGCTCAGGCTTGCCTCAAACTCAAGGTGCCTGGCTTAGCCTGTGTGGTTCTGGGATTATAGGCATGTGCCACACTGGTGTTACTCATTTTTCTTTCCATGTGTCTCTGATCAATCTGTGGCTCTCAGTAGAAGCTAAAAGTTCTTTGCCATGTTTGAAAGGTTTTGTGGCCCAGACCATAAAGTGGCACATGTCATATTTACATTTCAGTGGCTAGAACTCAGGTTATGACCTCAGTTGAATAGAGAGCAGGGATTATGATGTATATTGATGTGGAAATGCCTTTCTGTATGCTGTGAATATCAATCTTTAGATAAACGAGCTGTTTTGGGCCATGACAGGCACCATAGAAGAAGTAGGAGGAGAAATCAGAGCACAGGTAGGAGAAGCAGGGCAGAGTCAGGAAGATCAAGCAAGCTGCCCAAGGAGCAACATGTAAGGAACACAGGTGAGTCACGGGCCACATGGCAGACAGATTAATAAAAATAGGTTGATTTAAGATGTAAAAGCTAGCTAGCAATGTGTCTGAGCCATAGACCAAACAGCATGAAGTTAATATAAGCGTCTGAGTCATTTCTAGGGGCCTGAGCAGCAATGACGGGCAACTGGGCGGCCAGAGGCACAGCAGGGTCTGGGCCTCTGGCTGCCCGGGACCAAGAAACCTCACTACAACAGATGGCATCCAATGTGGATCGATTATCTACTTAAAGCCTGAGAAAGATTAGAAAATGTTCTAGATCACAGAAACTGAGCCAAGGTAGCTTCCAAATTGTATATACTAAACGGGTCATTGTACAAAGAAAGCAGACTGGTAGCAGGAGTGTAAGCTGCAATCAGGCAGGTTCCTGAAATCTCACAGAAGACTCAGTAGCATGTGATTGATTTTAGATTTCTGTTTATTTTTAACAAAAAAGAAACAAAGACGGTTTCTTAGTAGCAGCATTTTCTTGGGTGTGCTCTGTTTGCTGGCCATGAACAGAGACGCGGTCCCTTTAAGAGTACTTACTGATTCAGCATCACCTGCAAAAACTATGTGGCTCTTTAAGAGTGTGTGAGTATTTTAAAAGCTCTTATGGTTGGAAGATGATTAAGGATCCACAATAAAACAGTTTCATATGAAAAGAAAAACCTGTAAATGGATTACAATATGTGTAAAAGGTACATGGGCTTCAGAGAGAAAAGAAAGAGGATAGAGAAAGTCTTTAAAAAGAAAAATAGAGTAATAAAAATCAAATAAGCCACATAAAGATGGAAAATAGACACAAAATCTGGATTTTTGTTGTTAATTGTGTTTTCTTTTAATTTTTTAACTGTTAATGAGCTAACTGCAGAAAGACAATGGATTGCAAATGCTACTAAGTTAAATAAGAATATATGTTTTAAAGGTATTTTGATTTTGAAATTTGTGTCTAAGGATATATTGCTATGGAAGAGTTCTGCTTTTGTTTCCACAGGAGATGAGAACCTGTGGATTGCTTCCAAGCAAATATGGTTTCATCAACCAAGACCCCCTGAAAAAAATCTCTGATGGGAAGAGATTGCCATATCATCTTCAGGGCTACAGACTATGATCCAGTCTCAACAACCGTGAGATTTTCAACGCCCCTTAATCAGCAGGAAGTAGTAATGGATAACTACGCCCAAATTCCCCAAATATTGTTTCTAAATGTTTGTTTTCATTATAAATGGTTAATGGTCATAGTCAATCTCTTTCTAAGAAGAAAAAGGGGATATGATATATGAATGATTTTTTAAAAAGTTAGATTTTTGAATTTACTTAGATCAGGAAATCAGCTGTTAATCTCAAAATGTTTTACATTGGTATGGATTTTGGTTTATTGATATAAATTTAAGGTCAATTCTCTTATGCTGTATATATTCTTCCACTCTTGTTTAAGATATGATGTTCATGTAACTGATTTAAAATTGTAATGTATAATTAAGAAATAAAAGTTAATAGTCACCTTTGATAATCAAACTTATAGTTAGGTTAGTTAGGATTTTTAGGTATACAAAGATATAATTCAATTAGATAGGTCATCTTCAAACACTTCTAAGACCTACAGAATATGGCATTTAAAATGTATTAAGAGCTTAGACTTTTCTGGACAGGTCTGCTCCTGGCAGCACTAATTTACTTCAAGAGAAAAATGGGCATTGAAGAAACTCCATATGGAGTCTATTTGTGGCAATGGTTAGCCACTGGACAAGAACCTGTTTTTTATATTGACTGCTTGACAGTATGCTATTTAAACTGGACATGCAGGTTCCATAGGAAGATGACCTCTAAACTTTTGCAGAACAAGCCGAGATGGTCATTCAGTTTCCTGCTTTACAGAGAAAACTGTCAGACATTCTTTAGGACTCGAAGAAAAGCAACTGATGAACTGTGCCAGAATGGGCAAAGCAAATTTCCTGCTTCACTGAAATGAAAAGAGACTCTGGGCCTGTAGGCTGAAGATGGATGCCCCAACTTTATAAAGGAACTTTGGGTGACTGTCCAGGCAGATAGGTGTCATCTCTGTCCTTTCTAGATTTTAGAAGTCGCTTGCACTTCTGGTTTACTTGGGTAAATATATCCTTCTGTGGTCTTTGATGTAGTTGAAGATTAGATAGTTATAGGTACAGTTTTTCTTGGTCATTTAAAAGGTATATTGGATATAAAACTTTAGATTCATAAGGATAAGATAGATGATAGAATATTTTCTTTAATTTTGCTAAATACAAATAGACTAGATATTGTAACTGTAATTCTTGCTTGATAACTATTTTGTTATATATAATTTTGCTATGTTAAAATTAAAACCTTCCTTTTTTATTAGACAGAAAGGGGGAAGTGATGTGGGAATGCCTTTCTGTATGCTGTGAATATCAATCTTTAAATAAAAGAGCTGTTTTGGACCATGACAGGCACCATAGAAGAAGTAGGATGAGAAATCAGAGCATAGGTAGGAGAAGCAGGGCGGAGTCAGGCAGATTGAGCAAGCCGCCCAAGGAGCAACATGTAAGGAACACAGATGAGTCATAGGCCACATGGCAGACAGATTAATAAAATTGGGTTGATTTAAGATGTAAGAGCTAGCTAGCAATGTGCCTGAGCCATAGGCCAAACAGTATAAAGTTAATATAAGCGTCTGAGTCATATCTAAGGGCCTGACCAGCAACGGCAGGTGGCTGGGAGGCTAAGGGGTCTGGCGCAGCAGGGTCTGGGCCTCTGGCCGCCCGGGACCAAGAAACCTCACTTCAACAGTGTATATAAAGGCAGATTTAACTTGTCCCACAGTTTTCAAAAGCATTTCTGTTTGGAAACACTTGAATCTCTGTGCCACTTCCAGGCAAGTTCCTATCCAACAGAATTCCAGACTCTGATGGGCAAGATGATGTCATTCTTCCGGAACAAGTTAACAGACTGTGTCTTTGAGTGTGAAGGGACACAAGAATCTTGGAGCTGAGGCGGGTGGGGGAGGATGCTCTGCAGAGAATGGAGCTCACCAACAGCATTGCAAGGGTTGGGAATGGGATAGAAAGTGATTATGTCTTGCTCAGAGACTACATGTGAGTGTCTGGCACAAGCAGATGCAAGGGTGGCTTTAACACTGATATAAGATCTCATTGCTGGGAGGCAAGCAAAAAGCCACCAAGGATTCACATCTGAAAATCACAGCATGCTATGATCCATGATGAAATAGTTCCACTTGAGAAAACAAAACAATATGTTTTGTGTGCTGTGGAGCCAAGAACAGTCAGAAACCGAGCTGTATAGGAAGTATGGCTTGTGGCAGCAGTTCCTCTTCAAGGTCAGGTTTCACAGGTAATTAGAATTGGAGGCCTCTTTGGATGATGCATAAATCATTGCAAAAGCTGCTGCCACAGACTCCGAATCTCTTCACTGAACTTTGGTTTTACTCGGTTACCTTAATACAAACAAAAATATTACCCTAACAATTATTAAAAGAATACTGCAAAACCCCACGCACACCAATGAAGCGTCTGTGCACTTCACAGAAAGAGTCCCTTATTTATAAAGTCAGCCAAAAGTAAAATTAACGGAAAGATGTAAGGAAGAGATTTAGAGATAAAAGAAGAGGTGTATCTAAATTTGTATTTGATAATGTGGATAATGTTAATTGATTCATGTGACTCCTAAATAATAGGGTGAGATGAACACAGTGTTGGAGATGCCAATAACTTTACCCTCCATTTCCATATTGGTACCACTGACAGAGTCATTTAAAATATTTTTATTCATACACAAATCTCAGGAGTGAGTGATTCTTTTGGGTGACTTTGTCTTCACAGGTTACGCTGGAGGGAAAGACTATGACAAACCCTACTACTTTTGAACTACCTTCTGTAAATAACTTCTTGCACTTTATGGTAAAGTGCATCTGACCTTATAGGGAAGGATGTTTTTAACAGGCAACGGCTTTGGGCCATCCCTCAGAGCCTTAAGTATTTCCTATGTTCAACTCTCCCTGGAAACGTCATTATTTCTAACTGACACCAGTTTCTTCTATCAAAAGTCTGTGTATGAAGTATGCTGCCATAGTCCCTTAGGGTCAAAAGGTATTGTGGCTTGAATGCATGACTCCAGATAAGGTGGCATGCATACTGTATGGGGACACTGAGGTCTAAAAGCAGTTTTTCCCATCACAAATTGTTTTGACAATTTATTCCATCCATTTCAGACCTCTTTATATTGAAAAAAGAAAAAAGAAATTTATAAAATGCCTCAAGTTCCTTTTCTTTTTTAATGTAAAATGTGTGGGGATTTTTTTGAGGGGGGTGGAGCCTCAGTAAGGCTTAGAGGAAAGACATCGAGAGAGCATTTATTATTCTCCCCATTTCCTTTCTTCAAAGTATTATAATTGACGTCATTACCAACCTCTGAAAGCAACACTTTTCTCCTGTGTGTTATGCCCACCACCAGCAGATATTTATAGAAATAAAATCGTGTCTCATCCCTTTGGTAAAGTTCCATGAAGCTGGTTCCAAGTGAAAATGAATAAATGATGTTTATCTAGACCCCAAAGATAATGCTAAAAAGCAGAAAATTGATTCGTCCATCAGTTCTGCTATGTGCTGACCGTAACACACTTCTGTTCTGGAGGCTGGCTTATTTTAAGATAGAATGTTTGAGAGGATGCAGAGAAAAATGAGAGAAAATTCCACTAATAGATATTGATTTTGTTGTGACATTAGTTTGACAGCTTCGCAACTGCAATTTAACAGCAGTGAAGTAGCTGAGTTTCTATGACTCGGTAAAACTTATACACATGTATATATATTCATATGAGTATAACAAATTATATAATATATAAAGCTTTTAATTGTATTCGAAGGTCAGAAAAAATATGTAATTTAAAATCCACCGCAATGATGTTGACACATTAGAAATCAGTTCTGAACCGTGAGTATTCTAACTGCTTATTCATGACAGCCAAAGAGTGAATATGAGTCTAACCAACTGTAAAAATCACTTCTAAACCTTCCTGCATTTCCAAGGATGGGATTCCTGTATATTTAAAGTACATGTATCATATAACCCGCCTTTAACTACAGTACAATTTAAAAAGTACAGACTCTGGCAGAATCAACTCAGATTATTCTTAAGATCTCTTTAACATTTGAACACTCAAGGCCCCCGAAAGCTATCAGTGTACACGTTTTTACTTCCTGTATTTCAGGCAATAATCTGACGTTTATCTTTTCATCCCGGTTTCAGGCATTATGCATTTAGTAGGTCTTCTATAAAAGTGTTTGGAGAAAGATTAACCGGATGACTGAGTAGGGCTTTAGGTAAGAGGAATGTCTATGAGAAGTCATTTCCAATCCATTAGGATTCAACCTGACGCATTGTAAAGCCACTGTAGTCAGCATCCATTGATTTTCACATTTATTTTCTGCTGCAGACGCAGCTCTGGGCTTTAAGATGTCTCCAACAGGAGGGAAATTAGCACCAATCACACGCTGGTATAGTTTGTGAAGTGTGTTTACCTTTTCTAGAATATTAAGTCTATACCTTCTCCAGTCTAATGTAGCATGTGACACATGGCCAGACTTCAGGAAATATTCCAGAGATGAATTGAGAAAATCCTAGAATGGCAACCTAAGCCTTCTATGCCTTAACCTTGGAAAATTCAATGCAACCCTGTAGATTATACTTTCTTCACTCCTAAAAGGAACGTTTTAGAAAGATGCCATCCCTCCTGTTTAACAGTCTCAAAAGAATAACTGGTTTCAGGGATTAAGAAAGTCTGAATAACCCAAAGGAAATTTTCTCCCACACAGACTCTGTTGGGAAAAACTGGAGGAGAAAACTACTTTTAAAAACTAACTTTTAGGATACCAGTGAGATAAGGATATCTTATTCTAAATGCATTAGAAACATCTTATATGTGAAATACACACTGTTTAGGAATGATAAGCTAGCTTCAGAGAGGCCCAGAATTTGTCCAGTATCACAGTCAGTGAGTGATTGAGACCCAGTTCTAATTCTGATGACTTCAAAGCCTCTGTATCATCCTTCATAAGCTCCATGATAGATGTAAGTCCAGGCTACTACATAGTTCAGAGAGTCTGAGGAGACACGATGATGGAATGTAATATGCCCCAGTAAACAACAAATGAAGAATTAAGAAAATATAGACTATTCATAATATAGCATCATTACTTTATTTGCTTAAAACAAATATATCATATCAAATGAATTACGCTTATTATAGGTGAAATTGGAATGTGCCTTAAAAAACTTTTTTTCTGAGAAATATTGGTAGTCTTTGGAATAAGGGATGAAGTGCATGCAAAAGAGGGTTTTTCACATGATACTCACTACAATTCCACTCTTTTTGAAATCTCTTAAATTGACTTGTTTATAACGTATTTAATTAAGGAAGAAAAAAATCAAGTAACTTTTGTAGGTAATCTTAGTACTTGATATCTAGTGGATTATCTGAGGCGTAAGAAATGGTCTCAGACATAAAGACATTTATCATAAAGTAGAACAGAACCCATGTCATTAAAATGTAGATATGAATGGGTTGGCTTTTTTTTTTTTTTTTTTTTTTTTTTTTTTTTTTTTTTTTTTTTTTTTAGGAGTCTGGGACCCTGGATAAGCATCTTCGGACCTTATCAGCGGACACCTAAATCCCACCACATGTAGAGCATTTGTAGGATGCACACAGGTCTTGTGAGAGTATGATGACGCACCTTCAACATGGCTGCCTCCAGTCTTTCTTCCTGTGTGTGTATACTAGTTCTCACATTTAGAGGTGAAAACTTTTTGTTCCTGTTTCTTTTTTTTAAGTAACCCCCCCCCATACCCACCACTTCTCCACCTCCTGCTTATTCTCTCAGTCCTCCCCCAGTCTCTCCCCACCCCAACCCCCATTCTTTCCCCAGAGAAGGCAGGAATTCTAAGGTACTCACAATCTGGTCTGGCATATTTAGAAGAGGTAGGACAGAGTTCTTCCCCCAAGAATCAAGGCTGAGAAAGGTGCTTCCTCCTCCAAAGCATGCTCCAAGAAGCCAGTTCATGCTCCAGGAATAAACTCTGGTCTGATTGCAAGAGGCTCCACACACTGCCCACACCTTTCAACTGTCATCCACATTCAGAAGTCCAGATCCATTCTATGAAGGTTCATCAGCTGTCATTTCAGAGTCTGCGAGCTCCCAACAGCACAGGGCTGCGCACTCCATGGGTCTCCCCATCATGATCCCTATCCCTCTGCTCATGCAATCTCTTCTCCCTCTCTTCAGCTGGACCAGTCGTGTTTAGCTATGGATCTCTGCATCTGCCTTCAAGAGCTCTGGATGAAGGTTCTATAATGGCAATTATGATGGTTATTCATTTGATAATTGGTAATAGGGAAAGGCCATTTAAGGCACCCTCTTCCTGCTAATGCTTGGAGTCCTAGCTGGGCTCATCTTGTGGGTTCTTGGGTGTTTCCCTAGCACCAGGTTTCTCTCTAACCCTACAATGGTTCCCTCTGTCAGGACTTCTTTGCTCTCTCTCTCTCTGTTGCTCCCCCCACTCAACCATCCCGTTCTCTCATTTTCTCTTCTCACCCCCCCCATTATGATCCCAATTTACTCAGGGGATCTCTATTTTATCTCCCAGGGGAATCTAGGGATGTCTCTCCTAACTTTTTACTGTTACATGGCTGCTGGAGGGACAAGGGTTGTGGATTATAGCCTGGTTACCCTTTGCTTTACGTTTAAAATCCATTTTTGAGTGAGTACATCCCATGTCTACCTTTCTGGGTCTGTGTTACCTCTCTCAGGATGATACTCTCCAGATCCATCTATTTGCTATCAAATTTCAGAATTTTTTTTGCTGCTGCATAGTACTCCATTGTATAAATGTACCATATTTTAAAAAAAATCTATTACTTAGCTGAGGGGCACCTAGGTTGTTTCCAGGTCCTGGATATTATGAATAATACTGCTATGATCAAAGTTGAACTAATGCCCTTGGGGTAAGAATGTGTGTGCACCCCTTGGGTTTTCTGAGGAACTGCCATACTGTATTCCAGAGTGGCTGTACAAGTTTACACTGTACAAGCAATGGAGGAGTATTCCCCTTACTCCACATCCTCTCCAGCATAGGCTGTCATTTGTTTTTTTGATCTTAGCCGTTCTGACAGGTGTAAGATGGTATCTCAAAGTTGTTTTGATTTGTATTTCTCTGATGGTTAAGAATGTTGAGTAATTCTTTAAGTCTTTTGGCCATTTGGAGTTCTGCTGATTTGTCTTTTTTGAATGGCATCTGGGCTGCTTCATAGAATGTTGTAGAAGCAACAGTCTGAAATCTTCAAGTATAGGCTTTAGGGAAAATGGCATATTCCAAATCTCATCTCTTGAAAACTAGTCTTCAAGCTAGGAGAAGCCTAAAGCCAGAGGAGGGATCATATTGGTGCTCTGACTGTCCCAGCTCAGCCACAAGATGCTAGCCCATGCTAACAGCCAATCATGTAAGTAAGTAAGTAAGTAAGTAAGTAAATAAGTAAGTAAGTAAGTAAGTAAGTAAGTAAGTAAGTAAGTAAGTAAGTAAGTAAGTAAGTAAGTCTTTTCTAGTGCCACTTTGTTTAGGTCTCAGATGATTACAGTCCCAGCTAACACCCAAAAGAACCTGTCAACCCAGAGTCATGAAAGGTAATAAGTAAAATGCTTAAGCCTCATGCCAGGAATGAGTTACTACTTTTGGAATGAAATATTCTTTTAAGCCATTGTAGTTTGGTAAATTTTTTCCATCTATCTATCTATCTATCTATCTATCTATCTATCTATCTATCTATCATCTATTTATTTATCACTACCTCCTATCATCTATCTTTATAATCTACCTATTTACCGATCATCTATCATCTATCATTTATCATCTATCTTCTATCAATCTACTTATCTATCATCTTCTATTATATATCTACTTTTTTATCTATCATCTAGCTATCCATCTATACATGTAATGTATATGTTCATGCACATGTGGATACAGATGCAGGTTCCTGTGTGTATAAATGGCAGGCCTTGAGGTAGATGTTTGATCCCTTCCTCTATTTCTCTTCATTTTATTCTTTAAGTTAGGGTCTTGGCTAGACTAGCTGGCCAGAAAGCCCTTAGTATCCATCTATCGCTGAGCAAAAGCACTGGAGTTTCAGACACACATTGCTCTAAGTGGCTTCTACATGAATGCTAGGAATCCAAATTCTGATCCTCATGCTGGCACAGAAAGCCCTGTTCATTGAGAAATCTCCCCAGCTCTGACTTCATTCTATTAAATACCAAAATCAATGCAACAAGTCCCTCTCAAAGTCATATGTCAGTGCCCCAACAGATATCTCTGATCATGTGACTACTTTTTGAAATAAAATTTTAAGACATAATTAAGAAATATCGATATGGAAATAGTGTGATCTAGATGGGGCCCTGCTCTAAAGATGACTTGTGTTCCTATATGAAGAATGGTGAAACAGGGGTGTATCCCAGTCAATAGGGTGCTTATGTAGCATGCAGGAGGCCCTGGGTATGACTCTCAGCATAAACCAAGTACGGTTCCACATACCTGAGTAGCATCATCAAGAAGTGGAGGTCAGAGGATCAGACATTTAAGGTCATTTTTGGCTACTTAGGAACTTTGAGGTCAGCCTGAGATACATGAGACTTTGTCTCAAAAACAAACAAGCAGACAAGTAAGTTTCAAGGAACAGTCAGCAAGGGCATGCATGTAAAAAGGCAGCCCAAATGAAGCTTTGGTGTAAAAGAGGCCATCTGTAATCCAGAAGGCAAGCCTCAGGAGAAATAGGCCCCAATAACACCTATGCAAAAATACATTGTTTAATCACTCATCTGTAATATATTGTCAAATCTCTAGAAGACTAATATATTCCATAAAATATGTGTATTATATGTATTAACTCACTCTCCCTGGGGCCTCACTATTTATCTGCATGTTGTTAGAAGTTGCACAGATAAAGTGGGGAGAGAAAGTGGAGCTATTATCCCCCTTCCCAGATGACAAGGTAAGGTGGAATTGGAGTTATGAACAGAGACCGTGGCACTCAGCAATCTTCTCCTCCAGAACATGGATCATTATGGACTGCCTATTTCTTGGGCTGGGTCAGGATGGCACTACCTCCTCCTGTGTAAAGAACAGCCCAGAGAAAGTTAGAATAGCAGCCCCAGCACATCTTTTCTATGGTGCCATGTGTGTGAATGTGAGTTGAATATCTTTCTTCATACTAGGGAAAAATACAGAGCACCAATGAGAACAATTCTATTTGTATTCTACAGAAGCATTTTAAACAGATGCTTGAAATGGCCTTCCTTCATTTCCTCTCTCTGTTTCTTCTTTCTTTATTTTTCAGTAATGTTCATCTTGGGGATTGAGGTGTAGCTCAGTGGTAGGGCACTAAGAATGCCCAAGTTTGATTCCAGTATCGTCAATTGATCAGCTTACCACAAAAGTCTGAAAGTATTGAAGTGTTTCAAATGGAAACAAAAAGAAAGAAAACTCTGTTCTTTTAATGATGTCTGTGCTGTTTCTACTTTTTATAAGTAGCAGTCTAATGGGTGTTCAGGTGGGGGGGGTGGCAGGGGAAGAAAACGTGTGGATTCCTGTGCAGTTGCTGCTGGCAGGTCTCCGATACTGTTAATGTTATCTCTGACAATCTTAGTAAACTTTGGAATGATTCCACATATTTCCTGTCTCTCTTGGATGAGCTGATTAGTCTAGAAACAGACAATGGATCCAAACCAGCACAGTCCTACTGTATCCAGTAAGGGGACTCGGACACAGCCACTGAGCCGTGTAGATAACAACACTCTAAAGAGATCTGTTGAACTAAGTGTGGTCATTGCAACCTTTCTCCAGAGGCTGACTCAGGAGGATTATGAGTTCAAAGCCAACCTAGGGTATATACAGCTATGGGGGGGGGGGGTTCCCTTCATTCCTTTTCTACATCTTGATCATCTAGCATTTGCCATCAGCTCATCATGTCAGTATCATCCAAATAATCAATGTTTATCTTTGAATTTTTTTCTCACATTAACCAAAGCTACTTTTCATTACTTGCAACCTAAAAGCCTTAATGAATGTCCATATTTAATACTGAATGATACTAGATACTATCATGTAATACTAAAATGATCCTAGAGAGTTCATTATTATGACATTCCCTCCTTTTTCCATTATACTACATATCATAGACATCATTACAAACATAATACATAACAAGCATTACCCTGCTCATTTCAGTGACTACATGGCATTTTATATTTGGGCTGTACTCTAGATGGAGAAGGCCAGTTGGAGAATCCTTTGTCTATTGCCCCTACCCCTAGGAACTTTGCACAAATTAAGGAATCCTTTAAACTGTAGTTTTAGAGAGTTGTGGTCTTCAGGGGCAATAACCTTAATCTAATATGAATGCATTTGTCACCTGTGCTCCCAACAGATCCAGAGTCAACTTCCTTCCTTCTTACGAGGCAGAAAATATGTGAGATTCTAAGGAGTAGAGACACCACCTTTAAGTGACTCAGAAGGGGCCTGGAAGCCTGGGGGCTTCTTCACTGCTGCCTCACAGGCTGCTGCAGCATCCATACAGAGCTAAGAGAGAGGCTAAGAGCAACAAACACATACACACAGTGCTCTCGCTTCCAGAGTCAGAGAGACACCCAAACCCTGCCAACCAAATGGAGGGGCACAGGGGAAATTGATCAGAGGACAAGCATTAAGGAAATAATCACTCTTTCACATTTTTCAACATTTATATAACCCAGTAGGCAAATCAAAATGAGACTTACAAATGGCACAGGGAGTCACAGTGGAAAGTCCTCCAAAGTGGAAGATGAGAGTGAAAGGGGCCGGGGGAAGACGTGCAGGGTGCACCAAGGGCGCGGACATAGGAAACCAAAGGAGTTCCAGGGGAGCTAAAGGAACAGATGGAGAAGAGGCAATAATTAGACAAATTAGAAGAACATTTCCTTGAGGTGAAGACCCAGTGAGTCCACAACTATAAGCCCTCACTAATTTCAAGGATGATTGATGAAAAATGTACACAAAGGCATATTTTGCTAAAATTTCTCAGTTCCAAGGATAAAGAGAAAGGTCTATGTGATTTTTAAGTGGAGAAATGAAATCCACATGCAAAAGAAAAAAATATTGACCATGTAGATGATTAAGAGCAGCCCATTAGGCCTTTCTCGCTAACCTCTCTTTCTTTTAGCTAAGTAGGCAAAGGTGTTTATGAACATTCCTGAATTCAGGGTGTAGTGTGTGTGTGTGTGCGTGTGTGTGTGTGTGTGTGTGTGTGTGTGTGTGTGTGTGTGTGTGTGCATCTATATGCATTTAATCGCCCACGGATCTTATTAACATGTGAACTTGATCCGTCAGGATGGAGATCAAAGTCTGCATTTGGAAAGACATCCCCAGTGGTGCCTATGCTGATGTGACATAGTTCTGGCCTCTTAGGACCACTGGTTCTCAAGCTTCCCAGTACTATAAGACCCTTTAATACAGTTCTTCATGTTGTGGGGACTCCCAACAATTATTTTCATTGCTGCTTTATAGCTGTAATTCTGCTACAGTTATGAATTGTAATATAAATATCTGATATGTGATCTCCCAGGGGGTCACAAACCACAGATTGAGAACCATCGTTCAGGACACTGTTGGACTTGACCCTTGGTTCTCCGTCTTCCTGACTTGGTGAACTTGTCTTGCTCTGCTGTGCTTTGGTTTCTCTATCTGTAGGATGGAGAAAATGATGGTGCTACCTCACAGACTTGTAAATACTAAATGAATTGATAACTGTCATCCTGCTCAGCTGTGCCCAGCACATAGTGACTGTCACATAGACAGTCTTGCTTGATAAATCACATACAGAATTTTACATAGCCGTTGGATCTCTGGAAACTTCTATGTGATATGGATATTAGGTAAGGGCTTTGAGAGCAGAAGCAGCAGGCTGAAGAGACCATTTTATTCCAGTTACTTAAAGTATGTAAGGATGTTAGCAAGTCGAGACACTGGAGTGTGGGGAGGGCTGAGTGACTTCTGCTGAAGGGTCTCATCTGGGAGATGTGGCGGAGGAGCTGAAGAAACAAATGTATGCAGAACTATTTCAGAGTTCATCTTGTAGAAATAATTGCTAGCTTATTTTCAGACTGTGGGGGAAAATGTCTTCTGAGTATAGGAGTATTAAATGTATCTGTTGACAGGCTATAAAGGAATGCTAGAATTTCCAAATTACCATGAGAAAATAAAATGAAGTGATACAAAAATCGATCAAACCAGTCAGAAAAAGCAGAGACTAAAAAACTGAATATAATCATAAGAATCTTTCAAGAAAATCTAGGAAGCTAAAAAATATAACTCAGGGTACAGAGGTACTTATTTTTTTTAAAAAAAGATTTGTTTTATTTTTAAAAATTCTTGTGTATTTGAGTATTATTTTGTATGAGTGTGTGTACATGTGAGTGCATGTGCCTGTGAATTTCAGGAAATGATGTCAAATTCCCTTAGACTTGGAGGTAAAAGAAGATGTGGGCCACCCAATGTGTGCAGAGTGCTAAGACATTTTTCCAGCCCCAAAGGAGGCCATTTTGACTGATAAACCAGGCACAACCCTTTTCCATAGGCTTACTTGAAAATGTAAAAATGGCAAATTTGGGAAATATCCACAGTATACATGACTACGAGACCACTTAGTTAAATAATCACAAAAGTATGACCTTTCCTCAAAGGAAATATCTTCTTCTCCACTACAGCTTCACACATTTATTAAGGTAGAATCCATGATCAATAAAAATGAATGGTCTGCTGTATAGTCATATGTGGAATGTCCATGAAAACACCACAGTAATCAACATAAAAACATGGCTAACAGCCCCAAAGTTCCCCTTTACTTTCTTTTAAAAAATATGTTTTTGATTTTTGAAACAAGGTTTTTCTATATAACTGACTAGTCTCAAGCTTCCAGATTCTTCCTGCCTTGGCTCCCAAGTTTCAGGTCTGTACAGCCACACCAGCCTTTCTTAAGATTCTGTGGTGCTCTGTGCAATGTGTTCCTCTGTCTTCATAGCCACCATGGGATCATTCTAATCTTTCAACCTTCCCAAATACCTGGGTGCTTCCCAAGATGTGAGAAGCAAGAGGATTCCTCCAGACTTGGCCTAAGAAATTCTCTCAAGCATGAGCACTCTCTCCCAGCTGCATATTGACAGGCAAGGTGGAGAGTGGTCTAGCATGAATAAGGCCATGAGTTTGAGCCCCAGTACCATATTAACTTAGTGCGGTGGTATCCGTCTAAAATTCCAGAATTTGAGAAGTAGAGACAGGAGAATCAGAAGTTCAAGGTCATCTTTAGCTACACAGCAAGTTTGAGGCTAGCCTGAACTATATGAGACCCTGCCTCAAAGATTAAACCAAACTGAGTAACTCTAATTAATATACTCCAGTCTTTAAAGAAACTTTAGACATTCCCTGAAATCAGAGATATCTGCTGGTCTTGAAGAAATTAAGTACTGTGTGGCCTGCAGCCACAAGAAAACATCTCTTGCAGAAAAGGACCCCAAGTTTGGATCAGACTGTAGTCCTAGCAAAAGCTGGGCCAAGAGCCAGGCAAGCCAGAGCCTAGAGGAACAAATTCGTTACCTTTGTAACAAAGTCCCTGAATGTGGAGACTTCTTACTCAGCAGGTAATTAATACAGAGGTGAAAACCAGACAAGAATGGTTAAGAAGGCAAAGACGCTGGCCTAAGAGGCAAGAGGAAAAAATAATAAGATTGATTATACCTACAGTCCCTCAAAACTGTAGAAATATGTAAGAAGCGATAAGGAACAATTTTAAAGTAAGAAAGAAATCTAATGTACGTGGTACTGAGTTTGGAAGCGTGTGGAGGGAGGAGGCTTTTGTGCTAGATGGATATCGGAGGAAACGGTTGTGAGCAGAACCACAGGTTAGCATGGAATTCCCTTGTCTCCAATGGTTTGGGGACATCCATGGTATTTCTTTTGGGAAGACTCAAGGACATAGCTGTTCCTGTGATAGATGGTGCTTCCTAAAGCTCCTCCCCACAGCTCCCCATAATCCTCCAGGAGAAGGCCTACGCCAAACAAAGCCTCCAGAGTTCCTTCCTGTCACCCAACCCACCTGTGCATAGGGCTTTTCCATTCAAACAACAAAGTCACCATACTGACTTTAAAGGGTGTGTATGTGTGTGTTACTGTATCAGTAGTGTAGATTCTTCCTACGAGTAAATCACCCAGCCAAAAATATATACATATTAAATTTTGATTACATCATTGCATTTTTAAACTTGACCAAAAGTTATATAATCTTAACATTTTGTTACATACACCAGGCTTTTGATTGTTTCTCTGAATTACATGTTCAGCCTTCTAGTCTGAAATGATTATTGTCATATTAAAGGTAGGGCATCTTCTGTGGGACTGAGAATTAGGTAAGCCCTCTGTCCCCAAAATATTACTGTGGAATAGTGAAAGATTGCGTGTGTACCACCTAGGCTATTCTATCAAATTCAGGAAGCTGTGTTGGAGAAACAATTTTGTCAATAGAACAGAAAGTTTCTGTATACTATGTAGTATACAAATGAATATATTAATACAAATGAATCATTGAAATCCTAAGGTTTTTTTCTCATTCACTTAAATATATAAAAGTAGAGCCTAGAAGGATGGATCTGTAGTTACACACACTGCCTGCTCTTCCAGAGGACCTAGCTTCAATTCCTAGGACTCACATGGAAGCTTACCACGGCCTGTAACTCTAGTTCTAGAGGATTTGCAGGCACCAGGCATGCATGTGGCAACTCACATACATGCAGGCAAAACATCCATACACATAAAATGATGAATAAATCCTTTTTGTTTTGAGGGCTTGCTATGATCACTTATACTGTTATAATGTTTCACCTATTCCTCTAAAACTTTTGTCAAATTGATCTTATTTACCTCTTCCCCCTCTCTCCAGCATCATATGCTACGGGTTATGCTGCCCTGGAATCTACTATGTAGCTCAGGCTGTCCTCGAATCCCTGATAATCCTTTTGTATCATCCCCTTGAGTACTGAGGTTGCAAACGTTGAGTTACCACACCTGTCTGTGCTAACCTTAAAGGAGCTGGGTCTTCACTGTTGAAATCCTACACAGCAACATTTAGTTACATTTTGCTTAAAAATCAAAGAAAAAGCAAGCAAAAGTATTTCACTTAATTAATTAAGTCAAATATTTTAAAAACTAAGAAAGGACTGTATATTGTGTATCAGACTGAGGATGCATGATGAGATACATGCTGTCCTTAGGGATTTTGTGGGAGAAGTTAGTTAAAAGAGTTCTGTTAAGCAGTGTAATAACTGAGGAGATTTGCTGAAACCTCACACATAATTAGACGAGTCTGGTTTGAGTGGGCACCAGTTCTCTAAATAAAGAAAAACAAACAAACAAAACCTACATATCTTTTATCACAGAACCAAAAACAGCCGGAGGTGGGTTTAACTGGAGCTATTGGAAGGGCTTCCTCTCCTACAGTTATTCATGGGAGAATCTCCCCATGCCTGGTTATGTTCTAGACCCAGCTAATACATCATACTATAAGATACTATTGCTCTGTTCAAGGGACTGTGCTCTGACTAGGTGGCAAAAAGGCAGATAAATAAAACTGCAAATTAATATAAAGTGTTGAATTATAGTTCAAACAGGTGATGATGATTAATCCATGGTATTCAAACACACACACACACACACACATACACACACACACACACACACACACACACACACACACACACACACACACACACACACACACACACACACACACACGGTGGGATTCAGGTGTCAGCTGATAAGACCGAGGATGCTTATCCAGGGTCCCGGGCTCCTGAAGAAGGAGTGCCAACCCCATTGATAAAAGGCTGCTGGGATCTTGGGGTCCCGTTCTCTCTCTCTCTTTTTTTAAATTTTGTTCCCTGACCAGGAATTGAACCCGAGTTGCAACAGTGAGAGTGCAGAATCTTAACTACTAGACCAAACCGGAAGAGCCAGATGCCCAAAGGAACAACATGTAAGGAATACAGGTGAGCCATGGGCCACGTGGCAGACAGATTAATAGAAATGGGTTGATTTAAGATGTAAGAGCTAACTAGCAATGTGCCTGAGCCATAGGCCAAACAGCATAAAGTTAATATAAGCATCTGAGTCATTTCTGGGGACCTGAGCAGTGGCAGCCAGCTAAGGAGTCTGGGGCTGCAGGTCTGGGATCTGGACCTCTGGCCACCCAGGACCCAGAAACCTCATTACCACACACACACACACACACACACACACACACACACACTTGTAGAGTTTCAATTTTAGAGCATTGTTACAATAAGGTTTTATTGGCCCCTTGCAGCCAGAGGCCCAGACCCACAGACCTGCCATCCCAGACTGCTGAGCCTCCCGCTGCTGCTTAGTCCCCCAGAAATGACTCAGATGCTTATATTAACCATGCTGTTTGGCCTATGGCTCAGGCACATTGCTAGCTAGCTCTTGTATCTTAAATCAACCCATTTCCATTAATCTGTCTGCCACGTGGCCCATGGCTCACCAGTGTTTGTTACACGTTTCTTCTTTGGGCATCTGGTGTGATCTGCCATGACTCTGCCCTTCCTCTCCTACCTATTCTGATTCCCCACCTACTTTTTCTATGGTGCCTGTCATGAGCCAAAACAGCTCCTTTATTTAAAGACTGATATTTTTCACAGCATACAGAAAGACATTCCCACATCAAAGCATTGCTTCTGTTTTTATATATTACTAAACTCACTTACTAATGACCCTTTCTGGATTTTATTTTGCATATGGACCTCTGTACTGAGCAGAGTCAAGGGTATATGGTATCCATGTGGGTATGATCATGTAGATAACAAGCCCCTTTCCGGTCTGCAAGTATTTCCTGCTGACAGTTTATGGTGCTTCAACTTATCCTGCAGGCTAGGAATTCCTGACTTTTGTGCAGGGACTACTCTACACAGATACTGACCCTTTTACACTTGAGGTAGAACTTAGAGACATTTACATGCTATGACATTAGGGTGTGTGTGTGTGTGTGTGTGTGTGTGTGTGTGTGTTACTGTTGTTTTTTGTTTGTTTGTTTGTTTCGGTCACTAGAAATGTGTTCTCCTTTGCCCAGTGTGCAATACTGCCGGTAAGAAGGAGAAACACTTAAAGTGGGGAGTTGTGACAAGTTCTGTCTACCATCCTTTGAAAGCTGTGAAATATAAGGTTTGCTGCAACCTCAAGGTTTGGAAGCAACTCTGTGTCCTTAAGGCTTGTGTGGTAGAAGACTGGCGATCTCCATACGGGGTAACAAAGGCAGATTAGCAGAGGAGTGACAGCAGAGAGGTGAAGTCGTGGTTAAATTACACTTTGAGATGCAATTACATAAAAGATGGAGAAGAGCTGCTATCTATCTCTTCTTAGAAATTAAAAAAAAAAAAACTGGCTTGAAATGTCAGCCTGAGGAATTAATGTAAGATAAAAGGATGCAATAGGATTGCTTTCCTGCTTTCAAGCCACTTGAGTTTATACTGTGAGAGGCTTGCTTATGTACCCATCATAGTCTGCTTTGACTTAGAGCTATTGTGAATCTGTCTGTCACAGTTATTCATGTTCATCTACAAGTCCCTAGCACAGTGCTTCACACAGAGTGGGCTCTTGATAGACGCTGTGGATCTACATTGGTTGCTCAGCCATGATGATTAGGACCAACCAGCTCTGACAGTTATTGTTCATAAAACTAGCCTTATCATTTGGAAGGTCATAGAAATCATAGACCATGGAGCCCGGATGTTGATGTGGGCTTCTTGTGTATGCTGTGAATACCATTGGATAGTAAAGGAGCTGTTTTGGCCTATGGCAGAGCAGTTTAGAAGCAGGTGGGAAATCCAAGCATAGACACAGGGAAGGAGGGTGGAGTCACGAGCGATGCAATCAAGCTGCCTAAGAAGCAATATGTAATGGAGTACAGGTGAGCCACAGGCCACATGGCCAGACAGATGAATAGAAATGGCTTGAGTTAAGATGTCGGAGCTAGCTAGCAATAAGCTTGAGCCACAGGCTGAATAGCATGCAATTAATATAAGCATCTGAGTCATTATTTGGGGCTAAGCTGCAGCAGGGCTACGGGTGGGTCCTGACCTTGGGCCACATGGGTCCATATGGGTCAGAAACTTCTTACTACAGGATTGGTTGTACTCTCATTTTTATGCCTCTGCCCTGTCCATGTCTTCCATTTTTAAAATGAAAAGCTCATATTGACGAGTAGTTGACTTGCTAAATTTTCAAGAAGGAAATTGCACTGGTTACATTTTCTTGGAGCTTAAATCTGTAAGACATGCTTCTGTATAACTACATTCTATGGTGGAAGGTTCCCATATGTTATAAATTCATTGTTATTCTTGATTAAAGCTTTTTACTTTTTGTACTGTACCTTACTTCCTCTGACCATATACCCTGCCTGGGTCAGACAAAGGACCAAATAATGGCCCTTTTCAATGCTCTTGAAACTTTTTAAAAATTTTGAAACAGGAAGGGAAAAGAAGGGAAGACGTTACCCTTACTACTGTGTTAGTGTGAACAATGTCACAGCCTTATAAATATGGAAAGAAGGAAGTAAATGGGAAGGTTTGTAAGGAGAGAGGAAACATGATGACGTAATAATTACATTGTAATCTCAAAAAGTGAAAAATATTTTTTAGAAGAATCGAAAGAATAATGAACACTTTTTGTAGGTTGTGTGTGTGTGTGTGTGTGTGGTGATTTTGTTCCTTTTTTGAGGGAGAGAGAAAGAATATGAAGTTGGGCAGGTAGGGAAAGGAGGAATTAGGGGAGGGAAAAATACGGCCAAAATACATTGTCTATAAAAAGAAAACAACCCTCCAATCTGTGTGTAATATCACAAGCCTTAAAACCCAGTATGTCAGTCAGGGTCCTGGCATGAAACAGAGACACTCTAAGGATAATTGAGTTTAATGAGAAGATTATTTTGCAAAAATGGAACAGTCATATGCCACACTTCAGAGTTGTTTCCAACCATAGAGTTGGGAAGATACAATAAAAGACAGGCTGAGAGACGAACCCTGGGAAAGCGGCTCCAGCCAGGAGCCGTGGTCTTATATAAAGGAACCTAACAGCTGCCACACAAAAGCCTAGCTGAGGCGGTGAGTAAATAAATAGTTCAGCCCTCTTTCCTCTCACCCTATGGTTTCCTGATACTGAATCCCACTGGCTAAAGTAATTGGAGTCCGTATCCTGGGACTCAGAGGCAGGAGGAGGATAAAGGAATGTACAGATGTGAAGAGCTGTAGCAGGACAAGCAGGACAAACACAAAGCCAACAGGCTTTGCCCTCCCCCTTCTCTCCCCCTTGCTGAAAACTGTAGATTACATTCCTAAAGCCAGGCCCGAAGGTCCATTCTCTTATTTGGTCACTAACTCATTCCTGAGACACCAAGGTCAGCAATCAAAATCCATTATTTGGCTAATATGTCCAATTAGGATTTACCAAGTCACCCTCATAGACTTCCATTTTCCCCTTAAAAACCTACTCCCGCAAAAACAAACAAACAAACAAACAAACAAACAAACAAATAAAAGACCTACTGCTGCTGCTTGTGTCTGCCTTTGCAGCACCCCCCCCCCCACTTGCTCCTCCAGGATAATAAGTTTCCTTTGTGCTGAGAATTTGGTGTCTAGGTGTATTGTGTACAGACTCCAAGGGGGAGCGACCTCCCTTACAAGAAGGTCAAAGAGTATATGGCTATGTCCTAAGTAAGGGTCCAAATACTGTCACTTAAATTAAACAAGAGGCCATTTTATAAATGTCTATTGATAATAGTGGGGCCTGGGTATAATATAAAGAGCCTACCTCATCCCCTCCTCAGGCCCTCCAGGCTACTCCCAGTGTATCCCAGAGCTTAGAGAGCCTAGCTACAAGGTAAGGAAGTCTTGGTGATGATGGACCCTTCTGGGTTAGCCTTTTATCTGTTAGGTCCCAAAGAAATTCAGAACAAAAGACTAATTTCAGGGTTAAATAACATACCAGCAAATGTGCTGGCCTCTAGGCCTCAGCATTGCAAGTACCTGTTCTGTCCTGACTCCTGTCAAGTACTTCTCACCCTGCGCCCTGCCCTACACCTCTCCAGCTCAAGGGTTTCTCTTTCCTCCCCCAGACACTGATTCCTATACAAACCCAGCCGTTTTGGCTGTGTGCTCTTGGTCTCCTGATTCTTGTCCCTCTCTGGAATTCCTCTCGTGTCCACCTCTCTTCCTTTCTCATTCTCGTTTTCTCTCTCTCTTTATGATCTGGTCTATTCTGCTGGCTATTTTCAGTCTGGACTCTTCCTGATGCCTCCCTCTGGCTAGTCTCCCTCAGATCTACAACAAGAGCTCCTCCGCCATAATTTGGAGCGGTCATGTCCCCATTTTCATTCACTGGCTAAAATAGAGAGGAGAAGCTTGAAGAGAAGCTTCTGGCATGGATGTTTGTTCCCGTGCAGGGTGGGGATCCCGTGACCCGCCTGATGGCTAACCACCAAACCTGACCAGGGTTTGACTCCAGGAGCAGAGTCACTGCCTACGGCTGCCGAGCCAAGGCAACTGCTGCCTTCATCACTCAGATACGATGGGTTATAAATATTTGTCATCTTTTAGAGAGGTTGGTTAGAATTTATTATTGGTTAAGATAAAGAAAAAAAACTTACTGCTAGTCTTAGATGCTTCATGTTGGTTGTATGTTGCTACGATGTAAGCATGCTTCTGTTCTTTTTGGAAATATTGTAGCCAAACAATATCTTCTAGACTGCTGAAGGAAACCACCAGGAAGACTTTGGTAGAAGTTTTTGTTATTTGGAAAATGAGAGAGAAGGCAGAAGTCTGAAATAATAGAGGGAAAGGTAAATATAAAAAATTGTCTGAAGAAAAGATGCCTAGAAAATCAGAGGGACAAAATGAGGGTATATAGAACATTGTAGAAGGCCAGAGATGATGTGGACTATGTTTGCTGTGGTTTCTCATGACTGCAGACACTGAATTTAAAAAGAAACTGTAAATAAGTTAAAAGTTTTTCCGTATTAGGTTAATTCTGTTTTTTTTCTTTTAATAGTTGATAATTCCTTATTGCAAAGTGTTTATGATATATGTATGGTTATATGGACATGTATATGACATAGATTTAACTCTATGTGTGAATATAAACTAGCTTTAGCTCTGTATATGTATGTAACTTTGATCTAATTCTGTGTATGGGTGAATGTAACTACTGCTTAGAGAAACATGTTTAGGTATATTAGAGTATATTTCTAAGTCCTAAAAAGAGCCATCCGTTCCTTGTATCTCTTTCTAGACTAAGGAAACAACAAGCCTCAAGTATTTTTGTTTGAGTCAGACAGGCAATAATGGTTTTAAAGATATGAAGGGTCTGGAACAGCATTGGGGTTAAAAAATTTTTTACTAGGGTAACCTTGGACCACTGCATGTCAGATGCATTAAAATTTATAGCAATGAAAAACCTGCAGTTGGGAAGTCTCAATGAAAAACTGTGTAATGCGTGTTCACTATGACAGAGGGAAGTATATTGAAAGGTCAGAGCAAGGGGAAAGTTGCAAACCAGTGGCTTAGAAAATGTCTCTTCCTACTCAAGGTCTATTCAGGCTTAGGAATATATGTCTGAACTCCTTGTCTTAGCTAACTTTGTTAACCTTAAGATATTTGGATAAACTGAGTCACATGAAAGTTTTTATTTTTGATACTAAGAAAAGTATCAACTCAGTATCATTATTTTTAGGACTAAATCTGACATAAATAAATTGTAAAGTCCTGGTTTTATGAAAGCTGCTAACATATTAAAGGCTGTAAGGAAACACAAGTTTTAAGTTTTAAATAATCAAAGTTTTAAAATTGTAACCATGCTAAGTACTGATCTAATTAATTATAGGGATGAGCTTTATTTAGTCCTGTGTATATGTTTTCAGGGTTGAGCTTACAACAACTAATTAGAAACAAAATTTTTCTATTCAGATATACTTGAGCAGCTCTCAGACTTCAGAGACCTGCAGAATATGGCATTTAAAATGTTTATTGAAAAGCTTATTATATCAGACAGAGACTCCCAGATCCAAACAGTGATCCAAGGTCTCTGAAGAAGGTTATAAGGCACCAGGATATCTCCATCTGGATTGTGGCTATGCTGACCTGGGCAAGGTGCCCTAGTACAATGCCTGCCATCAGGACCCAGCCTAGGCTCTGGACAAGCTGCAGGACATCGGAGAATTGATTGCACCCTTTTGCTCAGACAAATGCTCTACCTTGGGAAAAACTTCTACCTCATAGGCCTGGCAGCTGAAGATTGATCCTGTTCTAATACTACTGCCCCCAACAATGTGGAGACCTGGGTATGGCGGTATGGCTAACTAGTTATGGACTAACCTCTGTTATTTTTTAGTAGATTTGGAAGCTGCTGGTCTGCACTCAGATATAACTTACCCTTCTCAGATCTCTGCAGGTATTGGTATCTCTAGGCTAGCTGTAACTTTTTCAACTTTGTCACGCTACCAGCTTCTTCTGTAAAACAATAGCCAGCTTGCTAGCTCATTATATATATATAGCCTTGCTTTTTATAAAACCTCTAGGTCTCTTGACAGATTGGTAATACCAATACATCTAAAACTCTTATGTCCTTTTGTAATTTGTATAAGCTTCAGAGAATCGCGAGAGTCATAAAATTTGGGTACACTTCACAGAGGTCAAAGGGACTCCAGATAAGTACAGCCTAAGTTTTCTACACCTCTCTATTCCTGAGGATGGTATTTTTCCTCTCTCCTGGTCTTGGGATTATTGCCCTTCTCAATTGCTGAGACAATAGACCTAAAAGTACAAATATATACATACTTTTTAACTTCTGTTTTTAGTTTTAAATTGTCTCAAGAGATTTCCACTTGGCTGGCATATACAACCTGTTCCAAAGGGCTACGAGCTCTGGACTTGCTGAAAGCCTGTGTGGACCAATCCAACCAATGGGATTTGTTTCTTGTCTCCACAACTGGGTCAGATAACTACATGCTTCTGACAAATGCTCCATCACTCAGCCTTTTACTAGCCTTTCAGCTTTATGGGAGCCTTCTGGGGCCCTGACAACAACACCCCCGTGTCAGCTTAGTAACAAAAGATAATATATTATGCTGTATTCCCTGCCCATAACAAGTTGAAATGCTGAAATTGTCTGGCATAGGAGACAAAATGGCTACCCATAATGCCCTTCAACACACTAGGAAAGTAGACACTTGACATTCTTTATGCAGAACCAAAGAGGTACTATATGGCCTTAAAATTATTTCTACACAAATCTAGTTGTACTCAAGGATTAGAACTACAGGGCCTTAAGAATAGCAATAGATTCAAATACCATTGCCCTAGAAACCTGTTAGCTAATGGTTCTCAAGTCCCTTCAATTACCTTGAAACCCTGGATAGGCAAGACCCATGATTAGCTCTTGTTATTGGTACTTGACAAGGAAGGAATGTAGGGTCCAGAGCAGCTTTTCAGACAGACAGAAGGCCCTTGCTGGTACCTGGTGGTTTCGGGAAGGGCCCATGAGTGACACCATCCTGGGAGGAACCAGCACCTAAGGGGAAATACCTGACATTTCAAACATTCCCTTCCTGCTAAAGAGACATTTACAATAGAACAGATGGTCTACAGGAACAGGTAACCCTTAAGGACCACGGCTAAATGTTGAAACATCCCTAGAATTCAAAGCAGCCACTGAATTTGTAACAGGTACCCCTAGCCCAAGCTTGGACCAATCCAAGGACTGTAACTCCGCAGCTATGAAGCCCCTCGAGCACCCCCACAATAAAAATCCTTGCCTCATGCTGCTCAGGCAGGAGTGGCAGAGTGTGATCCAAGCCAGCTTGTCAATAAAGAGACTCCATGCTATTGCATTGGACTGATCTCTTGCTGGTCTTTTGGGGGGTCTGGACTCTGTGCACAACAGTTTGAAATCAGTCTTGCTGCTGAGAACGGCCATCAGCAACCACAAATACCGTAATCTTCCTGAGAGTGAATGAGGCAACCGTTATAGAAGTGACTGGGGAAGATTAAAGCTTTAATTTTTCCAGCCTATAACATCTCATCAATGTCTTCTTTTTGTAACCAAAATCTAATTACTAGGTACGTGAGCTGTAACTGGAAGCGATCTTTTTTTCAGTCACCTGTTGAGGAACTATCACATCCCTCTGAAAATCGGGACTTTATGCTTCAGTCATTGAACACTTTGCTCAGCCCAGGAAATGAAGGCTCTTGTAAAAAAAAAAAAAAAAAAAAAAAAAAAAAAAAAAAAAAAAAACCCAGAGATTTAGTAAGGCAGGACGTGATTAACCGTGTGGCATTCTGCCAGATGAGCAGTTAACAACTAAAGCCAAGGGAACAAGTGCTGATTTAGCGACCGCTGGGCTTACAAAGGGGCTTTAGAACAAATCCTAACAATCTACTGTAACAGACCAGAAAACGCCTAGCCTGCTATAGTTGGGGTTATGCTGTTTAAAAAAAAAAGTATTAGTCTAGTCAGAATTTATTCATCAGTGTATCTGTGGGGGAAAAACAAACCCTGTAAAATAGCTATTTTAAAATTTAGCAGACATAAAATCCCTTAGGCATTCCCCATGAAACATAAAGTTAAACTTTGAAACTACCCAAGTTTCTAATGGTTAATGTTTTATTTTTTGTTGTTGTTGTTTTTTAGTGCCTTCATTGTCAAAGATACACACTCACCTATTTAATATATTTTCAAGCATTACATACCAGAATCTCTTAACTGTTGATATCGATCTCAGTGGGCTATGCCAGAAAGAATGTTGATCAGAATTGGTGTACCAGCTTTGAATGTGTTTGTGCTCAAGTATCAGAAGACAAAAATTGCATTGGTTCAAATTATTATTATTATTTTATTTTTGTTCATATAGCAGAGCCTCTGCAGGGCTTCTGGCCATCCCTGGTACTCATCACTTTCTGGTAATGAGAACTGAAGAAAGGAAACACACGAAGAATGAATGGCGTATGTGTGTGGGGGTGACGGGGTAAGGGTTATGACAAACGTCACGTTCTGTCTGGGGAATTCTGAGTCATATAACCAGGTGATGTGATGACATTCACTGAGTGTGTTCTGAAGGTAGAGGGACAAAAGTCAGAGATGAGGAAGAGGGCGGAGTAAGGTAGCAGGGATCTAAATCAAGGGCCAAAAGGACAAGTGTTGTGACTGAGGGGAATGTTCCTTCTGTGAGCGTTGGGGGTATGCAGGATCAGAGGAAAGAGTAAAGCTGGCATGTGGTGGTCTTACTAAAGAGGGGGCAGAACTCATAAGGTGGCCTTGGGGATTGCTAACAGTCAGTGTAGTGTAGAGATGGATAGGGTGAAACTGCCTAGCTTTGGTGTAAGTACAGTGAAACTTACAGTGATCCCGGTCTACTGATTTCCAAAGTTCAGATCAGGGTATAGGAATGGATAACAGAGCTGGAGGATATGGTGACAAGTCAGTGATGGGGCTGGGTACCCACAGTGACCAGGAAAAAGTAGCTGGTCACAATCCAAGGTGGGCATACTTGGAGTGTTTCATCCTTTTTCCTAGTGGACCCACTATCCTTTGTGGTCCCTCACTGTCGGTGTTGGGTGGCCAGTGGTAGATGAGCTGTGCAAGAGAGAGCATACAAGGAATAATAGAAATAGGGCCATGAAGTCAGCCTACCTCCAGCTTCTAGAAAATTTCTTTTGTAAAGAATTTCAGTATAACTAAATTCAGTTAAACTGACATGTTCACTCTGACTTTCCCATTTAGCCTCTGATTCTGGTGTTCTCAAGAACTCATCTCTTCAAATTTCCTCTCTCCTAGGAGAGTACTAATTGAAAATAATGGCAGCTATATCTCAGTGGTAACATGCCTGTCTTGCACACACGCGACCCCAAGTTCAACCCCCAGCAACGCTTAAATCAAAATCAAAAGGATAGCTTAACCTCCTTGGAGAAGTCCCCACCCGCCACGGTTCCAGCCACAAGGAACTGACAGAGAGCTCACTGACTGATGAGGTGTGCTCCCACACTTCACTAGGAGAATTGAGAGAGCTCACTGGCTGATGAGGTGTGCTCCCACACTTCACTAGGAGAATTGGGAGAGCTCACTGGCTGATGAGGTGTGCTCCCACACTTCACTAGAAGAATTGGGAGAGCTCACTGGCTGATGAGGTGTGCTCCCACACTTCACTAGGAGAACTGGGAGAGCTCACTGGCTGATGAGGTGTGCTCCCACACTTCACTAGGAGAATTGGGAGAGCTCACTGGCTGATGAGGTGTGCTCCCACACTTCACTAGGAGAATTGGGAGAGCTCACTGGCTGATGAGGTGTGTTCCCACACTTCACTAGGAGAACTGGGACTGACCAAAGACTGAAGCAACTATTTGTGGGTAAAGATCAGAGTCTGAGGAGAGCTGGAGAATGTGACTGGAGAACACAGGGAGGCGAAAGGGGCAGTTTTCCAAGTAGAAGAAATACTGCCGTGTGCTAGCCGGACCGATGAACTTGAGCAACATCTCTTTTGTTTCTCCACATTTTCACCTGAGAAAATAGCTTTAACCTTTCTAGAAAAGAAGGTAGTTTCCCAGGTCTAGACTCTTCACAATGCACTATGGGAAGAGCTGAACATCAGCCTCGGAAAGACATTGGGAGGTCATCTCTGGTCACCTTGTTCAGGCTATCACCCTTTCCCAAAATGCTTCAGCAGCTGGCTGATTGGCTCCTTCTCAAACACCCCAAGGGATGTACACTATTACTTTAGCGAATCACCTCATTACTTTCTGGACAAGGCTTGTTTTCAGATAATTGTCCTTGACAGGATATTCTCATTTGCTTCCCTACAGCTTTTGTCCATTGATGCCAGTTTTATCTTCCGATGTCTCACAAGAAGATAATATTGCTTTCTCAAATAAGAGTCCTTTCATGTTTCAGTGTTCATTCCAGGTCACCATGAAAGCTTCCCTTTTTGAAGATCACATACTCTCAGCTCTTCATCCCTCATGTGGTCAAGCAAGCATGAAACATCCAGATGCAGGACACAGCATTCTGGATGGAGGTTGAGCAGCATGTAGAACAGCAGGGCACTTCCCTCAGTGGAGCTGGACATGGATGCTGCAGTCCTATAGCCCAAGACTCCATCGGTCTCTTTAGTCCAATGAGGTTATAACCCCATCTTCTGGGATATCAGTGTATAACCACTTAGCTCCGGTTTTTCCGCATAGTTTTGCTATCATAAGTACACGTGAATTCTGTCCCGAATTGACCTTCTTTGGTATGTTGGGGATCAATTCTCTTTTTCTGGCACTGGAACATTTTTCATTACTAAATATTTGGGCTATATTTTTTACTTTCCCTACAGAGGTTTTAGTTTAGTTTAGCTATATTAAGTCATTAGGTCCAGTAGCTGTATTTCACACACAGATGAATAAGGTATGATTCTTTTCCTCAGGAAATTTGCCAGCTGGAGAGAGAAGATACCTTTATAAACACAATTCACTATGGAAAGAGCTGTACCACTTAAGCATAATTACTCTGGAGACCCAGATGAAGAATCTTGGCCCAAATTAGGAGTTGGGGAAAGGTTCTCAGAAAGAACTGTTGTGAACAGTTAGTGAAAATTAGAAGGCGTTGGGGAGAATCTGAGAAGACAGAGCAGAAAGAGTTCCAAGAAGGCAGGAGGCCCTGTGAGAGAAACCATTGACTGCCATCTAGAACAAAAAGGTGGAGAGCAATTGAAAGCTTTGCTTTTGAATGGAGACTTAGCTCTGTGGACACTGAGGAGCCTTGGGATGTGTTAAGGTGTGAGTGAGTGCGTGTATGTGTGTGTGTGTATTTATGTGTGTGTATGTGTATGTGTTTGTGTATGTGTGTGTATTTGTGTATGTGTGTGTATTTGTGTATGTCTGTGTGTGTATGTGTATGTGTGTTGGTGTATGTGTGTGTGTTTGTGTGTGTTTATGTGTGTGTGTGTTTGTGTATGTGTATGTTTGTGTATGTGTGCATGTGTTTGTGTATGTGTGTGTATATGTGTTTGTATATGTGTGTGTATGTGTGTGTGTGTTTAACAAATGTGTGTTTATCACTTTGGCCTCTATTTAGGCCAGAAGAAAAACAAAAACAGATATGATTTGTCTCCTCTGAGCATAGGCAGTTGTGTTAGAAATGCTTGTGAGTCTAATGTGAAGTTCAAGAAAGAGAGATTAGGCCCTTAACTAAAACAACGGCAGGAGAACAGGACAGATCAGGCTTATTGGCTGTAGAGAAAGAGCCAAGAATTACAAAAGGCAATGGTAATACAAAAGTCACAGTTAGCTCTGCTCCCAGAGAGCTAGAGGAACCAGCCGAGAGGTGGTAACACGCGACTGATAGAATGAAGAGATATTTGAGGAAACAGGAGTTCAACTTTAGACATGTGGGATTTGAATTGCATACGGAACATTTAAGCATAATTTGCAACTTGTAATGAATTTATGAGCCTGGCTGTCACAGGGAAAGCCAAGCTAATAATGAGGACCTTCACTTTAAAGGGAGTTAAAATCATGAGAATAGTGAGCCAGAGTTAGAAATCATAAAGAATTAGCTAAGGGGCCATTTATGGCCATGATGCACATTAATGCTTGAGGCAAGTTTACAAACAAGTTCAGCATATCTTTTTTGGTTGACATAGATAAATATGACTTTATGCTCAATAATTAAAATCAGAAATTTTCAACTAAAAAAAGATTTCTAGATTCTGTTAAATGGGCAGTTCTGACCCCAGAGTGGTTATATCTTCAAACAATAGTATGCCACTGAGACTGCCAGTTTGAGTTCCTTATTGCCTTCACTCTCTTTTAAACATCAAGATCAATGTTAAAGCCGTCTAGTAATTACTTTGGGACTATTTATTATATCTGATACATGTATATATTGCATGTCTGGCTCTAACAGATAATTGGGTATTGAATTTTAACATTTGTTTTTCCCTTGTGTGAGGGCTTGAACCTCTATGCTAGGCAAGTACTCTGCCACTGAGCCATATTGCTAGCCTCATGTTTTAGTGCTTGACATTAAATGTAAAAGAGTATTCCTTTAGGGAGACTGATTTAGTCATTGCTCTAAGTCGCTATCTTAGTTAGGGGTTCTATTGCCGTGAAGACCCAGAAGTTTAACTGGGGCTGTGTAGGGGATTGTGTTGCTTCATAATTGTCCCACCCACTGGTTTAATAAAAAGCGCTGATTGGCCAAAGGCAGGCAGGAAGTATGGGCGGGGCTACCAGACTAAGAAAACTCTTGAGAACAGGAAGCACAGAGCAGAACGCCAGAGAGAAGCCGAAAGAAGCAGAGGACAACTATGCTGCTCTAAAGAAAGGTACCGAGCCACATGGCTGAACAGGAAGAGTCATGGGATAGATGAAGGGTAGAGAGCTAGCAAGTTATAGACATGGGCCTTAGGCCGATCAGCTGAAAACTACTGTAAACATCTGTGTGTCTCTGCGCTGCTGGGTCTGCAGGCCTAAACCTTGAGGCTAGGCCCGAAAGTCTGCGCCAGAAGCCTCCTACTACAGGGCCGGCTTACAGTTCAGAGGTTTAGTCCATTATCGTTATGGTAAAAACAATAACAACAACAACAGCATACAGATAGACAGTGGTCTAAAGCACTGGTCACTGGATCCCCAGAGCCCGCCTCCACAGTGACACACTTCCTCCAACAAGACCACACCTACTCCAGCAAAGACATACCTTCTAATAGTGCCACTTCTATAGGGACAATTTTCTTTCAAACCGCCACAGACACTATGACCAAGGCAACTCTTATGAAAGAAAGCATTTAATTGTGGGCTTGCTTATAGTTTCAGAGGTTTAGTTCATTGTCATCATGGAAAGGAGCATGGCAGCGTGCAGGAAGGTGTTAGAGAAATATCTGAGAGCTACATTCTGGGCTTTTTAAAACCTCCCAGCCCTCCCTAGTAACACACTTCCTTGAACAAGGCCACACCTACTAATCTTTCTAATGCTTTCAAATGGCTCCACTCCCTGGTGACTGAGTATTAAAATATATGAACCCATGGGGGACATTCTTATTCAGAACACCACAGAGGCTATGTTCAGATAAGAGAGAGGTGCCCTTGATGAAGTTTTAAGAATAGGAGTCTGATAGCTTCACTATTAGCCCAGAAAAAGTTGAAAGCATTGTTGGGTTCTTCATTGTGGAGAACTTTAGAGATCCTTACCACCATCACAGAGAGGCTGGAAGTTGACAGTTAAGTCACGGGGATGTGGAATGAATGGTGAGTGAATAGATACAACTTAGCTTTCTTTTCCCCCATATTTGACTAGAAAAAGACTAGCAAAGATGGGAGCAGTGACCAGAGGCACTGAAAAGCAAGCCAGGAGCAAAACGTAATTTTTTTTTTTTTTGCATAAGAAACATTTTGAGTATAGTTATGTGTTGTGTGTGAAAAGCTAACGAAGGAGGGAATTGGTGCTGTGTGAAAGGAGGTGATGTGATCAGGAGGTGAGGGACCAAGTTTGAATATGACAAGATCTATCCTATGAATGGTGGAGAGAGGCTAATGGGAAGGGGCGCTTACTGTTAACAAGGCAGAAGGAGAGCATCTGTTCACTGTGAGATCTGTGGACCACAGTTAATGATCTAGGATGAATGGTGAAGGCCATCAGAGTGCCTGATGGGAAGGAAATGTATTGCAGAGGACGGACAAAGCTTGCTGAATGGCTGGCTCAAGGAGACTGAAACTGGAGAGTAGGGATTTTAGGGACGTGAGCCAGGTTATAGAATGGACTTAATGCATGTTTTTTGGTACCCTCTGGCTTCATGTATGTACCTGAGAAACATCTTAGGTATGCAGCGTATTTACTATAGGACAGGGTCACACTTTCTCAGCTTTGGCAAATAGTATGATTGAAAACACAGACCTAGATGCTAGATGCAATGAATGCTGTCATTGTCCTTGTTAATATGCTAATATTATGGAGACCTGAATGGAAATCTCCTCTTATCTTTTACATATCTCCCCAGTCTCAGCAAGGAACAAGATAATGTTTCACTCTGGAAGACTCTCCAGGGTTTAGCCGACAGAGATGTGTGGGATGTATAGGCCCTAAAAGCTTCTAAGGGCCTGGGGTCAGCATTGCCTCAGTCAGTTCAAACTGGTTATAACTGGTACCTTACAGCATGTGCTCAAAGCCATGAGGGCCCCTTGAGTAGGCACGTCCTCATAAGCCAGCTTGGGGTCTGCCTGTGGGCCTTGGCAGCAGAAACAGAGTCCTGATGTAAAATTACTTGGAGCAGTGAGAGGTGACCATGCCTTCCTAGTATATGCTACCAAAGCACAGCCTTTCCTCCTGTCTGAGTGGAGGGTATATAAGGCTTGCCTCTTCCTCAATAAACAGATCTTGCTTGTTTCAATTTGTTCCAGGAGACTGAGTTATTGTTTCCACGCCTTCAGTTAGCAGGGCCCAGAAAGCAACATTGATGCTAATCATTAGCTATGTTTCAAGGCTGTCCAAAACGAGGTAAAGGTAGCATCCAAAGCTGGGATTATAAATAAATGAGATGCAAGTGAGAAAGATCCAGAGAGAAGGCAGGAGAGTTTGATCAAAGGTTGGACTGAGCTGGGAGCTAGGAACAGAGGAAAACCAAAGAAACATGACATCAAATATATAAGGAAAAAATAAGGAAAAGGCGAGGAGAGAAAAGTATAATTCACAGAAGCATAAATAAAACGAGGAATAAAACTGGACAGGATGGAAAGAGAGTGTAGCCCAGCATCACAGCACATGTTCAGGACGTCGGACGCTCTGGGTTCAAAGACGAGAACTGAAGAGAAAAATAAAAGGAAAAGGGAGGTCTCAGTCACAGAGGTGGCAAACGGGCACATTGTTATCATCATCATCATCATCATCATCACCATTATCATCATCATCATCATCATCACCATCATCATCATCACCATCATCATCATCATCACCATCATCATCATCATCATCACCATCATCATCATCATCATCATCATTATTTGGTCTTGTCTCAGTAAGCTTTACTGAGAGTCCATTGCCGTTAAGATATCCCTCTAAGTGATCCCACAAATATCGCGTTATTCTATTGTCTTTATAAATTCTGATGCGATTGTTCACACTACTGTCATCTTGACAGGATATAGAATTACTTAGAAAATAAACTCTAGGTAGGACTGTGAGAAACCTTCAAGATTCCGTTGATTCATGTGGGAAGGCCAAATAAAGGAAAGAAAGTGAAGCTACACACCACTCTTCCCTGTCGCCACCTCCGTCTCTTCCCTCTGTGACTTCCCTGCCACGGTGGATGGTAACCTGGAACTGTGAGTTAAAATCTTCCTTAAGCCGTCTTTGTCAGAATATTTTGTTACAATAAGAAGAAAAGCACTAATCTGAGGTGTCCAGCCATGTCTGGAGTCCCCAGAGCATTCCCAGGTTGTATGATCACTAGAAGGATTCTCATCTTACAGCTACTAATTTGTTACAGTCAAAGAATGCCGAGTTAGCAAAGGCAGAGTGTCAATGGGTGAGGTTACAGACCACAGATGCCTCCCAGCAGAATCTCAGGATTATTAAATCTTCCCGCCACATGCAAAATATCTACCATGTATACTCACTAGAAAGTTGGTGTCTATGTTAGTCACCAGGGGTTGGTCACAGAGGCATTCTCTGCCTAGCACATACCAGCTTCCAGAAGGAAATCAGGTATTCCTCATAAAACATATTTTTGATTCTCTGGTATTTAATTTTTTATTAGTATATACAAATCACAAAATGGTTTCATCATGACAGGGTCTCACGTACCTGTCATGTATTTTGATCACATAGACCTCATCATTGCTTGTCCTCCCAATCCCATCGAGCTGATTCCATTCTTTTACCTAGTTTGTATTCCTTCTACTTCCACGTCTTTTTAAAGGACCAAATGAGTTTAGTTAGGATTTCACACAGAGCATGAGCAGGAAGTTGTTTATAAGGCACCTTACCAGTGTTGATATTGCTAATGAATATGCTTCTCCCTGCAGTGGGATTATGTTACATTGTAAATAATTGCCCCACCTACTGCTTTAATATAAATGCTGATTGGCCGAAGGCAGACAGGAAGTGTGGGTGTGGCTACCAGACTAAGAAAACTCTGGGAATGTCAAGAACAGAGCAGAGATACCACAGACACACCAGAGAAGCAGATGCAGAGGACACCTATGCTGCTTTGAGAAAAGGTACCGAGCCGCATGTCTGAACAGGATAAGAATCGTGGGTTAGTTTAAGAATAAAGAGTTAACAATTTATATGCCTGGGCACCAGGTCAATCAGCATATAATTAATATAAGCATCTGTGTGTTTCTATAGGTCAGCAGGTCTGGGGTCTGGAGGTCCAAACTGTTGCTGTGAGTTCCAGAGTGTGCATGCTATGCACAAAAGTCAGTGTTCTGTTCCACTTATCCTTTCCTTGGGCTCTTACAGTCTTCCCCCGCTTTGCCTGTGATGGTCCCTGAAACATGAGTTGAGTGACATATGTGCCGCATTTGTAAGTGAGCATCTAGATATCACACTGAAGGGTTTTGAGTTTCTGCAGTTACCACTGCCCACTACAAAAAGGAGCTTCCCTGACCAAAGCTAACAGCGGCTCTAATCTAGAGCCATAAACATAGTTGTGTAGAAAGCAATTTGACAAGCACATCATATCCATTTAGTGAAGGAGATTACCCACTAAGGCATATGGCCTCTTCAGATGTATACTTTTGACTGTATTTATGGTGCCAGGTATCAAATTCTTGTAGAACAAGTCTTAATCCAACTATAATGTATTTGGTCACCTAGATACAGACTTGGTACTGTTGCATCCATGGGCACATCTTGCCTGGCCAGTTGATAGCTTTGCACACAGGATCCATATGCTGACTGGGACTGTAGATAATGGTTCTCCCTTGGCCTCATCTGATGCTCTGTGATCCCAACCTAGATCAGCTTCATTTCTTTATGTTATGCATCTGGGAAATGTTGTCCTTTTAGTAGATGGGTCTAATCATCTACTCTGATGGCAAACGAATAGCAGTGGCAATTATCTGGATTATTTTGGGGTCTTGAGGGGTCTCCCTAACTAATAATTTATAGGGAGATATTCCATCCTTTGTGCTGAGACGTACATTTAATAACCTACAGCTTCTGGGAGAAGCTTTATCCAAACATCCAGGTACTTCCACCTAATTTTTTTAAAGTTTACTTTACAAAGCATCAGATGTCCCCATGGCACTTTTTGGCTGTTTATTCCCTCTACCCACTCGTCTCTTCACCCCACATAAACCTTTTCACTCCCAATACCCCTTTCCACTCTGGGGTCACATTTATTCTACTATATTCTTGTCATTAAAGCATCTCTTCTCCATTTGCATAAGTCCTCTCTAGATTCCTAGAAGATATATTTACTCAGTTGCACTCATACATAAAAGGAAGTTAGGATCCCCTTATGAACGAGGATAGACTGACTATGTTTGTCTTTTGGGGTTACCTAATTTAATTCTGTATTTACCAGATTCACCTATTTTCCTTAAGATCTTGAAATCTCACTTTTCTTTACCTCTGAGTGAAATTCCAGTGGTGCATGTGCTACTTTCCTTACCAATTCATCAGCTGATGACCAATTGGCTGATTCTGTTTCCTCGATATTGTGGCCAGAACAGTAGCAACCTGAAGGTATAAGTCTCTCTCTCTTTTTCATAAGTAATTAAGATACAGTGGTCTATATTATATCACTTATGGAAACTTTTATGTTAGTTCAGACTCCCAGACACAAGCTAAGAGTTGGCATTGAAGACAGCTTCTGTGGTTACTGCCCCACAGGCTGTGTTTAAATCTTTTCTGCACACTTATACCATTGGTTACTTTGTAGTACTTTCCAAAAGCACTGGCTGCTAACTAAATCATAAGAGATATGTTGGTTGCCTATGTGTTCATTTTCTGCCTCTCTTACTTGAGAGCTCTGAGAATACGGCTATAATTTCTAAAAGAAGCATCCCTAGCACCTCAGCTAGGGCTTCCCTTAAAGGCGCTTACAGAAATGGGTATATGGGATAAGAAAACAAACCAACGTCTTAGAGAATTTATGGGTGTAAGTCCATTATGGGTAGCCATAACTATCAGAATGGACAAGGTCATGACCTTTGCTTTTCAAGGCAATATGGTCACTGAAATTCCTGGTATGGTCACCGGTAGTCAGTCTCTGGAAACCTTGCTTGCAGCAACACTATGGAACAAAAGCTAGGAATGTTCTGCATCTGTTTATTGTCACCCACTTTTCTTATCAAATATAAGCAATGTGCTGATGAGTCTTTCCTGTGTTGCTCTCAGAAGCACAGGATTATATATATCCAAAGGGGAATGCAATTCTTCTAGAAGAACAACCATCCATGCAAACGTGGAAAAACCCTGGAGGACTTATGAATGAGAATTGTCCCCTGAACTGAAAACCAGTTCTTTCTTAATGTCTTCAATTACTGTCACTCTAGCAATTGAATGGAGCCATGTTTTCATCTTATGTAATACGAAGGGACAACTCAACTTTCAGTGAGCATAGAGAACTTCCCTAGAGCTACATAAGACAGGTCTAAGTGGTTATATAAACACACATGAAAACGTAAAAATTTTAAAGAAAGACTAAGCATTCTATGGGACATGTTGCCCTCAGGGAAATTAACAGCAGGGTCAACAAGCACATTGTGGGGGATCTTATACAATTTTATGGCTGCGCTACTGGGGAAAAAAATGACTTATGTAGACATTTGTCATGCCCACTCTAAGAAAGTAAAAGCAGTATGTTTTGTCTCAGAGTATCAGGACATTTAGGAATAAATGCTGCCATGGATTCAACTGGGTCGTGTTCTTTGAGGTCAAAGCAAACAAGATATCAGTACAGAATCCTAAGAAACAGGTAGCATTCTCAGGACTGACTGAAAAGGATTGAACTAGCCTTTTAGTTAGAGGTATATTCAGATGAAGGGAACTCACAAGGGATGGTGAGCCATCCAGAGATGAAGAGCAAGGTGAAGCTCGTGCCACTTCTGAGGACAGCAAAATAAGGAAGTGGTGTTAGGGGAGCCAGAAAGAAACTATAGACCTGAGAAAGGAAGCAGTCAGTAGTCTATGGCTACTTGCAGACAGGGCAGGGATCGTGAGAAAACAGAAGAAACAAGAGGCCAAGGTTTTGACAAGTAACCCCATTCCTCACTTTGTCCCCTAGCCTCAGAGCACCTTGCACACAGAGACTGTTAGAGTCCTTAAAGAGACTCCAATAATCAACTTGTACAGCTATGTGTTTCTGTAAATGTTGTTCACATAGGCATGTTTGCCTCAATAAAGTGGGGATGAGGCTAAGGGTATAGCAGAGTTTTTAGAGTGATTGTCTCACACATATTAATATGAACCGGGCAGGTCACAGCCACCTGTAATCCCGGAACTCAGGAGGTAGAGGAACAAGGGTCAGAAGCTCATGGTGAGGCTTGGCTAAGTAATGAGCTTGTAGCTAGTCTGTGCTCCTTGACACTGTCGCCCCTATTATCATTCTGTCAGGTGGCAGTTAGTGTCTGGAAGAATTCTATGAATATGGCTAATGGGATATTGATTTTGGGATCATTGGGCTACCTGTGGATGGTTTACAATCAATAGAGTGTAGGATCAGCCTTAAGGAATGCCACTCCAGTTCACAGATCATGAGTCTAAGCGCCAAGCTAGGGTCCAGAGTTGTAACGATGGGCTGTGGTTGTGGAGAAGAAGTCCTCACAGAAATTAAACCTGAAGTCAGGCTCTGGTGAGTTCTGTCAATCATCAGAGGTGCCTGGACACACAGAGGTGCACTCCTGTGTGTGTGTCTTACGGGAACTGTATAAAGTGAAGGAATAGGATCCCTGTGCTATAGGACATTAACCAATATCAACATTGCCCAGATGTAATTTATGACTGATATGCCTTGTAATGTATTTTATTTTGTAGAACACAGGTAAAAATTAACATATATAAGCATATTCTAAAATATGCAATAATTGCTGATATTTAAATGCTTGTGCTATACATTTGGCAAGAAGCTAAACATTTTAATAAATTCTGTCTGTCTGTCTGTCTGTCTGTGTCTCTGTACCTGGAGTGTTTATAGACCTGTGTGTGTATGCAGAGGCCAAAGGTCAACATAGGGCGTTGCCCTTCACAAGCTCTCCACCTTGTTTTTTTTGTTTGTTTGTTTTTGTTTTGTTTTGTTTTTGTTTTTGTTTTGTTTTTTTGTTTTGTTTTTTGAGACAGGGTCTCTTGCTAATTACACTGGGCTAGTTGGCCAGTGAGCCCCAGGGATCCTGCTGTATTTGTTTCCCAGTACTAAAATGACAAGTACATGCCACTATAATTGGATTTGTATATAGCTTCTGGGGATCAAACTTAGGTCCTAATGTTTATAGAGCAAGTGTAAGCCTAATGTTTACACTTTATTGACCAAGGTATTGCCCCAGAACCAACCTGAGCCTCTTAGGCTGTGAGTTGGGACCCCATATGGGTAGCATAATCAGTATAAAATCGTGAAAATTTGGCAACAAAAAAATTTGAGTGAGCAATGACTAAGACTTAATTAAAATCAAATGTGTAATGACTGAGGAGTGTTTTGGGCAGTGCTTACCTTTGTGCTGTCTGTGCTCACACAGCTCCACTACAGCCTTGGCTCTGAACCCCAATAGAGACGTTTTGTGCTGCATCTACCATTGCCTCACACAATATCAGAAAACGCTACCAGACGTCTCAACTCAAAATCAAGGTGATCAAGTGTGGTGAATTGTTGTGTACTGGCGGTGCATACAAAGGTTTCTGCTTCTTTACAAACATATGATTTGATTATAAAAAAACCAAAGACTTTAATATTTTTCTACTGTAGTTCTTCAGCGCAAGAGAATAAAATTAACATATCCTTGGATTTCTTTGTGTTCGAATGTTAATTTTTAAAACTACGTCTTGAGTTTTTCCCTGGAGTGGAGAGATGGCTCAGTGGTTAAGAACACTGGTTGCTTTTCCATTCCGTCACTAGATGGCTGTAAGTTCTATTCAGGGTATTCATCATCCTTTCCAGGCCTCCTCAAGCACCAAGCATGCATGTGGTGCACAGACAGACACATATGATACATGTAGGCAAAACACCCACACGAATAAAATAAAATATTTTAAAAAATCATTTAGGTTGAAGATCAAGCCAGAATGTCCAACAATTTTTGAAATCGTCCTAATTATAGCTCTGTCATTTTGAACTTCATATTTGTGTGAAGCATCATTCTTAACGCTGATGATTATAGAATCAAGATATCGATCAACCTTAAATAATGTTGAAGGGGCTACGCCTCTCAGCTTCAAATAGTCAACTAAGATTTAATTCCTTATGTAAAAATAAATAGTGCATGCCATTATCACACAAATTTGTTTTGTCTTTAATAAACAGTAAAATAATATATGTACATATATATCAAAGAATTATTTTAAGATAGAGTTCTTTGTTGTCAAATATCAGATTGTTTGATCTGTATGCCTATTTTATACACCTATAGACTCAGGTCGTGTAAAACCTTCCTGAGTGAAAGTTTTGTTTTATGTTTTAATTTCCCTTATTCCCTAGTTACACTGAGGAAGCAAGGTCTCTGCCACTGACCTGTAGTGTTCTTTCTAGCATCTACTTTTGTCAGCATCTATCCATGTAGCCCAGGATGACTAAGGACTTGACATCCTCCAACATCAGTTTCTTCAGATGCTGGGTTTCCAGGCATGGGCCCCACATCCAGCTTAGCCAGGTGGATTATGAAGCTTCCGTTAGTGATACAAACTTCCTCAATCTCCACAACAGCTGTTTACGGTGAGTACTGCCGTTGGTCTGGTTTTCTTTTCTTTTACATAGTATTTTTATTGACGATCTGGAAATTTCACTGTTGCGCCCTGATCATATTCACTTCACAGTCCTCTCAGGTCCACCTTCCCACACCTAATAACCCTCCCCCATCCAAACGAAAAGAAGAAAAATAATAGCAAGTCTACTTTGTGACTAAAGCATGGTCAAACTCCCCTGGCCAGTGCTTTAAAGAAAACCTGAGTCCTTTTCCACCCACAACCCTATCAGAAGCCATCAACTGTGAAGAGCTATACTTGAGCATCTGTATCACAAAATTTGAGGGTTTTTTTTTTTTTGCGTGGGAGGGGGTGTCACAGAAGATTCCAGTCTCTCATTCTCAACTGTGAGTCTGTAGTCATGAGTACCATCAGAAAAAGAAGCTTCCTTGCCCCGCATAGTCAGTGACAGCATAGGTCAGAGACTTGACTTCCACATGATTTCAGGCTACAACACAAGCCATGGACATCAACATGACTTCAGGTGGCAGCACAGACCATAAACATCCACATGTCCTTCACTGGTAACACTGGCCAGGGACATCCACACACATCTCATCCCTCCTCACACCCCAATCTCCTCCAACAGCTCTACAGTTAAGCCAGACCAACATGGCCCTCCCTGGTAGCATAGATACCTACATAGCCTCAGGCAAAAGCATAACCCACACATATCATCATGGCTTCAGGTGAAAGGACTTTGGTGGTAACTTTGGCAGTGATATGGCCCTAGTCAGCCTTGGGGACATCAACACGGCTTCAGACAGTTGCACAGGCTGGGCGTATTCAACATAGCCTCTGGCAACAACGAACCACAGACTCTAATATGGCTCATTATTAAGACCAAAATCTGAAAGAAAGAGGGATACTGCTTCAAAAGAATGATCAAAGAAGGTTTTGGTTTTCCTCAGAATAAAAGCTCCAGGGATAGAGCAGAAGTCGATAGCTGAGCCCCAGAGCAGCGTCAAGACGCACTAAGGAATGACAGAGCTGAGCTGAGGGGCGGACCCAGCTGTAAAGTGTAGGTAGGGGCCGTGAGCATTTCAGCAGAAATCATTAGGACATCTAGTTGGATGGAGGGCTGAAAGTAGAATAGAATTGATTTAGTTTTATATCTTTGTGTTGGAAGACTAAGTTCATATTTGCTTTCTAAGTTAAAGTCTATGAAAACTGAGTCAGTCAAGAGTTAAATATCTTAGCTTTACCTTCTTCAGATTCTGAGGTATCTGCCAAAAAGCATCCATTTTGCAGCCAGAAGTGGCTGCTTAACATCCTTGTGCTGCTGTTGATTTTTCTAAGAGATATTAAAAAGCTTTTAAGAGGCCTTTGAACCTCAGTTTCCTCAACTCTGAAATGGGATGCTGTTGGTTGGCTTCATTGTATTGTGGGCGTTAATATTGGCATTAAATTTAAAACTTCGAGCCTATTGCTACATAACAGGCACTCAATAGCAGTTCCATTTTAAAATGGAAATAAAATCCAAGCATGTATTCTGGAGGAAAGTGTTGCACAAATTATACATTCCGCTTTCAACACCACCTAGCTAATATGTTTTATGAAGGAACCCAGATGTAATTAAAAAACATTTTTAAACCCACCCCAAACTTCCTCAGCCCTCATGCTTTTAAAACCAGAACCCAAGGAAAAGTGAAGCTCCTATCTGTACACCACACTCTCTGAATATAAAATTTAAATAAAAGCCTTCTCAGTGTGTTTAGATAGGACCCTTTGGCTTTGGGGCAGATAAATCTGCTTCAATTAGAATCTAATCCTACTCACTTGCACTGGTATTGCTTTCACTAAAACCAGTGAGAAAGAAAAACAATAGTCTGTTTAATTAAATTATGCTAAAGCCCGAATTCAATCCAACTGTGTATTAAGAAGTGAGACTATGAATATGGAATGAAATACTCTGCACAGAACTCCACAACCTGCCCCCAACCCCTTCACAATTGGAAGGGTGCACCTTCCTCATTTATGTCTCATGCTTTAAGGCAAACTCAGCTGATCTAGCTAGACCCAAAGCATAATTGTATTCTTCCCTCATCTTTCTTCTTCCAGTTTGCTAATCCCTGGCAAAACACTGTCTGATGTAGGAATGTCTTTCTATATGCTATGAATTAAAGAAGTGTTTGACCTCTATCAGGCACCTCAGGAGTAGGTGGAAGAATCTGAGCATAGGCAGAAGAGGGAGAACAGAGTCAAGGGAGACACTATCCAGTTGCCCAGGAATCAACATGTAATGAATAGACCACATTGCAGGACAGATTAATGGAAATGGGTTGACTTAAGATGAAAAGAGCAAGCTAGCAATGTGCCTGAGCCATAAGCCAAGCAGCATGAAATTAATATGTGTCTGAGTCATTATTGGGAGCCTAAGCAGTGGTGGGCAGTTAGGCAGTCTGAAACTGTGGGTCTGAGGGTCTGAACTCCCAACAGATGGGGCCAGAAACCTCTTGTTTCACCTGTCATTCCATCTCAGGTGGCCATTTTCCTGCCCTCAGCACCCATGACCCTCACGGTGCCCATGGTGGTTGTCTATTTCTTGAGCAGGATTCTGAGCCACTAGGGCTCTGCCTTTCCCTTCCATCAGCTCTCTTCTTTCTGCCAACTGTTTTTTAAAAGGGTCCTAAAGCTTCCTGGGACCTCATGCAGGAACATGGGGGGGGGGGGGGTGAAGGGGATGGGCTTGCAGGTTTTGCCTGCTCAGATAATAGAAACATATGTGCATGAACATCAAAGCTAACAATGCTTGTTATTTGGGAGCATTTGGTGACCCACCTAGAGTCAGAACTACAATCCATTTCTTCAATAAATCGATATAATACTACCCTATGTGATGTGGGAATGCCTTTCTGTATGCTGTGAATCTCAATCTTTAATTAAAGGAGCTGTTTTGGGCCATGACAGGCACCATAGAAGAAGTAGGAGGAGGAATCAGAATAGGTAGGAAAGGAAGGGCGGAGTCAGAGGCAGACGGAGCTGAAGCCCAAAGGAGCAACATGTAAGGAACACAGGTGAGCCACAGGCCACGTGGCAGATAGATTAATAGAAATGGGTTGATTTAAGATGTAAGAGCTAACTAGCAATGCGCCTGAGCCATAGACCAAACAGCATAAAGTTAATATAATCATCTGGGTCATTTCTGGGGACCTGAGCAGCGGGCGGCGGGGTGGCTAAGAGGTCTGGCAGGGCAGGGTCTGGGTCTCTGGCTGCCCGGTACCTAGAAACCCCCACTACTACACCCATGTGACATGGTAATGACCTGCTGCTTATAAATGAGGAGGAGGAGGAACTAGAGGCAAGAGCAGGCATTAGAGCAGTCATGTGCAACAGTAGAGTCACTCTGGGAAGTTTTTGTGTGGTTTTGATTGCGATGTTTTGAGACAGTGTCTTACTTTGTAGCTTAGGATGTCCTTCAACTCATTGTGTAGCCCAGGCTAGCACTGAGTTCAAGGCAATCCTCCCATCTCATCCCCCAAGCACCAGGATTACAGGCTTGAATCATATTTTTATGCCCTTGGTCTGATATTCCAAAGTACACAGTATGTAGAAATAATAATAAGGAAACCATAGGCTTAGGAGATCTGCCTGCCTCTGTCTCCCCAGTGCTGAGATTAAAGGTGTGCACCACTATCACATATAAAAATGTATTTTGATGTTGATCCTTGGAACTTCGCTAAATTTATTTATTTGTTCCAACAGATTGTTTTTGTCTGTGAAATTTTAGAGTTTTCTGTATGTAAAATCATGTCATCTGTAAACAGATAATTTCACTTTTTCTGTAGCAACTGAATGTTCTTTACATATATATATATATATATATAGTCTGAATTTTTCTGCTTAAAACTGAAGTACTGCATTCAACTGAAGTAGTAAAAGACAGATGACCTTGCCTTGTTCCAAATCTCAGGGAAAATAGGGATTTTGTTTGTTTTTTTAAGTTTTCTGGTTGATTCTGCTTTGTAGTCACGGTGGAGAGCCACTGGATTGGAATGTTATAGAAATCTATAGAAGAGCTGCCCTGAAAGGAACCTTGGACCCTGACTGGAAGCTATACTGTGAAGACAGTTCTTAGGGGCCTTTGCTCAATCTGTTCATCTTCCCAAACCATTCAGCCTCAAGTCTTAGAGGGGAGTTCTGGTAACAGAAAGCAAGTATTCATTAGTCCACAGAGGACTATAGAATATAAACATTCAAGGTATAGATAGCTGGGACAGCTTCCAGCAGGAAAGTCAGGGATAGGTTCCCAGAAGCAAGGGGTTCAGTGTTAGAAGAGATTCATTCACATCTTCTCTTTTCCAAGGCAGTTGTAATTGTTGTTTGGAGAGCTTACCTTCAACCATATTCTGCTCCAATCACCCTAATGGCATTCCCTCCAGCCTCAGTACCAAGAGTGGAGGAACCAGACAGAGGACAGCTCACTACAGTCTGCATTCTCGTTGGCCACAGCAACATCTTAAGAAAAGGATTCAGGACAGCTTCAAGAGCCAATGAAATAAAGGAGGCATTTCTTCAGAATCTGAAACAAAGGCAGACTTTGCCTATAACCTGAGGGGACATGCAGACTGAAAGATGATGGTCAAGCCATGAAACTTGAGATGGATCTGAGTATAGCAGGCATGATACTAAATGTAATTACTTTCTCTGAGTCCTGAAGCCAGGGTTACTCCTGATTTTCAGTGATGTGACACCTCCTCTACGCCTGTTTATGCCTAAGACAATTTGGGTGGGCATTTCTGACACTTAGACGAGAGTCTAAGCTGACTTAGAGGCCAGCAGTCTTGGGCACAAGCCTTAGAAAAGCAGAGCAAAAGCTTTTGGTATTGATTGCCATGTCTTTGAGCAGATTTAGTTCCTAGTCAGAGGCATTGCAATTCCAAGTCGGTTCACCTGCTGATGTGAATTGCTACAGACCCCAAACACCTGACATATTCTCACAGGTTACATTCCTCAGTTACATTCTATCACCCCTCAAGCTTTTAGCAACAATTTTCTTCCTCCAAGCTGCTTTCCAGGAAAGGTTTAGTTAATCTATTCACTCTCAAGATTACATGACTCATCTTATATGTTAAAATATATCCATTTCCAAGGGGAACAAAGTATATAATAGAAAATAAAGTTCTAGCGGTAGGTGTTACAGGGTGTTCTATCTGGGCACCCCTGGGGGGGGGTGAGAAGGAGCAGAATCTGTGGCACAGACTCACTTCAAACAAAGGGCAGAACCACAAACTTCATCATTGTGGATGTGGGGAAAATCTATATATGCCCTCCCAATTTCCCATTGGCAGCTGGAGGTTCCCCTAGCTGTGTGGTCTGTCTCTCATTGGCCTCCAGCATCTCAATGGTCATGCGTTATGTCATCAATCACCAGGTACAGTGGCAGACTCCAAGTTGGCTCAGCAGGAAGCAGCCAGTGTCCATGCCTAGGCACAATACCTGGTGTAGGGCAACCACAGTTTCATCAGGCTAGCTGGCTGCATTCCCCCCAACATGGTAGGATTTTGTAGGTACTAGAAAAGTTTTCAAATTGTCCTTATTCATAGCATTTTTAAAGGCTTATTTATTGCAGACAGATGGGTTTTTATGTGCCTTATATAATGCCATCATATTGTACTTTTATAATCAGTACTGAGTACAGATACCCACATTGGGCTTCACACCTTTTTCTATTCCTGTGTACAAAAAAAATACCTTCAGAAACATGAAGGAAACAATTTCATGCCAATATTAATCAAACATATATGTGCTTCATGTCATAAACTTTGCTCTACGTACTTTACATACATTATCTAATCAAACCCTGATCATTGGTATTCTGCAACGTAGCCATATTATGAAGCTTATGTTAAAGTTGAGGAAGTAAAGGTGCAGAGAAATCAAACAATCTGACCAAGGTAGCACAGTGACCACGCTAAAGAAAACAGTATATCTCATATCTATCAGAAGCAGTAAGGTAGACCTGGCCTTTAGGAATCTTCTAGAGCATGCACACATAGACACATAAATGAGATAATGATGTCAGAAATAAAACTAGACATCCAGTTTCCTTTTTAACTGTCTTCAGTGTTTTCTCCCTCCTCCCCCAGTCCCCCCACCCTCTCTCTCAAGCAAGATTTTGTTTTTTCCACTTTATGTGGAAAATACTGAGGATGTCTAAATTTTAAAGGTAGACATGTAAGAACGTAAACGTTCTTTGCTGTCAAAGAAATGGTGGCATTGTGAAGAAATACCAAAAACAATGTTCTAGTCCAACCAGCCACTTCCAAGCCAATTCCTCTGGGTGTAGCTCGAAGACTTCGCAGAGGAAACGCAGCAAGACTGTCACAGGAAGCCAGGGGGAGGATGGCAGGGATGGGAACACAGGAGCCTGGAAGTGAGATGGGATGACAGTCCACAGTTTGGATAACTGTCTCCCAAAGGCCTCTGTGTTGAATGCTTGGTCACCAGACCACAACATTACCAGGACGTGGAGCAATGTCTAACAGGTGGAGCTTAGTAGGAGGGATTTTAGTAATGGGGTCTTCCGTTGGAGAGCATGTTAAGACCCTGTCCCCCCTTTTCTCTCCCGGGCTGCCTTGATGTGAACAGCTTCTTCTGCCACGTGTTCCCACATGATGGACAAGCTAAGTATAGACCCAAGTGCAACTCACTAAAGTGACTGCGGATGGCAACCTCCAAAAACCATGAGATAGCAGTAGCAGAAGATGAACTGAGGTTTCCTTCATTACACATTGATTACATCTCTTCACAGTGATGGAAAACTAACCAATATGGATGGGCAGAGAAAGACATGAGAACTTCTTATACCAAGCTAAGGAATAATTTTTTTCTTTCTTTTGGTTGTGGCTATTCTTCATGAGAGTTCGAATTAGAAAAATTTAATAAAGTCTATGGAGTTAGATCCGGGTGGTTTAGAGCAGTTTTAGGCCCACAGTAGAATAGAGGAGCAGGTATGGAGGGTTCCTATATGCTCCTTGTCCTCACACATGTATAGCCTCCCTCAGGTTTGCTTTGGCTCAGGGGAGGGGGGGTCGGAGAGAGTAGGAAGAAGATAGGAGGGTAATGGAAGAGTTTCAGGGAGTCAGGTTCAGAGGATGTAGTACCAGTCGAAGCAGGGCTCACAAGTACCTGACCTGAGGCACAGCAGCAGAGAGGGGACCAGAGGAGCAGGCACGAAGTGATGATATGTAGAAAGGAGGCAAGGCATCATGAGTGAATGAGAAGGAAACGGCAATTCTGCCGTTCTTCTCTCTGAGCTGAGAGACCAGGTGGGTGGGAAAGCTTTCTGCTTCTTTTCTTCAGTTGCAGACAGCTGTGGTGGCTCACAGCTCACAGCTGTAACCCTAGTTTTGGAGACCGGATCATCACTAGTTCTAGATTGGCCTGGGCTATGAGTGAGATGCTACCTCGAGCCAACTAAACAGAAAAACAATCGAGCAAACAGTAATGGAAATACAAACGGGAGATGTAGCTTAGTTGTGGGTAGGATGCTTGTTTAGCATACACAAAGCCCTGGGTTCAGTCCCTAGTACTGTATAAGCCAAGTGTGGTGGTGCTTGCCTGTAACCTGAGCACTCAGGAGGTGATGGGAGAAGATCAGTAATTCAAGGTCATTCTTGGATCAAGACCAGTTGGGATGCTTGAGACGTTGCCTCAAAATAGCAGCAACCAATAAAATGGTGATATATAAAAAATACCTTACAGCAGATGAAATAGAATGTTAAAGTCCCACCACACCCAACACTCCTCCCCAATGCACTGTTGCTGCTGAACCTCTTACAAATTTCTCTAGACATTTTTGCTACCCTCATACTGAACTCAGTTAATTTTTCAGAGTCCGAAGACTCTTCCTCTGTAAAGACACCTCATAGAGTCCTTGTACTTTTCAGAGAGGATGTCTCCGGTTCACCATGTGCTTCACGTTGTTGGGCACCGTTTCGCAAGACCAAAATATTGCTACACAGTGCCCAAGTGTAAGGTGTGAGTAATTAAATTGATAAATCTTTTTACTGGCAATTTTTCCAAGAAACCCCATTTCTTGGAAAGAATGGTACATTCAAACCTCAAAGTGAAAAATAAAATAAAATCCCAAAGTGGTATTCAATGCAATGGAAATGCCAAGAGGCATGTGTTTGTATGTATATCAACTTGTAGTTGGGGAATTAGCTACAGAAACTGTTCTCTCTTATGGCCTGGATAATATTATTTCTACAAGTTGAAAATAAAGAAAATGTCACAGGGACATGAAGAGACAACTTTGAATGCACGTGAGGCCACGGTTAAATAGGACCATCCCAGCCATGTACTTGTGTATATGTTCACATACCATACCCATAAAATAAAAGAAAATATGAATTTCAGAAGAAAGAGGCCTGCTTTTCTATGGAACTACAAGAGATTATAATGGTCATAACAATTTGTGAATACAACTACAGAGAATTCATTGGTTTGGAGTTTAATAAAATAGCCCCTTAAAGATTCTAACTCAAAGTATGATTGCAGGAAAAAAAGCTTATATCAAAAGATACAGAACATCATGACAGAGTGGAACTTTGGGCAAACAGTTGTGAAAGTTTTAAGTCTTATGTTTAATACTTTTAACTTGAAGTAAATATAAATTATTTAATATGTAGCAAGAGCTAATTGTTGGGCCAGTGGTTTTCTTAAAACATCCTTAATATTATAATTTTCTAGAGAAGCATTTTCATAGTTCAGGAGGTAATTTAAGGATGAATAGGAAGTATTTCACAAAGAATAGCCAACGTTATTAAACATTCATTGTAAGCTAGGTACTCTTTCAAAATGTTCTATCTTTACAATCCTATGAAAAGCCCCAAGCTGGTTACTAATAGTGACTGCCAGTCTAACGGGCTCTGGAGTCCACTAAGACATGGGCTCCTTGGCACATTTGGGAGGGATTTTCTTGATTAGGTTAAGTGAAGTGGTACAGACCACCTTAAATGTGGGTGGTGGCATTTGGGAAGGTGTGAAGGGGAAGCTTTTGCTAGCCTCTGTTTGTTTTCCTGTCCTGCTGTTCCCCCTGAAGATGCCCTGCCATCCTTCACTGCCATCAGAACCAAGCTTCTTCCACCTTTCAATGGGGAGTGAAGATGAGCGGCTCTCTAGGAGTCATTTGGGCCATTCAGTGCCGGAGTGGAAGATGTGCAGCATCCAATGTTGTAGACTCAGCCTCTCTGGTGCAAAGATATCCCTACTAGACTACCCAAGCTGCACCATGTAAGCCAGTTGAATAAGCTCCCTTTAATAGGTATTGACTCTTGTTAGTTCTGTTCAACTAGAGAACCCTGACTATTCACCCTGTCTTCCCATTTTCAACATATGTATTCCAACTTCTAGTGGTGAGGATTATATATACAACGGCTACTTAACCAGGCTGTTACTTTGGGGTGTTGTGAGGACTAGTAGAGTTGATAAAATGTTAGCTACATAGATGAGAAACAAAAAAAGATATTTAAATGATTGAAGTCAGAAATGGAAGTAGACATTTTACTTTGAAACAGGGAAGCCTCACTATGTTACCCAAGCTGGTCTAGAACTTTTGGACTCAGTAGACCCTTCTGCCTCAGCCTTCTTAGTATCTGCCAGCATGTGCCACCATATTTGCCTTGGAAAAGGGTATATTAATACCAATTCTACAGAAATAAAAGGTGTAACTGAAGAAAGTGAGCATTGGAGGCCAACAAATGGCATTACATAGATGAAATGGACAATTCCTCAGGAACAGAAAACCTATCATGACTAAGTTTTTGATAACTCGAGCAGATTTGTAAATGGAAAAGAGATTGAATAAGTAATTAAAATAACAATTTGGACAAGCAGAGTACTGCAGCAAATGTGACCAAATGTTTAACAAAACAAGAACAGCCCTTCTCAAACATTTCTAAAGCAACCAAAAAGGAAGGCTACTTCCAATGGTTTCTCATGAAACCATTACCCCACACCAAACTCAGAAAGACACACCACAAGAAAAGAAAACTTTGGGGCATGGTGTCACATGCCTATAATTCCAAAAGTTGGGGAGACCAGTGCAGAAGGACAAAGTTTGTTGTCAGCCTGAGCCATATAGTGAGACCCTGTTTCACTATTTAGCTAAGGACACACTTCAGTGGAGATGTGTTCACTTAGCATGAGTGAGGTCTTGGATTTAATCCCCAGCATCAAGAGGTAAAGGAAGGAAGTGGGAAGGGAGGGAGGGAGGGAGGGAGGGAGGGAGGGAGGGAGGGAGCCAGCCAGCCAGCCAGCCAGCCAGCCAGCCAGCCAGCCAGCCAGCCAGCCAGCCAGCCAGCCAGCCAGATGGCAGCTTAGAGCAGAGATCTAGTCAGAGAAGAAGTTTGGTAAGTATGTATTTACAAGGACCCCACCATTCTCCTCATCTCTGTCTGTTAAAACAATGGCCCATTAAGAGCAACCCAACAGTCCAAGTCTACAGGCCAGGAATTTTATTGGCGGCAGCTGAAGGCACAGTGTTAACGGCGTCCACTTTAGCACTCTCTCCTAAATTTATGTTGCTGATTTTTGAGACAAGGATTCACTAGAACCTCAGGCTGTCTTTGAGCTCATATCCCGTCTCCCTCAGCCTCCCAAATGTTAGGATTATAGATATGGACTAACCACCCCTGACCATACTCCTTTTGTTTCTTACCTAACTCAAGGCTACAAACATTTTGTTATGTTTATTTTCTTCTAGTCATTTTATATTTTAGGTTTTACATTAAGATCTATAACAGATTTCTGTTTAAAATTTCATTTTTAAAGCCATTTAAATTTAAAATGGCTTACCATTTAAAATTTTTACTAGAATAATATTTTTCATAATGATAAAATGTCTTGCATAATCAATTAAAAGTCAGTGGCTAGCCTAATATGGTTTGAAAGAAAATGTCCCCTGATGGGAGCGGCACTATAGGGAGGTGTGGTTTGTTGGAGTAGGTGTGGCCTTGTTGGAGGAAGTGTGCCCCTGTGGGGGTGGGTTTTGAAGTGTCTTTTGCTCAGGCTAGTGTAGTTCACTTCCTGTTGCTTGTGAACCAAGATGTAGAACTCTCAGCTCCTTCTTCAGCACCATGTCCCACTATGCTGATAATAAACTAAATGTCTGAAACTGTAAGTCGCCCAATTAAATGCTTTTCTTTATAAGATTGCCATGGTCACGATGTCTTTTCACAGCAATAGAAACCCTAAGACATCTAAGTTATTGAATATCTTTTTCTGAATGGAGCTTAGTGATTATCTTTTTTTTTGATAAAAGATTATCTTTGTTTCCCCTTTGCATGCTTAGGGTCAAACCTAGGCTATTTCACATTCTGAATATTTACTTCATCCCTGAGCCACCCCTCAGCCTCTGATGTGGTTTTTATAAGTATACGGGCTTGTATCAAATTGACATAAGCTAGAGTCATTTTGCAAAGAAGGAAACTCAGTTGAGAAAATGCCCCCACCACATCAAGTGTGGTCAAGCCTGTATAGCATTTTCTTGATTAATGATTGATGTGGGTGGTCCCAGCCCACTGTGGGCAATGCCACTCCTGGGCTAGTGGTCTCCATACAAGAGATCAGGCTGAGCAAGCCAAAGTAACAAACCAGTAAGCAGCACTTCTCCACGGCATGTGCTTCAGTTTCTGCCTCCTGTTCCTGTCCTGACTTCCTTTTAAGATGGGCTATGATATGAAAGTGTAAGCAAAATAAATCATTTCCTTTCTGAGTTTCCTTTGAACATAGTGTTTTATCACAGCAATAGAAATCACCACTAAGACAACATTACTTTAAATCTGATCCTCCATGAGGATCCAAGGCTGTATTTACTTCTAATCTCAGTCGTGTGTGTGGCTTAGTGCCAGGCATTTTACAAGATTTAAAGGCACATTCACGTTTGATTGAATTGCTGGTTGTTATAGTTTAAGAGTGAAATGTCCCTTACAGATCCATGTAGCTAGCTGGTAGTGATGTTTTGAAAAGCTTTGGAATCTTTTAGAGATAGGATCTTTGAAGGTTGTAGCCTGGCCCTATCGTGCACCTCTCTCTCTGTTTCTAACATGTGAGGGGCTCCAGACAAACACCTGGCTGCCATGTACATCTCCCCCACCCCTTCAATCATAGACTATACCCTCTAAATGGAGGCAATATAAACTCACCTTTTCCAAGTTACTTTTGTCACATATATTGTCACAATGACAAGCAAAGTAACTACTACTGGTGATTTGGGTCAAGTTTCAGAGTTATGACCTCAGCTAAGCAAAGCCTATATGAAGCTCCGGTAGATCCTGAGCTGCCCAATGCTCTCTATATCTCCCTGTCTACTGCTCCTTGCCTTGAACAGACTTCAGAAGGAGGCATCCATAGGTGGAGTTTGTCTGTGTCTCAGCAGCCACTTCCAAATAATTACTCAGAGATTTATTATTAATTATAAATGATCAGCCTATAGCTTAGGCTTGTTACTAGCTGTTAAGTTAACCCATTAATGTACATTTTGCCATATGGTACTACCTCTCTTTCTCTTTCATCTTGCACCTTCTTTTTCTTCTCCATGTCTCACTGACAACTCCCCTACTCTGCTCTTCTTCTTCCCTGTGTCTGGTTCTTCCATCTAACCTTACCCTGCCCAGTTATTTGCCAGTCAACTTCTTTATTAAGCCAACCGCAGCAACATATATGCACAGAGTGTAAAGCAATATTCTACAGGTATCCATGACCCTTGGGCAACTCTGGTTCCAATCTGTCCTTAAGTCTTTTATTCTAATGAGAATATGTACACAGACTATACACAAAGAAGTTATTTTTTTTTCAGGGATGAGGAGCAAATCTATGGTGTCATACAGGTTAAGGTTATTTGATCTGTACTGTAGCTGCAAGTAAGGTTTTATAATAATTTGAATCTGAATTTCCTGAAAATGGCGTTCCATATAGAAACATGCTTGCTTTACTAGTGCTTAATTAAATTATCTTAGCCACAGGGCTTGAAATGTTTAGTTTTAACACTTTATTACCATAGTGGCTATATTTTATCATCTAAAGCACATAAATACACACTTTGCCCATTTCTCATGGCTGGGAAAAATACTTGTTTCCAGTTCTTAAACTGAGGAAAAAGAGAGAGCAAGAGTGAAAATATGCTAGAAATTTGAAAGATTAACTCATGTATGTTTTTCCATTTTTCCGACTTGATTCCTTTCTATTTACCCTGGAATTCTGGGGCAAAAGAGGTAGATTTATCTGACAGGGAGGGCGGTGCTGCTTGCAGATTTTCTAAAGACCCCGAGGGAGAGGAGAAAGGATCCTGGAGGCCTGGAGAGGATTTGAAGCTCTAGCCCAGAGAAATAGTCAAGTCCTAGGTCGTTGTATCTAAGCAGACAATTGCCTTGTTACAGCTTGCTGTGTGCTTCTGTAAAATAGGAGGGCTGTCTCTGTGTGTTCTAGGATTGGTTTAAATCTTCCCCAAGCTTTGTATCTGTCCATGAAATCCGTCCTGGGAACTTCAGGTACGGATTCTCGTCCGTCCAGGGATGGGGGTAGGACTGTGAACACCTAAGCAGGATAGATTCCTAAGAGAGGAGGAACTGAGCAAGCAAGACCAGAGCCCACTGATGAGTGCTGACTCCACGGATACAGCAGCCCTCCCTGGTCATTACAACGGGGTCCACCCGGTACCTGGAGATTGTTCCTTACAAAAGTGAAAGAGCTTGGATGTTATGTTTCCCAATTTTGTGTTTTTGTGGGATTTTGTTCTTTGGGCTTTGTTTTTTTGGGTGGGTTGGCTGGCTGGTTTTCTATTTGATTCTAAGTGGAGAGGGTGGAGTTGGGCGGGTGGGGAGGATCTTGGAGGAACTGGGAGAAAACTGTAAGCAGAATGTATTATGTGAAAAAAATCAATTTAAAAAAAAAGGGAAGCAAGCAAATCATCAAAACATTGAAAAGACATAAAATCTTTTGAAAACAGAGAGCGCCCTTGTCCCTGCCAAGGACAGTGGCAGATACTTAAAAATGTGAGCAATTGGCTGGGGGCAGTCTAGGACAATCCAAAGCCTTCTCGTGGTAAAGGCTGTGTCCTCCCATCCCTCTGTAGATTGATTTCTGGTACTTTGACCCCCGTCTCTGAATATCACCTCCAGTTTTCCAAGAGACACAATATGGTTGGTCCAGATGGCTAGTCCTGATCAAAGTAAGCTAGGGAGAGTGGATCAAATAATTCCTATGTGGCTGCCGCAGAGTTTCTGTTTCTGGTCATTGAGGGCATTCCTCAAAGAAAAATCCAGGGGCTATGCTGTGTGTTACACTGTAGCAGCACCTGCCACAATCATTTTGAACTGCTGTGTCCAAGCTTGCCATCTAATTGTCTTTTCACAGTATAGCCAGCCAGCCCAGATTTCTGCAGGCGATTACATTTTAAAAGTCTGAATGCATCTTGTGTGCTTTAGTCCATCATTATGAACTATTAAGACAATCTCAACTCTTCATTTGCTCTTCTATTATTTTTAGTTATCTCTACACACAGTGCTCTATTTTAAAGGTTTTTAATACAGTTTATTTTTTGAATAAGATATTGTTTATGTTTCTATCCAACTCACTGATAAACGTATATTTGTAAATTAGTCTAAAGATCTCTGCAGTCATGTCCAATAAGTCAGTTTTCAAAGAATATTTTAGAAATTCTTGTGATCTGACTGAAGATCAATTGACATATTGCCTGGCACATCTTCTCAGAGAAGGAAGGGGAAATACAATAATTGCCCAAATGAATCTGAGAAGAAATGAACTGACAGACCTTATATGCTGTCTTAGAGCAGGGGTCTACAAGCATCAGAGTTTTGTTAATATTGCTACTGTAAGTGTGATATTAAGTCATTTAGGAGATTATCATTACCTAATAGTTGGCAATGACAGAATCAAACTATGGGGGAGTTTTGGCACATCTACCCCATGTTTTATAATAGAGGAGATGTGGTAGTTTGAATAAGGATGGCCTCATCAGCTTTTATATTTGAATGCTTACTCATCCGGGAGTGGCACTGTGTGAGAAGAACTCAGAGGTATGGCCTTTTGGAAGGGAGTGTGTCATCAGAGGTGGACTTTGAGGCTCCAAAAGCCAAAGCAAGACCCAGCAGCTTTCCTGTGAATCCGGATGTAGAACTCTTCAGCTACTTTTCCAACATCATGTCTGTCTTCAGATTATCATGTCCTTGCCATGATGATAACGGACTAAATCTCTGAAACTGCAAGCCAGTGCCAGCACTTGCTTTCTCTTTGGTGATGGCATCTTCTCATAGCAATAAGACAGAAGCTTATTACCTATTTCCTTGTACCCGAAATCTGGTTTAAATTGGCATAAGCATCTCAAAGCACAGGGGCTCTTTAGATGAAGTAACTGTTCCTATCTGGATGCAACAGCTCTCTCAGACGTTTCCCCAGACCTGCTGGGTTTTTAAAGAGTTACTTTTGTCGACATTATTTCACTTTGTTTGCAAGACCAGTATCTTACTCAAGGCCTTGAGCTCTCTGAACAAGTAGACTCATGCTGAGAGACATCTCCAATCTTGGGTTATGGTTTTAAATGCTAACATAGCCTTGGTATGACACGCCATCAAGAAACCAGGACAAGCTGACGGTGCCATGGGATCCTCTTTGACAGAACTCAGGGGGCACCTTCCTTCCATCCCTGCTGCTTTTCCGTGGCAGATGTGTTATGTCTGGTTCTTTCTCAAGGCCCCACCCTGGCAGTGAACCCCTACTCTTAAGTTTCCTCTCCCACCCTGACTCCACTGCGGATTCATCAATATTCCAGAACTTACTTTCTTTCTCTTCCCTTCTTCAATCCTTTTAATCCTCTAGTTCAGGCAATTAGCTCTACAAATATTAGCTGCAATCAAGGTCTAGCACATGTAATAATTTTCCCCCTAATAAATCAATCAATCCTCTCTATGAAGTGTTTTTCTCCCTTACAATCATTATAGAATTACAACGCGACTTGAAGATTCACCAGCAGCTTGAATTAGTCAAGGAACGTCAATCAAACTTGCTAGAGTTTGCTTTAAAGACGAGAGAAATGGGGTAGACTTACAAAGGCCTTCTGTCTTAGAATGGCACGCTTCTCAGAGCCTTGTTGAATTCCTATTAAAAGGTCCTAGACCATTATGAGAAATATGGAAGAAAATAGATACTACCAATACAATGTACAGAGTGAGAATGGGGGAGAAAGTCTCTTCACAGCTGCCCTTGAAGCCTAGCAGCTCACTCTTTGTTGCTATTCAATGCACGTAAACATTTTCTGTTTAGGAATTATGTGAGCATCACCAGTGTGGACCAGGTCACCACGTTCGTAAATCTGCAAAATGAATATTAGAGAAAATTCTCACGTTAATGAGGAAACCCAAATCTTTCTGCTTCGACCCACACTACCCTGTGTCTTTACTCTGGGCGGGCCTGTGAGACGGGGAGCAAATGTGGTATTTGATTTTTATTTTTGTCTTCCCTTCTTTCTCTCTTCTCTCTCCCCCCTCTCTTTTCCTCTTCCTCTCCCATTCCAAATGGTTGTTGTCATCATTGTCATCATCATCATCATCATCATCACAGTGCAGCTGGATTAGCAAGAAACGAGACATGGATGCTTGCATTAGAAGCGAACATGGTCTACAATTGTGTCTCTTCCTTTTTAGTTCTAATTCCTCTGAAAAATCATATTATTATCCAGCACCTGAAAAGGGTCACTGGGGAGAGGGTGAGGCCTGGTTCCATTTTCTTAATATCACCACACGTTAAGATGGAAAGATGTGAAGGCTTTAGGAGGATTCTCGGTGAAAACTTGCTGACATTAATAACTCAAATTCTCAGAGAGACTGTAAGGAAGACAGTGTCATCACTGTCATTCAAGCCATCTCAGATGAAATTTCAAAAGAAGGCTGTCAGCATAATGACTGCCAGGTTCCATTATATCATCCTCAGAGGGCGGATCACACACCACTATGCAGTCTGTGGGTGGTTGACATTCAGGTTTGAAAGGAAGCTGCACAGGGAAGAGGTGAGGTGGGTGTGGGTCTCAAGGGGAGCTGCCTTCCATGACCAGGATCCATCGCTACCTATATGTAACTGGGGTAGATCAGATCTCATCCCACTCATTGGGGCAGTTAGAAGAGCCTATGCACACGGTGCTGATGGGATGGGAAGAGGCCAGAGCTATAGCTCTTATTGTCTGTTCTTTAACTTATCATGACAATATTCCTCCTTAGCAACCAGTAAGGATTGTCTTCTATGCACTCCAGTACCCAGAAGCCTGGCTAACAACCAGAGGCAAGTTATGCAGGGTGTGTGCCTCTGCTGCACATTGCAATGTTGCAGTCATTGGGTGATTCAGTGTTAAGGGCATATGAAAAGTGAACACATTTGAGCCTTTGCTGAATTTCAGAACATTGTCTTAAATATCTCTGCAAATGATCCAATGAGCAAGCAAACCGAGCACCCCTCTATTAGAACAAAGGCTATGACCTCAGTGAAATATCTAAATGTGTCCAGTAGAGACAAAATTTTTTTTACTATCATTGTTTATTAACGAGAGGAAATTTTAACATGTAGTAAGAAGGATGTGATTTGGAGATGTGTTTTCTTCACAGTAGACCGAGGTATACTAAGGTCAAACAATCAAATTGCTCTCTCATCCTTGGTCAGTCTTCTACGGTGATAGACGTTAGACACTTTTAGCAAGGTTTTTTTTGTTTTGTTTTGTTTGTTTGTTGGAGTTTTTTTGGCTAATTAAACCATTGCCCTAAGCTTAACTACTTTTTTTCTTGCCATATTCTTTCTAAGATGGTCTTGATACAATTGAAATTAAGCTAAAATTTCTTTTCCCAGGCTTTAGGGGTGTTCTGGATTTTTATTTGTCAACATACCAAATATGCTGATCAAATAAGATGGATTATATCTAGATACTCTCAAACTAATGTTTCTGGAATAAGTGGAAAGCATGTCCCCAGGTTAAGTGCTCCTTGGGATTACTGTGCTCCCTTTATTTGGCTATAATGACTGACACACTAAATCCAGTCGAGATTCACTGCAGGACCCAATTACCTGAGAGGAGTTTTTTGATATGTGTCATAAAACCTTGTTTTGAGTACCTGTGTGAATTCTATATGCCACTTCTGCAGCTGTGCTGTGAAGTAGGATTGTTACATTGAAAATAATTGTTATGCCTACTGGTTTAATAAAAATGCTGATTGGCCGAAGGCAGACAGGAAGTGTGGGCAGGGTTACTAGACTAAGAAAACTCTGGGAACAGGAAGACCAGAAAGAGATGCCACAGACACACCAGAGAAGCAGGTGCAGAGGACACCTATGCTGCTCTGAGAAAAGGTACCGAGCTGCATGGTTGAATAGGATAAGAATCATGAGTTAGTTTAAGAGCAAGAGCTAGCAAGTTGTACGCCTGGGCCCCAGGTCAATCAGCGTACAATTAATATAAGCACCTATGTGTTTCAGTGGGAATACAGGTCTGCAGATCTGTGGTCTGCAGGTCTGAACCTCCAGGCTACACCAGAAAGTTTGGGCCAGAAAAATAATAACAACATTGTTAGATGTTGACCCCCTGCTTTGCTGTGAAGGCGTGTTGCTACACTGTAACCAGTCTACACTTAGTTGTCTATCCTCAACAGTCAGAGGCTGGCAACTCCTGAGTATAGTATGCCAGGAACAGATTCCCTATACTTCAAGACTGGAACCCCAGAATTCCCTTCAAACTTTGCATAGCGCAGAGACTCTGGCTCACAATTAAATAAGTCAGTTATGAGTTTCCTTAGAGCTATAGTCTTACAGGCGGATCAAGAGAATAGAAATGAGCACAAACGTGGGCTAGGTCCAGCAGGCAGTTATGTTTGCAAATGCCTGTATCCTCCAGAGACCTAAGCTGTGTACACAATGGACTACCTGGCCTGTCACTTCCAACCCAACCCAGTTGAAATGCATCCTCCTTTTCAAGGTCAAAGCTTTGCTTAGAATAGCAGACAAACCACAAAACTCTGTTAATTCATTCAGTAAGTTGTTTAGTCTCTCTGGTCTCAGTTTTTATCTCTGTAAAATGGAATAGGATTAGCAGCAGCATACTCTTACTATAATATTTGTAAGCATCACAGTTAATAATTAATAATTTTGATGAAATGCATAGCAAAGAATGAGAACCAAGCCTCTACTAAAACAGCCCATACCAGCATAGCATGAGATACTCAGTAGACAATCTCTTTCTTGCCAACAGAGATAGTGTTGTTTTTAGGTTTCTGGCCAGGACTTTTAGACCCACAGTCTCATAGTCCCACTGAAACACACAGACACTTGTATTAATTGTACGCTGATTGACCTGGGGCTGAGGCATATAACTTACTAGCTCTTGCTCTTAAACTAACCCATGATTCTTATCCTGTTCAGCCATGAGGCTCAGTACCTTTTCTCAGAGCAGCATAGTTGTCCTCTGCTTCTTCTGCCTTCTCTGTGGCATTTCTGCTCTGTTCTTCCTGTTTCTGGAGTATTTTGAGTCTTGTAGCCCCACCTACTTCCTGTATGCCTTCAACCAATCAGCATTTTTATTAAACTAGTAGGCCGGATAATTATTTACAATGTGACAACACAATTCCACTACGTGACAGAGACCAAGAGAAGGCCTATTTTATTTGTTTTTCCCCCTGAAGAACCTCACTGGACCCTGTAGCTAAGAGGCAGTCACTGAACTTCACACTTGGGTTTTCCAGATCTTAGTTCCCAAGTCAAATACGCTTTGTTACATATACTGTTCTACCAAGTCTCTTGTCTCTCCAATGGTTATTTTCTTTGGGAGAGCTGCTCGTCATGACTAGATCTGTCTGACCACCGCACTTCTTTCTGGTTAATACTCTCATCTATATAGATTCTTCAGCTCTTTGGACACACAGGCTGTTGCTCCCTTGCTGTCCTACTGATACAGCCAAATACTGTTAGTGAAAACATTTATAAATGTATTTATTTGCAACTGTTTCTCCGTGTTTCTGTGTCACGGAGAATTTGAATTAGATTTTCTCTAAGTAGATCCCATAGAAAATGTGGGTCTGGAAAAACTGGGGGTGAGGAGGCTGAGGCCTGTGTAGCTCTGGGATCTTTGTGTCCACACCAGGCCCAATGCAGTGGCATGTTTAAAATTAAACATTTTCAAAATCAATTAATCACTAGCACCTGTGCCAAAGCCCCTATTCTCCTACGGCTAGAAGCAAACAAAACCCAGCAATAAAATCTCATCAATACGCAAATATCTCACACGGCTGCAAACTTAACCATAGGAGCCAAGCATCAGCTCACCCAATCAGACAACAAGCTGAGGAAGGTAGGCTTCTCTCAAGTTACACAGAGGACTCCATCTGTTACCCTACACCTTTCTCAGTAGTGATGTGAGGGGGGCATCCTGAAGGCAGTTTGAAAGAGTCTTATTCTACAAATTCTTAACCCAAAGATTCCTATTTAAAGAGAAGCCACAGAAGGAGGAGATACGCTCACCGTGGGAGAGGAAGTTCACGGACTGGCACTCTGCCTGGTGGAGCCACTGAGGGGATGGACATGACCTTTCCAGCTAGTCCCTATTGCTGCCGTAATAAATGCAGCTGAGGCAACAGTCCCTTCTTGCTGCTCACAAAGGGCTTGGTTTTGAACTGCGTCCTCGGCGAAGCCATCTTTCTCATCATGCCAAACCAGCAGAAGAAAATCATCTTTTGCATGGCTGGTGTGTTAAGCTTCCTCTGTGCTCTCGGAGTTGTAACGGCAGTGGGGACACCACTGTGGATTAAAGCCACCATCCTCTGCAAAACGGGAGCTCTGCTTGTCAATGCCTCCGGGGAGGAGCTGGGCAAGTTCATGGGCGAGATGCAATATGGGCTTTTCCACGGAGAAGGCATAAGGCAATGTGGGTTAGGAGCAAGGCCTTTCCGGTTCTCATGTGAGTAACAATTGTGTCTGAATTATTTAATGCTTTCTGAACACTCTTCCAGTTGCTGAAAAGACATGGGTACAGGTTCTTGCTCTGTCTGTTGCAGAACTATTCAAACCACTGCGAACCATTTGAAAGACTTAGATACTCTACTCACTTTTAGCCCCTTGTTTTTATTTTATTCAATTTTCTTTCTTACTATTTTTATTATGATCACATATAATTAGTTGTTATGAAATTAAGCCTTTTGAAAACATAACTTTTTAAAAGGGCTGACAGGATGACTCCGCATTAAGGTGTGTGACCTGAGTTTGATCCTGGCACCTGGATGATAGGAACAGAAAACCAAGCTCCCTAAGTCTGCCTCTGACCTCCATGCACACCAATAGCTCGCTCTCTCTAAATTTCTGAAAATGAAAGTTTCACCCTGAAGATTCTTAAGTATTACTAATTGTGCAAGACAGCATGGAGCCTTTGTTAAGTCGAAAGCACTTGAGGGACTGGGTACACCTTAAGGAACAATCTTTGTGCCTTTTGTTCTTTAAAAAAGGACCAGTTTGCTATTCCCTCTGCCCATGACTCTGTTTCTTGCCCTGCCCAGCACTGCTAGACCTTTGCTGTTGATAAATATTCTGTTTTCATGTTTAACCAATTTGGAATTACTTGGCTACAAAAATTTTTAAATGAGCTGCAGAGATAACTGTCAAAGAGATGCATATCAGCTACTCAAAAAACCTGCAAGCATTGACCTTCAGGTAGGGAATGGGAGAGATTGCCATCATTTTTGCAAAAATGAAAGTGTTAGCCACAGTATTTGTAACATGTTTTATCTTGAGAAGTTTTAAAAAATTACCAAGAGAATGGGCAACTCATTAAATGAAAATTAATAAGAAGTCATTTGTTATATCTCTCACTACACACATCCAGAGGTTATTATTATTTCAAAGGGCTGGTTTGGAGCAATCTTATGAAGACACAGTCAGTAAATTATGACATAAATCACTCTTCAGGAAGGGGGACTCCCAGTTGAGGCATTTAAGATGAATTATTATTTTGTCTGAGCCTTTTTTTCTCCTCTGGTATAGGTAGAAGGTGAAATTAATTGAATTTATTATTAACATATGCAGTACCTAATTAAATTCCAGCTCTGGTTCATTCGTATTTCTGCATCATTCCTTACATCTTCTAAGCAGTCATTTGGCACCAACCTCCAACCCACATAGGCTACAGAGTGATAGGAATGTTTACAGGGCTCTAGATAATCCCTAGGAATTAGTCTTCAGCTTTTCAAGAAAGTATCAGCAACTAGATTTGATGAAGTGGATGCAACTCTTTCTCCAAATGGCTTTAGTTCATTAAGATAACTGGGCTGTGAGAGTTTCGCAGCGTCCTTGGAGGCAGGGTAGGAGGGCAAACAAAGCACAATACTGTGTGATTTGCAACCGTATTAAAAAATAAAAAAGGAAAATAGATGAGTGAGATGATTTCACTGTGAGTCACCAGCAGCTAAAGCCCGAACAAAGCTCCTCACAAAGGAATTCACACAAAAGCAGGGGATGACTGGGAAGATTCCGGAAGCCTCGTGTTTATTACGGCAAATGAGGCAAATGTGACTTATGCCACAGAATGTGTTTCAAAACAATAGCAAGATGTTTTCTTTGAGCTTACTGCATACTAGCTCCTCCGAATGCTCTGTCTTGCTTTCCTTCAGAACCCATGTGGTGTACAGTTTTCACGATGTCGTCTCCTTTTGTGCTGGCCTTACCTGGGAGGTCATTTTAATCAAGTTCTACGGGTTAGCAGAGCAAAGCATTGTTTCTGCAGTACTGTGGCTCACCTCAAAAACTGTACTGGTCTTTCTCTACCCTGTACATTTTGCCTCAGCTTACAGATTCTCGTTTTCTTCTGTGATGACAGTCCTTTCTATACTGTAGGATATACATATTAAGTAAACAAAAAACATACATGAAAATACACATGGTAAAACTTCGCTTATTTTGGTGAATTCCAAAGAAATGTACTAATAATGTATTTTTTTCTTCCTAAGCAGAATAAATAAATAAACAAATAAATGGAAAATCTCTTTTAGTATAACATGAAGAATGTTAGGAAAACTGTGCCATAAATAACCTGAATAGAATTTTCAAAAAAGCACACTTTTCTACATTTAAATTCACATCCCTCTCAGTGTTGAAATTCCCGATCAATGTGCTTTTGAAACACTGTACTTCTGAAGTTCACACTCCCACCCCATCACAGTGTATGGGCCACATGATTGCATTCAAGGTGCCATCTGTACCCAGTCAATGGGGTTTCACCAACTTACTTAAAAGAAAAGACCCTTCTGATAGGTTCTCTTACTAATTAAGTGGAAGCCCTGTTAATATAAAACAGTAAGTGGCCTAACTCTGGCATCTCAAGCAATGCTAGGGAACTCCAGAGTCTGCAGAGGGGTGGTTCTGTCCCCCTGTTTCTACAGCCCAAATAAAAATTTGACACAACCATCCCCAGAGCATCACCACTTTCTCCTCATTGCGTTAGGAAGTTATCGAGCAGATCCTGGAATTTAGAGAATCGGAGTTATGGAAACAATGACTTATCACGACCTCTGTGACTAGTTGTCATGTTTCCATCTGTTGCTATGGATTCCTATTTCAGTTCTACTGGACTTATACCTGCATTCTGGTTGGCTAGACTTTTTCTCATATTAGGGATTTAGGCCTTGCCTGTAGTTGGTAAATGCTGTACCACTGAGCCACAGTCTTAACTTTTTGCTTAGATCATCATTGACCAATAGAGTTACAATGTAAGCCCTACTAGCCACATTAGAATATAAAAGTAAAAACATATAGGTGAAAGCCACTTAATAATTTTCTTTAACTAGGATATCCAGAACATCCAGAATACTATTGTGTAGATAGATAATCCATAAAAAATTGTTTAAAATGTTTTATGTCTTTCTATTTTTCTTGTGTGGTCTTTGAATGCTAGTGTATGTTTACATAGCACATCTAATTAGGACTGGCCACATTTCAAGTGCTCACTTTAATGCTACTTCATTGTACAGTATGGATTTAGATGGAGATTTAGTCTGAATAAATTGGCTATTGACAATGTCAATGGTTTAAATGACTTTTGCCCAGCTCTGCTGGACAAATCTGTATGTGCGGCTTTTATGGATGATGTTAGAGTCACTTTTACAGCCTATATATATGGTATAACATGAGAATGAAGGGTGAACAAGAAGAGGAATTTGGCAACTCAGTGATGTTTGTTCCTATTAAGTGTTCGCTATTGACCATTCGATCTCGGTTAATTACAATAAGAATCTGCCCCGTTAGCATGCAAGGTTATGCTGAGGAAACTTCTGCCTCATTTACTCAGGATGATCCTCATCTATCTGTGGGTCAGTGGTTCATTTGCCAGAGGTCACTACCCGTCCTTCCCAGACCATGATTTCATTCATTATGAGGGAAAGCTGCCTTTGGAGACAACACAACTGGTTGGCATAGTTTATCTTATATCACCTGTAAAATTTTAATGCTAATGTTTAAATGCCAAATGCAGCCATCAAAACAAAGCTGCTAGTTCTGAGTGTTCTCTCTCTCTCTCTCCCCTCCCATGTGTGTATGTGCGTTCTGTTTGTTGGTTTTAAACAGTGCAGAACATTATCAAAATATGATATTCAAGAATCATATGGTATCAATCATTCTTAGATATACTGATCTGTTCATTGCCAACATAGTTCAATGAGCTGATAAAAGCTGGTTAAAAACAAAAAAAACCAAAAAAACCCATATGGAGTTGGGGTTTTTTTGATATGTAAAAAATATAATTTATACAATCTTTATCACAGCTTCCAACTTCAGTCATAATTTGAAAAGCATATTAACTTCGGCTCTGTGATTGAAAATTTGTAAAAAATAAAAAACCTTGACAGAACCAGTCAGTGTACTTGATATTTTAGAAAAAAGGAGATCCTGTAGCAAATAAGGAATATGACCCAGATTCCAGGTTACAGGGTGGATACTTAAATTACTTCTGTGAACAAGAAGGTGACTTCTTGAACACATTGTGGTATAGGACAGTTGAGACTTGGGGGTCTTTGTGACCATGAATGAAAGTTGGCACTCTCTCTCACAAATGTGTCGATTGTCTTCAGCTGACCCATCCCATTCAGGCTCCATACAGCTCGCCACTGGCTTTCCTAGAAGAGCTGATGGCGTTAATGTCCTGCTAATGTAATACTGCCCTGTCCTCTTCCGTAGCACATGGCCTGTATGGATGCTGGCATGAGGAGATGGGTCTGTGAAAGAAGCCTGTGTGGCTTGCCTAAGTCTTCGCGAGGGATTGAGGGAATAATTGCACATTTACCCAGAATGCACAGGCCTCCTGTCTTTTAGTTTGGAGACATTATTATCTAGACTCATTCACCTATGAAACAGCCAGCAAATAGACACCGTCTTTCTTTTCCACTGAAACAATAGTAATTAATGGAACAGATCTGTCAGACAGAGCAATCATCCATTTCTCTCAGCCAAACACCCTCCTGCCCTTCCTAAACCATGTTGTTCCTCTACTATTTTGAACGTCTGCATTATATGAGTTTGAGTATGCACATTTCTGCTCTGCACAGAGATCTTAATCCCCAGAAGTCAGAGGTACACATTGATCATAAAAGCACCACCCCCAGACCGGGGCATGAAGCAGAGTGTAGTACAAAGACTGTTTAGTGAGTGACTCTAATGGAATCAAGCAACCTAGATTGAAAATGAATTTCTGCTGCTGGCTGTGGCTCAGGCTCTTGGCACTCTCACCAGGGGTCCATCTTTTTCTTCAATCATAAACTGGAGGTAGAACTGGGTGGCTTGTGAACATTTCTTTCAATTTGAATGTTCTATGATGGTTTAGATGAGGTCACTGGGGATTTGAAACCCTTTCTAGTGTCTGTCACTTGATGTATTTTCCGACTGGCAGATTTCAGCCACCATTTTTAGAAGTGCTGAGATCTGTGAACTTTTCCTCTGGCCATGTTTTATGAAGTGTTCTGAAACGTGCGCCATGTGTCAGAACCCAGGCTCATTTCTCTATCAAGGAGACCTTTCTTTTCCTTTCTGCCACTCTTTGGACTTTTTATGTTGAAAGCCTCAGGTTGAAGAAGGACCTAGTGAGGACAGGATGCTTTGGAACTTAGCGGCACTGGGCTTTGAGAGCCGCTGTGCTCAACAGCGCCCAAACACCTGAGCCAGTAAAAAGAAGGTTGCGAAGCCGGTATGATAGAATTAACTAAGCAAATGTAGTACCGGGTAGATTAATTTATTCAGGGGTGGTGTTCTTCTCCATCCCAGCAGTCATAATGGTGGCAAAGTCATTCTCAGAAGTTATTGACCCAGCATGATCATACCCTTGTGGATTCAGAGCAGTTAACAGGTTTCTGTTGTCAAAGACACATATATGCCAAAGCAGCTGTCCTTGTAAGCCAAAAGACTAAGACTCAGTGGTGGGCTGTCTGCAAAGGCTCGAGCAAGGTAGATGCACTTCAGCTGAGCGTCAGGGGAGGTGCTGGAGAGAATTGTTTGTAAAAAGGGTCTGTCATATTGTCACGTCCTGTCATGACTCCTCCTTCTGAGGGTAGGGTCATAGATTTCATTCTGTCCAACCACAGAGCCATCTCTCAATACCTTGCTGTGAGTTTATGGGTGATACTAAGGAAGATGAATGCATGGAGCTTATGTCATGGAAATCCCTTTTACCAGATTTTCATAATGACTGACTTCTGACAGGCTGAGGGGAAAGTCAGATCAAGAGCCTTTCTGTAAAAGAAAGAAATTTCATCTCCTCTTATTCTCTTTCAAGAAAATGAATAGCTGAGCACCGTGAAGCAAAATGTGTCTTTAAAAATAAAAATGTCTTTTATGTAGAGAAAGACAAGTTGAGAAGAAAAGCAGAACCTCTGATACTAACTACCAATAAGACTTTAATCTGGCAGAAGTTGCTTGTCATTGCTGACATCATTATCAGAGGCCGCCTTGGTTCTCTGAGTCTCACAGATGGCATTATCTGCATTTCACATCTGGCACATCAAGGTAAGAGGGCTGACATAGACCAAAACCATCAGATCAGTGGTCCATAAACCAGATGTAGCTTAGCATCACCTGGGGAGTCTTTAAAACAACTGATGATGCCAAGGCTGCATCCCAGGACTATTGGATCTGGCTCTGTGGGGCAGAGGCTGTGTTGAGTGGGTTTAATAGCTCCCCAGGTTATTGTAACATACTGTCTAGGTTGAGGATCACTGGAGTGATGGTAATCAGGACAGGTAGCAGCCAGTGAGGCTCAGAGGTCACAATTCAGGAAGAGGCTGAGAGGCACTATTTAGCGTTCCACATTTAGGAGATTTTCTGGTCCAAAGCAAGCTAGGATGCTTGGCTTTTAGTCATTAAACTATACATGCCCTTGAACAATCTGGCGGATAAATCTCTCATAAGAAACAGAATACACTTGCTTTTTTGTTGCAGAGGTATTCCTTCTTGGCACATCTGCCCACCAGCTACAGGTCCAGATGCTTGGGCCAAAGCTCTGCCCCTGATAGAATGGCTTCTGGCTGCTCACCCCCCACCTGTCTGTGTCAGTGAAGCCACCTCGTTTGCAGAACTTGGCAGAAGATCTGAGACATGTTCTCTAATCACATGAGCAGAAACAAAGTGACTGCTTTGATCCACATCTGCCTGTCTTCGATGCAAAGCCTATGGTCCTTCCAAAGGACCCACAGGGGTCCCCGTTAGCAGTACATTAGACATTTTAGTATGTCATTTGAGACAGAGAGTGTCCAAAAGTTTGCACACAGGAAGTAGAAACAAGAACGGAAGCAGTATATCAGATGACAAAGGAAGTGTGGCAGGCATCAAATAAGTAACGAGAAAGCCAAAATTCTAGCACTTTAAAAATACTAATAGCCACCCACCCAGTGATGATGGAAAAAAAGGAAAAAAAAAATCTGAGCTACAAGATGAAAAGTTTGTCTTAATTCTCTTCACATAATCCAAGGATTACAGTGGGTGCTGGATGCTCTTTGGTCCAGTGTAAACATGCATTCTGGTCACCTGTGGACCAAATGGCCCCTGCCCAGTCCTAGTGGTTTGTCCTCAGACTACACGGTGTGATCACATCCCACTCTTCCCAGAAGGTTAAAGAAATATTTATGCAATTACCCCACATTTCCAAAGGGTGCCTACATAAACGATCTCACTTGTAATTTTCATAAGCTTTGTGGCATTTCATCCTTGCTTTTTCTTTTCTGTCTTTCTTTTGAGACATAATAGTGCGTATTCATGGGGCACGATGTGATGCCTCAACGTGTGTGTGTGTTGTATAGTGATCAAATCAGGGTGAGAAGATACATTCAAAACCTTCTCTTTGATATTTTGAAATATGCAATGCAATTTTGTTAACTAGAGTCACCCTACTGTGCAGCGCAGCACGTTTCTCCCACCTAATTGGAACTCCATGCCTGTTGACCATTCCCCCCCCCCCCCGGCCCACTCTTTGGTAATCACTATTCAATTCTCTATTTCTGTGAGACTGCTCTTTCACCCTCCACATTTACAGATATGGGAGCTGAGATGTGTAGAGATCTCATATAAAATAAAGGCAAAACTTCTTTAGTCCCAAGTCCTCATTTGGGACTTAAACCTTAAAAGCTTTGTCTACTTATCCTGGCATTCGCTCTCAGTTAATACCTGTACATTCATGACATTCCCAGCAGCAACACCATCAGCTTTTGCTTTGGTAATTCATCATACTTCAGTCCTTTGTCACTCCTGAGCAATGCTATGTCATAAATAAACTCAGATTAAATTTACTAAGTTCTGTTCTGGGGACTACTAAGCTAAGAGGCAGGACAGACTAGAATAAGTAACAGATAAATGGATAGTGGAGGCTTTGAGTAAAACACAATAAAAAATCCAGCTGCTAGAGCTAAAATAGATTTTGAAGCAATTGAAATGAAAGTCATACATTTGAGGGTATCAAATTAAACGCGGACTAATGGCAAGCAATAAAGGAACATATTTAGCATTTAGTAAAAAACAAATGCTTTCCATCTTTTTTTTAAAAATTTGATCTATTGAAAACAGCATGACTTTACCTGTTTCAATAACAAATAAATCCAAACTCTATAGGTTTAAAAAAACAGATGTATTTTTTGATCATTGTACATAGTTCTTTGTAGGTCAGCTGTAGATTCTCTCCAGGTCACAGTTGCCATGTGGAATGTTGGCAGTTGATAGATGTAAAAGAATTATTCTGGAGACCATCACACTAATTAAATTCTCTGATCTGGGACTCAAATCTGCCACTTTTGCACATTAATTATTTTGGCCAAGGCATGTTGCATAACCGCATCAAGCTTCCAAAGGGCCAACATGTACGTTCTAACTAGGAGTCCAAATTGATGAAGAACCACAACTATGGACGTCTTAATAACAGTAGTTATTATCACAGTGATTGTATTTGTTCAGAAATCTCAATGAAGGAGACAAGATAGAGAAAGCAGGTAGGTTCCCAAGGGTCAGTTATGTTCCATTAACTATAAGCAGAGACTTTCCAAGTAAAGGAACAGCGGGGCTCACTGAAGCCACAGTGGAGAAGATGTGTAATGAGAAGAGAAAGGTAAGGCTGGGGAAGGGGTGGCAGGGACCAGGATAGACAGACCTTGCTTGCTATCCTGAGGCAGTTAACTTGGGCTTGAAGCCACAAAAGAGAGAGAGAGAGGAAGCAAGGAAGGAAGGAAGGAAGGAAGGGAGGGAGGGAGGGAGGGAGGGAGGGAGGGAGGGAGGGAGGAAGAAACAAAGAAAAAACAAAGAAACAAAGAAAGCACGTAACAGGACAGAAGGAGACTTGTGATATCACAAAGCGGCTAGAGAAGAATGGGAAGAAAGGGGCACACTTTCTAAGTCCTACAGAAAAGCAACAGGATATATGGCAGAGTACACTGGAATTTTTTGGAAAGTTCTGGAAAGTTCTTACAGGTCAGTGAGATAAGAAGGGCAGAAGGGCAGTTGTGGAAGAACATGGACGGGAGTTGGTCCTGTTGAATTGGATGCTTCACCTATGGAGCACAAGCAAGACACTGTCTGTTATGTAAGCTTTGAGGTGGAGAGCCACCTGGAGAAGACGCAGGGAAGTGGGAACCAGCAGGTGGGAGGCAGCAGCTAGAAGCACAGATGAATGTGAAATTCTCAGGGAGGAATGAAAGAGATGGAAAGAGACGTGTCCCAGAAAACAGTGGTGTGCGTGAGGTAGAGAGATGAGAGACTGACCGAAGGGTGACTGGGGGAAGCCTAGGGAGAACAGACCTTCATGGCCTAAACACCACAGGGATGGCTGTAGACAGATTTTACTTTGGGTTGACAGCTCACAAACAATGACATGAAGACTTATTATTAATTATAAAAGTTCAGCCTATAGCTTAGGCTTGCTCCACTAGCTCTTGTAACTTAAATGAACCCATTTCTATTCATCTATGTGTTTCCATATGACTGATGGTATTTATCTTTCCTCCTGCATGTCTAACTCCGTCTACACCAACTGGCGGTGCTGTCTTTCCTCTTCCATGAAGCTTCTCTGTCCCCAGATGTCCCTGCTAACTTCTTCCTGCCTAGCTCCTTATTAAACCAATCATAGTGACATATTCAGTGTAAAGGAATATTCTGCAATAGGCGGCAAATGAGAAAATGTGAATATGTGATTCATACAGTGTCACAACCAAGAAAGACACAAGAGCCCTTTTCAAGGAAGCCATGATAGAGTGGGGAAGGCAGGCCATTGCAGGAATTGAAATGGCAACACTGAGGTTAGGAAATAGATTTCTTTAGGTCAGACTAGGGTGTATGTCCTTTCTGTGTCTGAGAAACAGTACCCAAGGTTGTTGTTCTTCACGCACACACACACACACACACACACACACACACACAACAAATGTAAAAAAATTATATCAGAAAATATTTATGACCTTTCATTTGCCAAAGACTTCTTAGATCTGACATATAAAGCCTGACATATAAAAGAAAAAATGATAAACTGGACTTCATAAAAATAAATATTGTTCTTCAACAGATTCAGACATGCCCCAGATATGGAAAAATATTTGATTTTCTTGTCTGATAAGGAGCTTGCATTCAGCACACATAAAACTGATGCAAAACTCAGTCACAACATAATGAAAAACACAAAAAGTATGAACAGACACATAACCAAAATTAATGTAAATATAAAAAGCAAGCATGGCCTACTTCATCTGTCATCTGGGAAATGCTGATTAATACAATAAGATAGCCTACACATCTATTAAATGGCTACAGTTTTGTTTTTTTTAAACTGCTGAAAAATTGTGGCACCTACAATTTGGGGAGTGCTTGACTATTTCTTCTGAAGTTATACTCGCAGACGCTGAGGGCTTGGAATAAGAGAATGGGGAAGGGATAGGCAGAACATCCCACATCTTAATTGCGGCAATAGTTGTACAAACTGAACACATCTGTTAAATCTTGCAGAGGCTTGGCAAGATGGGTCAGTGGGTAAAGGAGCTTGTTGCACAAGGCTTGGAGATCTGAGCTTGATCTTCCACAGGAGAGATTCAACTCAATAGAGCTATGCTTTGCTCTCCACCCACATGCTGTGGCATATTCACATCAACAACAACAATAATAATATACGTTTTTGAAAACTTACAGAATCAAAAGGGATACCTTTTCCCCATGCTAACTTTAATGTTATCCTAAAACTAAAGGGTGTGGAGAGTGACCACAGGGGCAGCTATGTCACTGTGAGGTTAGGTAAATTAATTCTCTGTGCCTCTGTAATTTTACTCCGCACACATATGGCAGAATAATATTTCCCTCCTATTTTTGTGAGAATTGACTGTGCTGGGCCAGGTTTTGTGGGTAACAGAGCTTACTTACAAGGCTAAGGACTTAATTGACATGTGACCCACACTGAGAAGAGCCAATGCTGGTGAAAACCTGTTTTCTGAGCATTACTAATGTGACTTGGCTGAAGCTGGGAACAACCCATGAAATAATGTGTCACTTAAATGACATTGGGCAGTGAGTGTCTCCTGTGGTCTTCTGCTCTTTTAAAGGATTAGTATTACCATACAGTAAAAGCATTCCAATATTTAGATGCCATCCTTAACCAACAAAACACCCTGGCCTCGAGAAATCTGAACTGTTAACAAGAGGATGGGAGTTGTTTGTTAAAACAGGCAGCTAGAGCTGACCTACAAAACTGGTCTCTGGTACACACACACACACACACACACACACACACACACACACACACACACACAAATTAAATAAAACACAAAAACTTAAAAAGAGTAAATACATTAGTGTATGCACTATCTGGTAGCATAGCATAGCAAATGTGATGTGATTGTTGATTTTTATTCTTACCATTCATAACTTGCTCTGTGGAAACGTTTGCGAATCATAAAGAAGATGCTTATTATCAAAACATAGGTAACCCCATAAAATTTACTCAAAAGAAACTCAAGTAGTTAACTGTGGTGCCTGTTCGCATACCAAAGCCTCTGCTTGGCCTGGGCTCATTCTATACCTGTGGCTCCTTTGAGGTCTGCTCCCCTCATCCTCTACCCTAAACCTCTCCAGTTCTTGGGCTTCCCTTCTCCAGTTCCTAATTCCTAAAGAACCTATCATGACAGCCAAGCACTGTCTTGGTTCTCTGGACTCTCTCTTCCTTTCTCCCTCTCCCCCACCTCCTCCTCTCAGGGCCCAGTTCTCTGGTCATGTTCAGTCTGCAACTTTCTCTCCCAGCTCAGGGCAGTTCCAATTGGCTGGCTGTATGCTCCCTCATATCTAGAATAAGAACCTTCTCTTCAACCACACCTTAGAGTGGCCATGCCCTCATTTCATGCCATTTTCTCATAGGATGGAAGCCTTCCTAACTTAGAATGCTCTTCACAATAGTATATTTTTGCTTCTGCCTCCCCCCACCGTATGCACAGAAAGAGGCTGCCAGAGAGGTAAGGGGGGGGGGGCTGACTTTTAATTAACAGCTAGTAAAAATCGAAGTCAACAGCTGGCCAAAGCAAGTGTGGGAATACCAGGTGTGTTGCTTGAATTGTCTCCACAATTAGAATCCCCAGAGGTCAGGTTATTGTAGCGGAGGACCAGCTGACATCATGAGGCACTTCAGCACACACATTGCCATTACACTAATTATAAACCTTGGGCAGAGTACATAGACTCAGTGACTCTGTGTGTGTGTGTGTGTGTGTGTGTGTGTGTGTGTGTGTGCAGGTGAAAGTGTTTGTGCCATAGGATGCTGCTGAGTGCCTTCATCTTCAGTTTCCACTGCTTTCTTTAAGATACAGCCCCTCCTGGCCTGGTGGAACAGGTGTTTAATTCTAGCGCTTTAGAAACAGAGGTGGTTGGATCTCTGTGAGTGTGGGGCCATCCCAATCTACAAAGTGAGTTCCAGGTCCAGTTCCAGACCAGCCAGGGATACACAGTGAGACCCTATGAGAATAAAAATATGAGAAAGAAAGAATAAAAAGTTAGGAAAATACAGGCCTCCCTCTCTGAAAGGGAACCTCGCCATTTTTATTAGATTGCCTGCTTGGCCAGTGAGCTCCTGGGACCCACTAACTCTGCCATTCAATACTTGGTATGTCCTGCTTTCTATGGGTGCTGGGGACATAAACTCAGGGCCTCCTGCCTGCAGAGAAAGTGCTCTTAGTCACTGAGGTATCTCCCTGGGTCCCCAGGCTTCGGTTTTTAATAACATACCTATCACGTGTATAGAGAACCCAGTTAGGAAAGGCGAGAACTTAGTCATTAGAAACACACCCTTCTGCCCTCACATCCAAGCAGCAGGATGATGCACATTTTTCTCTATGTGGTTTGTTTCTTTCCACATAACATTATATTTTGATGATAATTCCCCATCTGTTCCTATAGAATTGCTCTGATCTCTGTAAACTTCCATTGTATGGGATTGTATCCTCTATTGTTAGAAACAGAAGCTCTTTCCAAGCTTTTGCTATCACCAAAGATTTAGCAATGACTATATTTGTAATATTTCACTGGACCCAAATGCCTGAATATGCCTAAGAGGAGCCTCTTTAAGGAAAGTTCTTGAGTTCAAGGGTGTGGGCATTTCAGTGCTTTATAGATACTGCCCAGCATCAGGAGGTTTTTCTACATTTTACTCCCAAAAGAAGTTCACAAGGGGCTTCCTTTCCCTCCTCCCTAACTAACACGGGTCAGTGCTAAATGTTCTGAACTTAGCAGATGCAATTTCATCATAGTGCAGTAAAGGAAAACTATGCTACATAAGGTAGTTACTCCTGAAGGGCACGGAGGAAACATTGCTACCTCTTAAAGGGGAAGTAACACTTGTGTAAAGGGAGACAACCAAGTGAACACCTTTGAAAATAAGCAATTGAATCCACTTGCTCACTGGCCAGTTGTCTGTGTATTCTCATTACGTTCCAAGCTCTGTGGAAGATGTCTGGGTCTTCCTCTGCCTTGTTTTATGGCTCCATCTCCAGCTCCCAGTGCAATGGCTGATGCTTAATAAATAAGTTAAGCATCGGCTAGATGCTTGGGAAATTAAAACGCATTGAACTGTGCTTCCCTTTGTTGTCCAGATTTGTTGAAAAGGTGAAACATGCTGCCCTAACACTGATGGCCGACGTGTGTAAGGTTTTCATCTCCCGAGCAGACAAGGATAACTGGCCCTGAATACAAAATCTAGAAATAGATTTGGCATTTTTACTAAGTGGAAAAATATTTCTTGTAGTACCAGAAATCATTTTCCCAAAGCTTTGTGTTACATCAAAACATTGAAGCTGACTTAAAATTCCTAATTCTCTACTGTTGTTGGGGCCTAGAAACTAACTAGAAACTAACAAAAGTGGTATAAAAACCTCCTGATGTTTGAATTCTCCCAGGTGCACTCAAATTTAAAATACTATTATAAAATTTACATAAGTTTTAAAAAAATGATTATTGAAACTGTCATTGAAGCTCGGGTCATCAAAATGTACAGTTATGTATGGTGATTATAGTTGGTATAATAATCTCTAGAAACTGACTTTAAAAGGTTAATATTTATTAAAAAGGACTTGTTGGGAAACACTCACTGATACAAGAGATTGACAGTTGTGCAGTTCCTAGAAAACTGAACTGGTCCACAGCTGAAGCTTAGTGGGTCACATCCTCCATCGAAGAGGATGAGAGACCAAACAGGACAGGATGCGGGGCAACCATGCACCCATTCTTAAACTGGCCTAGCTATGCCTCGAATGCTGGGACTAAGGCTTGCCTAGGTCAAGGAGACAGGGCCTGCTCTCCACTACCATCTTGAGTTATTATTCATCACCTGAAGGAGTCTCCCATACTCCTCAAGTGCCACATTTTACTGATGGATTCTATGCAATGGTCCCATCTTTAAATCTTTGGGTAAACTCCTTGTAATGACTTTTAGTGACTTTTGAAAGCTTGTAAAGGAATGGGGATTTAAGTGTTAAGTTACATTTGCAAAGGATGGATCGTAAAATCATTCTAATCCTTGGTTTGCCCTCAGTCTTTCCAGATTTGCTCCAAGCCATCCCTGTGAGCATCCACATCAATATCATTCTCTTCTCCATGATTCTTGTCATCCTAACCATGGTGGGGACAGCCTTCTTCATGTACAATGCTTTTGGCAAGCCCTTTGAAACCCTCCACGGCCCACTAGGGCTGTACCTCATGAGCTTCATTTCAGGCAAGTATAAAATTCTACCACCAAAGACAAAGTCCTTTTCAATGTGTCAAAAGATGTTCTGCCTCATGTAGTCATGCCATGCACGCAGTAATATTCCTGTAGTCTTATACTGGACACCAAATAATGGAGAAAAACTATAATTATCTAACAATATAGAATTCATTGTGTATATTATGGTAATCTATATGAATGAATCTGATCTTCATATCATAATTTTGAAGGTGTAATCAAAGGATAAATGCTTGTATCAAAATTTTAAATGAAAAATGCAGTAAGATTTTATGAATATGAACCTGTTGGGCTATAAACAGAAAAATATACATATAAGATATTAATGGGATTGCTTATACAGGCATATACTCTTTCACACACACAGGCACCAATGTAGAAGCTATATTTATGAAAGATGGATGGGGATAGTTGTGGTTACTCTGAAGATTAAAACTATGGATGGTTTTATTTCTGCTCATGGTTATCAATACTTCTAAATTTCACTAATATGAATTTATTTATTTTTAATCAGAAGAATAAGAAATTTTCATCATAAACGTGATAAGGCACCCACAGATGAATGACCATATTTAGGACTGTCAATGCTTCATGTATACTAATACTGGTTGCATCTGTGTATGGATATACTCTCCACACAAGGACCAATGTCTTAATAAGCACATTCCACTTCATAACTAGGTTAACGAAAAAGATGTAAATTCTAGTCAGTGCCATAAGGTGTCATTATACATTTTTTGAAGGTGAAAAAAAGGATAAGAAAATTAAATTTATTTACATAATTCATGTGTGACTATCTTTCAATAGGGCGGGTCTCTAATTTTACACAGTTCTGAATTCACAGATCCGTTCAGTACTCTGTTATGTTCCATCGATGATTTCTGGGAGATTACAGCTCATACCAGCCAAAAATTCTAATGAAGGTCCCTGTTGGACAATTGCTTTCTCCTTTGACGTCGCCCTTGGCAGCCATATGACTCACTCCTCTTGACACTGTTCCCAGCTCCCATACAAATCAGCTGTATAGTTGTATAGGTGCCTGCCTAGAAAACAGACACTGTTGTCAATGGGAGCTAATGAATTTCAGAAGGCAATGCACTTGCTACACACGCACACGCACACGCACTGAGCAGAGGTTAACTAAATAGCTGATGAGGCTAAACTATTACAATAAGGTTTCTTAGCCCCGGGCGGCCAGAGGTCCAGACCCACAGACCTGCTGCCCCAGACCTCTTAGCCGCCAACCGCTGCTTAGGCCCCAAAAGTGAGACACTTACATTAACTTCATGCTGTTCGGCCTACCGCTCAGGCACATTGCTAGCTTGCTCCTTCATCTTAACTCAACCCATTCTCATTAATCTGTCTGCCACGTGGCCCATGGCTCACCTGTGTTCATTACATGTTTCTTCTTTGGTGGCTTGCTCAGTCTGTCTGACTCCGCCCTGCTTCTCCTAACTAAGCTCTGATTTCTCCTCCTACTTTTTCTATGGTGCCTGTCATGGGCCAAAACAGCTCCTTTATTTAAAGATTGAGATTCACAGCATACAGAAAGACATTTCCGCATTACCTTCCCCTTTCTGTCTAGTCAAAAAGGAAGGTTTCAATTTTAACCTAACAAAATTACATGTAACAAAATAGCTATCAAGCAAGAATTATAGTTACAATATATAGTCTATTTGTATTTAGCAAAATTAAAGAAAATACCCTATCATCTACCTTATCCTTATGAATATAAAGTTTCATATTCAATATACCTTTTAAAATAACTAAGAAAAACTGTACCTATAACTATCTAATTTTCAACTACATCAAAGACCACAGAAGGATATATTTACCCAAGTAAACCAGAAGTGCAAGCGACTTCTAAAATCTAGAAAGGACAGAGATGACACCTATCTGCCTGGACAGTCACCCAAAGTTCCTTTATAAAGTTGGGGCATCCAGGCCCAGAGTCTCTTTTCATTTCAGTGAAGCAGGAAATCTGCTCTGCCCATTTTGGCACAGTTCATCAGTTGCTTCTCCTCAAGTTCTGAAGAATGTCTGGCAGTTTTCTCTGCAAAGCAGGAACCTGAAGGACCATCTCGGCTTGTTCTGCCAAAGTTCAGAGGTCATCTTCCTATGGAACCTGCATGTCCAGTTTAAACAGCACACTATCAAGCAGTCAGTATAAGAATAGGTCTTATCCAGTGGCTAACAGATGCCACAAAGAGACTAATCTCCATATGGAGTTTCTTCAATGTCCATTTTTCTCTTGAAGTAGATTGGTGCTGCCAAGAGCAGACCTGTCTCACTGTCCAGAAAAGTCTAAGTTCTTAAAACATTTTAAATGCCATATTCTGTAGGTCTTAGAAGTGTTTGAAGATTACTTATCTAATTGAAATATATCTTTGTATACCTAAAAAATCCTAACAAATATTTTTTAATTATACATTACAATTTTAAATCAGTTAATAAACATCATACCTTAAACAAGAGTAGAAAAATACATACAGCATAGCAAAATTGACCTTAAATTTGTATCAATAAACTGAAATACATACCAATTTAAAATATTTTGACATTAGCAGCTGATTTTATGATCAAAGTAAATTCAATAATCTAATTTTTAAAAATCATTCATATACCATATCTTCTTCTTAGAAAGAGATTAACTATAACCAATAACCATTTATAATGAAAACAAACATTTATAAGCAATATTTTGGGAATTTGAGCGTAGTTTTCCATTACTACTTCCTGCTGATTATGGAACGCTGGAAATCTTTCAGATTCTTAAGACTGGATCACAATCTGCAGTCTTGAAGCTGATCTGGCCATCTCTTTCCATCAGAGATTTTTTTCAGGGGGGCTAGGTTGATGAAACCATAAGAGCCTGGAAGCAATCCACAGGTTCTCATCTTCTGTGGAAACAAAAGCAGAACTCTTCCAAAGCAATAAATCCTTAGAAACAAATTTCAAAATCAAAATACCTTTAAAATATATATTCTTGTTTAACTTCGTAGCCTTTGCATTTGCAACCCATTGTCTTTCTGCAGTTAGCTCATTAACAGTTAAAAAAATTAAAAGAAAACACAATAATAAACAAAATCCAGATTTTGTGTCTATTTTCCATCTTTACGTGGCTTATTATATTTTTATTACTCTATTTCTCCTTTTAAAGACTTTCTCTACCTTCTTTCTTTTCTCTCTGAAGCCTATGTACCTTTGTCACACATCGTAACCCGTTTACAGGTTTAGAGATCTTGATCCAGCTTCACAAAGTAGAGGAGAGAAGAGCAGGTTGCAGAAGGACAGGAGCTTCTTAGCAGACTCGGGCACCTAGCACTCCATCTCTGGGTGAAACTCAGAAGAGAAGCCCGTTTGGAGACAAACTGACTGTTGTGGTGAACCCCTGACTGGCGTGTCTGAGAAGCAGGTCCCTGGGCTTATCTTGGCCTCCAGCCAAGTGTGATTGATATAAAGGAGAGCCTGGACATACAAATACACCAAAGCAAGCAGTCCCAAGCTCATATGGATCTTAATTCATATTGAACTTGGAAATGCAGGTATTTGATAAAGGGCGATGAATCAAGAAAGGACAGGGAGTGGGGTGGGGGCTGAGAGAGAAGGGCAGGGGCTGTGTCCAGAGCGATGCTTACAAGGACCCAGTGTTCACAGAGCAGTCACTGCTTCTGAAACCCCAATCCTTGTTTTTAAAGACCAGAAATGGTCAGTAATTAAAAAGAAGCCATATAGAATAAAAAAGTAAATCTATTAGGTAGCTTAAAAATTTTCAAAAACATCCATTTTAAACCTCTGACAGGTTTTAACATGAACTATATCACGTGATCTCTCTAGCTCCAGTTAGACATTTTAATGAATGAATGTGCATATCTTCCTACCGTCTGTCCCTCTGGCTCTGTGGACTTACTTTCTGGTCTTCCACAGAGGTCTCCTTCCTTAGGATCTTGTGTGTGCTTCCTCTGCTGCCTGGGAAGCTCTCCCAGGGTTCTCATCAACTGAGTCATGGGAAAGTAGAATCTTCTCAAAGCCCGATCCCTGGATCCCCGCTTACTGTCAATGTAATCTGTTTACCACCCTTAGAAGAACGGCAATGGGCAGTTATTTAATTATTCACATACACTTTTGCATGACTCTCCCACTGGGCTACAGGCTTCATAAAGGCAAGACCCTTCACTAGCTTCACAGTGGCGTCACCAGCGCCCTTTACAAAGACTGGCATGAAAAGAGTACTCTGTCTACCAAATAAACTAAGCGGATGCCCCCATGGTACTGATCCTCAACACAGGCTGGTTGAAAACAACGATACTGCCCTAAAGAAAGAGAGATTAAAAAATTTTGAAAACAGATCAAAAACATTTTGCAGGTAGCTTACGCAATTAAAGACTTGTCAGTGGCCTTCACGGAGGTAGACAGGCAAAGGGAGGCTGGGGGTTACAGTTTAGAGAGAGGTACTTCTTTCTAGAAATCAAATGGTTCATTTGGGGTGCTCTGAGCTATGCAAGTACAGGTCTTATGGAGGCAGGTGGGCATATAAATCTAGAGTTCAGAGAACAGGTCTGTATGAAACACTTAAATTTAAGTGTGACCAGAATACAGAAAATATGTAGAATAAAAATGGGCGGATGACTTGCAGGGGGAATGTACTGAGTAAAAAAAAAAAAAAAAAAAAACAGTCAAGATTAACCCCTGAAGAACGCCATGAGTGGATTCGGAATTGAGGAGGAAGGGTTGGGAAAGGAGGTCTTGGCAACTGTGATGCATAGTCACCAATGAGCTTCGAATAAAGATGGCCTCCTGTGAGGGAAGCTGGATGCTAATAATGGAGAAAGACTGTTGATACAGTGAGGGAGACAGAAAGATGTTTCCAGGTAAATGAGATGGAGAAAAAGAAGGAACCGTAGAAGAGGGAGCTGAGCTTGGAGCTGACCAGCTCTGCACTTTCACACAGGTACATTGATATCTGAGCACACTGCATTAATACATACTCACTTTTGAGTACGGCCTATGTGAGAGTGGAGCTCCTTAGCCAGATGTCTGTGTGGAAGACCTGCTGTGGTCTTGGGATATTCTCTGCAGTTGGCATGCCGCATATTAGGCCCTTGTGGGGGATGAAAAGCACCCAAATCTGGACGAACTGCAATTGTACTGACTGTGTCTTGAGTTATACTAAGCAAAACAAACAGATACAATTTATGCCTTTCTTTTGAAGGCATGCTCCTAATACAGGCCCAATTAATTATGACTGCAGCTATGCACAGAACAAAAATAAACACAATCATGTGTGAAACATGACACAGGAAAAATAAAGAAGAGCATAAAAATAGAAGGATTCTTACATTACACACAGATTCGGAATTATTCTTCCTCTAGCATCTCCAAGATATGTAATACTTGTAGGACTTATTACTCTGCAGTCGGCAAATTAAAAACAATTTGCACCTTTTTCTATTTCAGTCTTCAGGGAGAATATTTTCTTTTTAGGAGTCTGAGAAAGATTCAGGGATGGCTAGCTGTGGAAAAGCCAGGACTGAAAATATCCTGCTAGGTTCTGCACAGACCTCAAAGCAGACCAAAGAAGGACAGAGAAGGTGCTAGTACAGTCTGTGATGGCTGTGGAAGTTCATTTTCAAATGAAGGAGAGTGGTGAAGGGCTAGTGTCGCCCGATGGTCGTGCTTTCTGATCACCAATGTCAAGGGCCATGGGCAGGGAGGCATTCAGCTTCCTTTCTGTCACAATTACCAGGACTCTTGTCCTGTTCAGAAAGCTGAACATCAAAGGCCAAGCCCTGACCACAGCCCCCAAGGTATCCCCTGCTGAAATACCCTTCCTTCCACGTATATTCTCTCTCTCTCTCTAACACTTATCTTTATAAGCAGTCCCTACTCATTCTGCCTTTCTATCCTTCTTACCTGCTTTATTTCATTCTCCTTGGTACATGTCATGCTCGGCTCAACTATAGAATAAACATGACATTAGTGCATCTCTCCGGTGCGTCTACCAACCACTCAGGGCCTATGAAGGAACATTGTCTTAAATGCTATTTGTTTTAGTCAGGTCTCCTTAGTGCCCAGAATAGTGCAGTAACTATAAAATATTGGTGGAATAATTGAATAAAACAACGCCAGCTCGGCATATCTACTAGCAACAATGACGTTCTTCTTTAAAACATGGTTCACATTAAGCATCGTGATTTTTAGACCCTACTCAATAGATGACATTGGAAATGTGGGCTGTTTAACCATCTATTACAGAAGACAGGGGAAGCTTAGCTTCACTGACGTTGCTCCTTTTCCTGCATTCCTGTGGAGCCCACCTGACCAAACTACATTCGGTCATAACCTCAGGATTCACTCCTTGGTGTCAGCTCCATTTCCCTGTCCCCTTTACTTGCTTTTCGTGTGGTGACCACTGTTCTCTGAAGCAGTGTGGAGTCAGAAAGCTTTGATCCGGGAATGAAATCCTTATGGGGATTTCACCTTCAGTGAGTGAGATTGTATAAAGTCACAGGAGATCAACACCCACCTATGAAGTTATGAATTCCTCACCCTTATTTTGCATCTTTCGATATTCTAAAGAAGGGAATGACCGTTTGTCATTCTGTGTCAGATGGAGCATGCCCCATCATTTGTTACCTAAGAGACTTGAGAAATAATGTATTTCGTTCTGTAGAAGTTGGCTATTACTTCAAATGAACTGGCATTCTAATTTATTATTTTCCAAAGTGCTATTGGGTAATTTCAGAGTTTCTTTCCCATAAAGACTTCATCCCATCCATACTGGAGGCCTACATGCCCGGACAGGTGTTCTCACCCAAAAGCACAGTTAAGCTCAGAGTCAAACAGGACAGAAGATTCAACCTTCTTATTGGCTGTGACCTGTTGTCCTGGCTGGTTTTGTGTGTCAACTAGACACAGACTAGAGTCCTCAGAGAGGAAGGAGCCTCAGTTGAGGAAATGCCTCCATGAGACCCAGATGTAAGGCATTTTGTCAATTAGTGATCAATAGGGGAGGGGTCAGCTCAATGTGGGTGATACCATTCCTGGGCGGATGGTCCACGGTTCTATAAGAAAGCAGACTGAGCAAGCTGGGGGGCGGGGGGGATCATTAAGCTGCTCTCCTCCAGGTTCCAACCCTGCATGAGGTTCTGTCCTGTTTTCCTCCAATGATGGTGTAGGATCTGAAAGTGTAAAGCCAAATAAATTCTCCGCAACTTGCTTTTTAGTTATGGAGCTTTGTTGTAGCAAAAGAAATCCTAAGTAAGATTATAGGGGGATTATGTTGTTACATTGTAGATAATTGTCCCACCCACTGGTTTAATCAAAAGTGCTGATTGGCTGAAGGCAGACAGGAATTGTGGGCAGGGCTACCAGACTAAGAAAACTCTGGGGAACAGAAAGAGCAGAGCAGAATGCCAGAGACAAACCAGAAGGTGCAGAGGACAACTATGCTGCCCTGAGAAAAGGTACCGAGCTGCATGGCTGAACAAGATAAGAGTCATGGGTTAGATTAAGGGTAAAGAGCAAGCTATTTTGCCTGGGCCTTAGGCCGATCAGTCTAAAACTATTGTAAACATCTGTGTGGGTCTGTGGGTCTGCGGGCCTAAACCTTCAGGCTAGGCCCGAAAGTCAGGGCCAGAACCTCTTACTACATAAGACACCTGTGTACCCTGTGTTGTTGGACCTGAGGAGACAGACACCTAACTGGGCAGCTGCCAGATGAGAGGCATGACTGTGCAGTATCTAGCACATCATAAATGTTTGTTAATGTCTGATCATTCATGGTATGACAGCCCTATAACTCAGTTATCTTGTACAGTCAGAAATTAACTCAGTAATCAAAGCCATTAAAGGTGGGGAGCATCATCCAGATGGTGGGGAAATCAGACAGATAAAAAGAAAGAAGGCTGTGGTCATTGAGTGTGATGCTGGGCTGTAAATGTGGGCTTGTGCCTGGTTGCTTTCCAAATTCTAGTGTGAGAAAGTCTGGTTCATTCTAACTTTTCTGTGAGTATGGCAGGGAGAATCAGATGGACAGACACGTGGGAGATCTGTCCCAGTTGCTCCAGCTGAGCTAGGGAATTTGATGTACATGTTCGCTAGGATAAAAGAGGAGAGAGAGACACACAGGTCTGATTCTTTAATTTGTGAGGCCTTGGGAGCATACGAATGAAAATCCATATGCCATGTGTTTAAACATTTAAGTGTAAAGTGAATTAAACTGTTAAATACAACATGCTGAATTTTTCTGCCCCAAGAAACATCCTTCCAAAGGGATCTAGGAGAGGTTTCAGTTTAGAATTTTTGACAGCTATGAACTCTGCACATGAGTAAGAAACAAAAACACCATCGGTGACCCTTCTTCAGTTTGCTTCTCTTCCTAGCTTTGCTTAATTCAGGAAAGGCTTTGAGTATATACTGAGGGGGTGTCACTGAGCTGCATATCAAAGGACTGTAAAGGAGATGCTCAAAGTGCTCAGGGATATGTAACAGCAACCACAAACACGCTTTTAGGAGGGGACTAACCCTGGCCAGATGACCATGCGGTCCTGGATATGGGCTCTATTGATGTCAAGCATGCCACCTCTCTAAATAGGGAACAGGAAGTAGAGGTCCTTCTTGCTGGGATAGAGAATCATTTTGGAAATGCAACAAGCACTGTTCTCTCACCTTATTCCATATCCCAAGCCGCCAGGCCACACAGCAGAAGCTGTCATGTTTATCTTTGGGTCGGTTAGCCACACATAGTTTCCTTGACTGTGTGTCTCTTCTATGGATATGGACGAAAAGAAGCAAAAATATTTCCAATTCATACTGAGTTGTTTCCAGTTAGCGGTAGCAGGCAGGTTGGCTGGGGCCCGGGCTTGGTTTCTGTCCTCTGACTTCAGGATCAGAACGTTGACTGAGGTCAAACCCGGGATCCCCAGAAGAATCCCAGGCCGTTCCATTAGCCATGTACACTGGTGATCATCATGGTGAGGTTCTGTTTGTGTCTGAAGGTGTGCAGGTGATGTGACTTAAGAAATCTGAAAGGCAGGCTCACTAAGGTGCTGTCCCTTTAACAAAGGATCCCTTTAAAATATTTAACGACTTGAAAAGGAAACTGAGCTTGAATTTTCCTTTCAGGCACCGAGGAAATAGTGTTTCTCTCCTGTCTGAAATTCACCATCTCATCAGACAAAGAAAGCTCTTATGGTAACAGCAACGGCATTTTCTCTACAATTTTCAAATAAAAGATAAAGAGAAAACAGCATCACAGCCTTTTTGTTAACATCTAACAATAAAGGAATAATATGGTTTGCAAGGGGAGAGCTCCGGTTTGAAGCTTGGAATACAAAAATAGTTAGGCTGACAAATCTCACAAAGACATCGTCTCAGCAGCCAGGGCTAGGCGGGTGGGAAGTGAAGTGTCAGGAAAGCGATACCATTTGGCTATTTGTGATGCTGCATGATCATTGCTTTGACAGGGCCAGCCCTGGGTGGAATTCTTTCTCTCTCTCTCTCTCCCTCTCCCTCTCTCTCTCTCTCTCTCTCTCTCTCTCTCTCTCTCTCTCTCTCTCTCTCTCTCTCTCTCTCTCTCTCTCTCACACACACACACACACACACACATACCTCTCTCTTCCTCTCCCCCTCTCATTTTCTTTCTCTTTTTCTCCCCTCCTTTTTAAAATTTATTTTTATTTCTCATGAAATCTTCCCCCCTCAACCTTATAAGTGCTAGGATGACACACGTGTGTCTTTGAAGTCCCAAAGCAGAAATACGACTTCACCTTTTCTGTTCATGCCTGCTCCCTTCTTCAAAATCAGTGATCAGTCTCTGTGCAGAGATTGAGTCCTGCTTTTGGAGACGGCTTGGGGACCTGTGTTCATACTCACTGGATTCTCCTACACAATCTAGCCTTCCTCTGTGAGCTAACTTTCCCTATAGGTGCCTCTCGGATGCTACCTACCTCCTCGGTCATAGCGACACTCACAGCAATGAGTTTTCCTTCAAGTCTGGATCTTCATTGCTGTCCCTGTGCCTGGCTTATAGTGTATCTAACTGGGAAAAAAGAATGAGTGCATTAATGAACAGGAACTAAGACCACTGTGTTGCTAATTCCCATAGGATCTGAAGTGACTGAAATCAAAGAATAAAAAGAGTCATACACTAAGTTGACAACAATCTTATTTGAGGAAATGAGACAGTTTATTGTGGTTTCAGATATAATAAGGTTTTTGTGGTCGGGGGTGGGGGAGGGTTGTCGCTTACAGACAAGAGGGGCTGGAGAGGTGGTTCGGTGGTTAAGAGTGCTTACTGTTCTTACAGAGCACCCAGGTGCAATACCCAGCACCCACATGGTGGATCCTTGGAAATCTGATACCCTCATCTTACCTTCGTGGGCACCAGTCACATACTTGATACATAGACATATATGTGAGCAAAACACTTAGCACATAAAATTAATAATAACCTTTAAAAAAAACTTGCAAAAGGAATACATAAACATCATAGAATAGGCTATTAATTGACCATTAGTATGTATCAGTTCTAATATCAAATGCTAATCATGAAGTCTCTACCTATTATAGGTGATGTAACTGAAGATGCAGTTCACCTGATTTCATATAGTAAGGGAAGAAATTTGGGGTTGAACCCAATTGGTTTGAGCAAAGTCAGAAATCCATCTCAGCTGGCCATCTGATGATAACAACTGCATGTTGGCCATCTGTGGAAATCAATAGCTGTAGAGCTCTCTGAAGTTCTGGCCATTTATCCTGATCCAGGTTCAGCCCCACTAGTTACCTACATCTGCCCCTGAGGCCATCCACCTGAAGTAGGGAAGGGAAAGCATGTAGGGAAGCAAGTTCCAGTTCTTCACCCCAGGACTGATGGCCACAGAGACCGTAGATCAGTTTCCAGAGCCCTAACTGGATTCTGGAAATGGAACAGCCCTCTCCAGCCTACAGCCATATCCTTTAAAATAAGGCTAAAATCAGTGATAAGTGGTGGGGAAATCATAGCAATGAGATGAGCACAACAAAATTTCTTCACACGTTGAAATTTACAGCTTAAAATGCAGGGATAGCCTGTTAGCTTCATAAGTCTGGGATCCAGATTTTGCCTTTCTGTGTTTTGCTATAGTACATGGCTTCTGTTTCCTTTTGAAGGAGTATGTGTGCATGCACGTGTGTGGAGGCTCAAGGTTGATGGTGGGAATCAACTTTGAGATAGCTTTCATCTTATTTTTTGAAGTAGGGCCTCTCAACTAAATCCAAGGCTCACAGAGATGACTAGTCTTGTGGGCAAGCTTGCTCTGGATATGCCCTGTCTTTATCTTCTATGCTGGGCTGACAGGTCAGCCACAACATCCACCCTGCATTCATGTGGGTTCTGGAGATCTGAACCCTGATCTTCACACTTGTACAGTAAGTACTTTAACCAGAGATCTCTCTCTCTCTCTCTCTCTCTCTCTCTCTCTCTCTCTCTCTCTCTCTCTCTCTCTCTCTCTCTCTCTCTCTCTCTCTCTCTCTCTCTCTCTCTCTCCTGCCCCAGGGCTTCCATTTCTGATGCCACCTGAACTAAAATATCTCCCAGAAGACATTGCTTCTATATCTCAGCTGTGAGAGGAAGGAGTGAGGGAGAAACTTTCTGCTTCTCCACCTCAGGAATCCCATCTCACCTGAATAATGATGACTTTATCAAAGGCAGGATCAGGCCCAGCTAAAAATCTGAATTTGGGCACAGAGAGAAGAGATATGCTCTTGATCAACAACATTTTATCCACAGCTACCTTAGCCCCAGGTATTCAGTGGCCAGTTGAGAGTTGGGAGGGGTCATGATACCCTTCTTTGGGGAAACCCGGGGCTTTTCACAAGGGTTTGCATAACTGACACTTACTCTTTTTTGCCTGTGAGGTACAGAGAAATGTGTTCTCTTGAATTCCCAGAAGCCGAGTTTGTCATCTTGCTTTGATGGTGCCCAGTAATTCAGGTTGCAGTGAGATCAGATTGTTCTCAATGCCCTATTCAAGACACCAAAGTCCTCTCTCTGCACCAATCTTTCTTATTCACATAGCCACACCCCAAGTGCTACCAATCACAGACCAGAGAATAAAGCTCACGACTGCAATATTTCTACAGTACTATTATTTTGGAGAAGAATGCAGATGAGGATGGCGGTGATAACTGTCTTTGGTTTGCTCCTCGATATACCCTTTGACTCCTGCAATCAGGAAATAATTGTCCTGATGTGTTGTTTGCTCATTGTGTTGCAGGCTCCTGTGGCTGTCTTGTCATGGTATTGTTTGCCTCTGAAGTGAAGATGCACCGCCTCTCAGAAAAAATTGCAAATTTTAAAGAAGGAACCTATGCCTACAAAACGCAAAATGAAAACTATACCACGTCATTCTGGGTTGTTTTCATCTGCTTTTTTGTCCATTTTTTGAATGGGCTCCTGATACGGCTTGCTGGGTTTCAGTTCCCTTTTGCAAAATCTAAAGAAACAGAGATGACAACGAATGTGGCTGCAGACTTAATGTACTGAAGAGCAAATATCTCCGTCATTTCTCAAGAAGGGAATGGAGCTGCTTTGGCCACATGTGGGCATGCTCAACTTCATCAGTGCGCTTAGGCTTCTCAAGCACCAAGCCTCCCCCTCCACCCTTGAGTTGTGTTTACAGGCTATGTAGTAAGGATTCCAGCTGGAAAATAACGGAGGCAGAGAGTGCTTTCAGAAAGTTGTTTTGCCTGGGGGGAAAAGGACTATGTAACTCACTGAAGGAGAATGTGCATGGTCTACCAACGGGAACTCCATAGGCACTCAGAATATATTTTAATAAAATAGATGTTCTTTCTAATTGTTCACATACTTGTTGACACAGAGTGCAGAAAGCAGAGGTGAAATTGATGTCCTAAAGTGACAGTGTACTGAGTCTTTGAAAGGGTTCTTTGCAAAAGTTTGTTTAAGGCATGGCATTTGTTACTGTAATGGCCAAAAGTACAAAACCTTTATAAGCAAGCAAATAAACAAGGAAGGAAGGGGGGCACACAGACAGACAGACAGAAAGACAGACGGATGGGCAGATGGACAGACAGAAAGACAGACAGAAAGACGGACGGGCGGGCGGACGGGCGGACAGACAGACAGACAAAAAGACAGACGGACAGCTGGATGGACGGACGGACAGATGGACAGACAGGCAGACAGAGAAATCAAACACGTTTTCCCTTCTGCATTGGGTGCTCACAGTGAACATCATTGCTGTAGCCACACAGACATGGTAGAAAATGATTCCCACTAGACAACTTGGTGAAGGCAACTCACTGGAGACTATTTCCAACTTCCTGTCTTCCTCACTAATGAGCTCCAAATTATTAAAAGTGTATAAACCCAGCATTGAATGGTACTTGCAGTGTGCCATGGCTGTCATGAAGCTTGCTCTAAGAAAATTCTTCCCCCTTAAATTATCTGCCAAATTAATCTGCTGGTGACCAAAGGCCATATGTGAACTTAAAACTGATCCTTCTTTACTCTCAACGTGTTATCTTCAGGGAAGCACTTAGGAAAGAGCAAAGAACGGAGAAGATGTCACTATGCCCTGACCACAAACAGTAGAGCTCATGAAGGGTTTGGAAATTCTCAGTAAACCAAACCTGGGAACTAACTAGGAAGACAGCTTAGCTGATAGCCTGAGTTCCTGAATTCAGAACCCTAGCACCCACAGGAAAAGCCTGCAATCAGCCCATGCCTTAATATCAGCATTAGGAAGGCAGAGATCTTGGAACTCACTGGCTATCCAGTCATCTAATCAATGAGCTTCAGGGTCAGTGAGAGACCCCCAAAGTGGGGGTGATTGAGAAAGTCACCCAAGTCAACCTCCAGCCTCCATGACTCTCCCCCTTACCCCCGAAACACAGTTTCATTTTGGAATAATTTACAAGGAAGGAACTAGTGTACACCTGAAATAACCAACTCTGGTAGTGAAGTGCCATTTACACACAGACATCAGAACACACTCTGCATTTTCAGGATGGAGTCCTTGAACCGTTATTCACAATGCCTGAAGTTTCTAGAAGCCCACCAGCTAGTCTGTCCAGGAGCAGATACTTGTTTTGGTGCTGGACTAGCAATGCCCAGGCCTGGAAGTCATCGGCTGAAATCCACAACACACAGCTGTGTTAGGAGGACAAAGGGGGGGATCCCCCCCCCCATCCTGAGGGCTGGAGAATGGAGTGAATACTGCTCCTTCCACCTTTTACCTCCCTGTTCAGAGGCTTGAGAAACTTCCCGTGGCGCCAAGCTTCTCCCTCCCTCTTTCCCTTCTGTCCTTTTTTGTTGTAGAAAGCAAATGTTTCGTTTGCTCTCTGTTTTGTAAAAAGAAAGGCTTGGAATAGGCACTGAAATCTAATTAGAGCCTCAGACAGATTAACAATAATTTCTCTGCCTGGACAGGAGCAGGAAACAGGTTCCTCAAAGACACCAGAATGCCCATGAAAATCCTGTCACACACAATCAGTGTGAACACTCACAGTTCACACTCCCTGTTTGCCCCTCTTCCAAGAGATGAAATGCCTGGGTTTGCCCTGAGAGAGGGGCCCTGGTGTGACACTCTTCATTGGCTCCTTCATAGCCATCAGAGGCCTTGAAACTGGCATTCATTTTACTGAGCTAGGATGACCGCGGTTGGGGGTCATCCTTCTCATGAGGATTCAGGGCCCCCTGCTGGCCCTGCCAAGGTTAGGACACACTTCACGGTTACCAGACACCCAAATATCAAGGCTGTAATGCTGCCTGGAGGGAGTTGCAATAAGTGTCTAGGACAGAGCCCTGGGGTGTTTCTTTGAGTAGGAGAAAGGTCCGACATGAGTTGATTATTACCAGGATTAGCTCTTCCGAATAACTGCTTTGTGGCTGCTTGTTTTAGTGGATGGGTGCCACTGTAGCTTAGTAACTGAAAATGTAAAGGCAAGGTTTAGGATTTCAAGGGTGCATCTTGTAAACAAAGGATTAATTTCATTCCTAACACCACTTTGAGCTCTTGGCTTTTTTATTATTTACCATTGTATCACCAATGCCTTGGTTTCTTGAGTTAGGATCACAGGCTGAGTCACCATGGCCTGCCCTTTCCTCTGTCCTTTTAAACTATTGGCTTGTAGTATTTTTATGAACCACATCTTAGTAAGTCATTTTAGTTAGTTTATTTTTAATAAAAGGGTGTGATGTACCTTGAACAAATCTAAACCTGCCACTATACAACACCTACACAGAACTAAGGCAATATATACATAAAATGTCACCAGATGCTTAAGTGTGTCAACTTGTAGCCAGTTCAGAATCCCAGGACCTGTGTGAGGCACTTGGTAACTATTTGTTGAATGACTCACTTATCAGTTTCAGACACTCAGACATTTCTATTCCAGAGAACTGACTGCTTCTAACCATGGCTAACATCCCTAAACGGGGTCACTTTCGTCTTCCATGATTTCCATCTCATCCCACCTCTAACAAGGTCTTGGAATTTTGAAGGAGGGGAGTTATTTTGAGATTGCATATCAATATTTTGAGACTGCATGTCAACACTCCCAGACCTTCCTAGTGCTGTGGCTGCATAGAGCACTCAGAGGGGCATGCTGATACTGTTTCTAACGAATGAGTCAAAAAGCTCCTAAGACACTGTGGAGCTTCAGCTACATGTCCTGCATGACAGGAGAGTGCAGGCCTCCTACCTGCTCTTAGATCAGTCCCATAGGCCACAGAGACCACATTCCCTCTGAAACCGCAGATCTTCCTCTCTAAATGAAAAATGAACCAGCCTGACAAAGTGAGAGGGGAGCTAGGTTTATTCCTGGATTCTTCCTCTTACACTGGCTGCCACTGACTTCTCCTCAGTTTCCTTTGCTTATTCAAAACTAGTCCACAGGATACCTGGTGTGTTAGTCAAGGTTCTCTAAAGTAACAGAATTTATAGAATTAATATTTCTCTCTCTCATGCACATTTGTGTGCACACACACACACACACACACACACAGAGGATTTATTAGAATGACTTATAGGCTGTGAGATATGATTAAGCTAATCCAATATGACTGCCTATGTATGGTAGGTCCAAGAATCCAGTAATTGCTTGGCTTCATGACGCTGGATGTCTCACCTGGCCTTTTGTATACACTGAAATCACAAAGAAGTAGGTTCAATACCAGTGAAGGAGTAGACTTGCCAGCAAGGCAAGAACATGTTTTGGGGTTTTAGTTAGTTTAAGATGTAGTTAGTTGACAACCAAGAATAGCAATCACAAATTCACCCCTTGTCAATTTGACACATAATCATATCTTCTTATCATAATCAATTTCCATATGAAAACAATAATCAGGCCATAATTATGTCTACACATGATATAGCTATCTCATGGGAAAATCACAGATGCACTACATATTTAACCAGAATATAATTATGCCTAACATTATATAACTATCCCTTATACAACCTCAAATACATTATAAATTTAGAATAGATGGAGATTCTTTTAATATCTCAAACTTAAATATGATAACCACTTATACTCTCTTAATTAATATCATATCACATGATAAAGAAATTGAGAAAAGATAATACAAATATCTGTACTATGCGTTTAGCAAAATATGACAGAATACAATCCTTGTTTTTGCAAACCGTCATATGGTCTTAGCTGGAATTTATAACTACCTTTCTCTACTACCCATTCAGGATTTTCTCTACTTTCATCAAGCACCTCAAAAAGTCTTGGCTCTTTTTCCTGAGGAGTAACCCATACCTTCATTCCTAATGGATCTGTGCCCTTTGTCATTCTGCCTGGATTAGGCTACTATAGTTTCCAATTGAAATTAATCACAGGACACAGTAGTACCAAGAGATGCCTTGAGCTCCAGACATAATCTTTTTTTAAATCACCATTGTGGAGAAGCAACCCAATCTCCCCATGGTAATTTGGATCAATAATCTTTTCCAACAATGTTATTCTTTTCTTAGTCTGTTGGTTTAAGGGCATCAGAAGCCCAAAGTGGCCAAGGAGAAATCTGAACTTCCAGTTTAATAGATTATGGCTCCTGGCAGATGTACTCCTCTCTCTAGAACCAAAACTTTGAGGCCAGCAGAACATAAGGTCATGGAAACAGGAAGCAATTTTTTTGTAGTGTGTTAGTAGAGGTGAAAGTGAGTGGAATTATTTCCTTTTCCACCTGTTGATTCCTAAACCCATGGATCCCAACTATGAGTAAAAACATACCATATACTGGACACTGATTTAAAGTTTATACCACCTTCTGGCCCAGCCCTCCAGGCTGCCACCACCTAAGAAGTGCTGTAACTATGTCTTCAAAAGGCCATTTTACATTCCTATTAGGACAGCTGCTTCAGGATGGTAGGGAACATAGAAACACCAGTGTATTCCATAATCATGGGTCCACTGTTGTACTTCTCTGGCTATGAAGTGAAGGCTTACTCAGAAGCAATACTGTATCATGACGATAGATAAGACATTCTATAAGCCCATGGGCAGTGGTCTGGGCAGAATTATTATGTGCAGGAAAGGTAAATCTACAAACAGAATAAGTACAAAGCTTTGTCCTTTTCATGGAGGAAGTGCTTCAATGTCGTCAACCCCACCACCAGGTTACTGGCTAGTCACCCCAGGTAATAGTGCCATATCTTCAGTGTTTGTCTCTGCTATTAGCAGATCTGGCATTCAGCAGCAACTGTAGCCAGATCAGCCTTGGTGAATGGCAGTTCATGATGCCAAACTCATGCACAATGCTCATTTCTACTACCAAGTCCACTTAGTTCATGAGTCCATTGGGCAATAATAGGAATGGCTGGTGAAAGAGGCTGCCTGTCCACAGAAGTCCATCTCAGTACAAGACACCTTTTAGTGAGACACATGGGACACAAATATCTTCACATTCTTCACACATTTGGAGAGATCTGTCCATGTTTCTCCAGATGTGGAGGTTTAAATGAAGATGGCTGCCAGAAACCCATGGGGAGTGTCACTATTAGGAGGTGTGGCCTTGTTGGAGTAGGTGAAATGTGTCACTGGGGATGGGCTTTGGAGTTTCAAGTATTCAAGCCAGGCCCAGTGTTACTCTTTCTTCCTGCTGCCTACCAGTCTAGATGTAGAACTCTAAGGTCTCTCTCTAATTTCTTCAGTACCATGTCTGCCTCTGTGCCTCCGTGCCTCCCGCCATGACGGTTGATAATGGACTAACCCTCTGAATCATAGGCTGGTCCCAATGAAATGTTTTCTTTTATAAGATTTGGTATGGTCATGGTGTCTCTTCACAGCAATAAAAACCCTAACTAAGACAGAAGTTGGTACAAGGGACTGGGCTACTATTGTGATAGGTCAGACCATGTTTTTGTTTGGAGGAATACGGAACACTTCAGACTAGAAAAGCAGTTGTGTGCTTTAAGTATGGCTTAATGAGCTATACTAGTAGGAACATGGAGGACAGTGGTGCTGATGGTGATTTGAACTGTGGGGATCTGGCTCAAGAGGTTTCAGAGCAAAATAATATATGTGGCCTAGAGTCCAATCTTGCGGTATTTTGGCTAAAAATGTGGCTGCTTTATGGCCTTGTCCAGAAGATCTACCTAAGACTAAATTGAAGAGCTAGGCATTAACAGTTTGTCACAGGAGATTTCCTGACAGCCTAGTACTGACTGTGTTGCTTGGCTATTAGTGGCCATGCTTATGCAGATCTATAATAAATAGGAGCAAGCAGAGGATAAAGAGGATACCAGGGAGTGTAAAGGAACTAAATCCCGTGTCCAAGGAGATTAACAGATGAAAGGAAAGCCCAGTTAAACGGAATAAATGGAGTGGTGACCTCAGGGCAAGACTCCACCCGGCTAAGCTTCCAACTTGAAAAAAGGAATTAAAGAAAAGTTTACAACCAAGGTGGTAGTGACTGCCCTTAATCCCAGCACTCAGGAGGTAGAGACAGGAGAACTTCAGAGTTTCAGGCCAGCCTGGTCTACACAGTGAGCTCAAGGACAGATGAACTTAAGCCGTGAAGAGAACCATCAAAAGTAGAAAGCTGATGAAAATGTATTTGAATGAGGGGGAAGTTGGCAGCTTCAGCCACATGGTCTTTAGAGTCCAGGATACAGATACAGGAAAGGAGTTGTGAAATCTCCCTCCATGACTAAGGACAGAGGCTAAGGCTAGGCATGTGTCAGAGTGTATCTGTGTGCAGATCTAGATTGGAGCCAGCTCAAGAGAAGGAAGTGTGTTGTGGTAACAAAGTTGAAAGGAGCTGGAGATCTGAAGAGCGTTTTGACATCACAGAGATGGAGTTTGGAGTTTGTGCTGCTGGTTTTCAGTCTTGCTTTGGTCCAGCATTTACTCACCAAGAAGAAAATAAGACTGGCTTAAGTAGGAGAAGGAAAAAAAGATGGACATGTAACTGACCCGTTAATTTTTAACAGGGATCTGGTGGGAGTTATTCTATTGTTCTATAGAGAAACAACCCAAGTATTACAATACAGGAGAGTGAGGAGCCAGAACAGAAAGAAGCCTTACAGAGGGGTCATCAGAGGTTCCACACTCAAGACTAAATGTGTAGAGTAGTGTCTCAGAAGAAATAAGGAGCAGTCATGCAAACACAGGGGAAGGCATGTCCTCTGCCTGCAAATCCAGCAATAGGAACACTCAGCTGTCACCATGTACCCAGCATGCATTGGCAGGTGTGTGCTCACACATAGGCACACAGACACACAAGCGAAGGGTTACGATGGAGACGCCTCAAATGTTGTAAAGAGGAGAGGCAGAGGGTGGCCTCTCTTTAGAAAGCCCACCTGCTCATCCCTATCATAATACATAAAATTCCTTTATCAAGGCAAATTACATTTCCTTACATAATTAGAACTAGTTATGTAAAAAAAATACTCTGTGGTCAGTTTGCTAAACATATACATCTACAAACTCACATTTCCCCTCATTGCCAGCGATTTCTAGCAGGGACTTTTGTACTTCCTATTTAGATTTTCCTTGTGTGTATCTGTATGTACGTGTGCACACCTGGAGCTGGAGGTGCAAGGGCTTGTAAGCTACTAGTAACTGAACGAGTAACAACAAGTGCTCTGAAGCTCTGGGCCAGATCTCCAGCGTCCTGGCGGAGCCTTCCTAAGGCTCGCTCTGACTGCTGTCAGAATGGAATGTAAAAACTCACAATTTACCTCTAACCTTGAGCGTGTGAAAGGGCACAGATTTGTATGTTTACGCTGCTACTGCACCTCTCTCTTTTCCTCCTCTTCTTCTTCATCATCATCTCTTCTTCCTCTTCCTCCTTCTGTCAATAATACAATTACTTAGTTAAAGTTTATAAACATACACATAAAATTTATCTTTATTTTCTGTTCGTTGGTGCTTTGTCTGTATGATGTATCAGAAGCCCTGGAACTGGAGTTACAGGCAGGTGCGAGCTGCCATGTGGGTGCTTGGAACTGAACTAGGGACTTCTGGAAGAACAACCAGTGCTCTCAACTACTGAGCCATCTCTCCAGCCCACCTTAGTTAAGGTTCTTATCAGAGAAATTGGGTCTTCAGGTTGGACAGGCTAAGGCAAGAAGACCCCAAGTTAAAATCAAATGGGGCTACACAGTGAGTTTCACAGTGTCCGCACCTTATCTCAAGGAGGGATAAAATGAGGAAGAGAATAAAACATTAAGAGAGAGAGGGAGAGAGTATGCAAGCATCATCATCATCACCATCATCTGACCCTGGAGTCAAATACTGCATTCCCGAAAGAAACATCTAGCCTTCTCGGGACAGGCTTTCACACCTGAATCAGGCAGCTATGACTGGATGAAGGTGTGAACTGGCATGCACCCGCTGCTGGAGAATCCCTCAGCGCAAAGCGTGGTGTGATCGTATGCTGGGCACTGGGCACATGCAGAACGTCACTCCTCCTCCGTGCTCCCTTCACTTCCTCTACTCATTTCTTTCCTCTTCGTTGAGTCCGAGCCCTCTTCTCCACAAATGTACTTTAGCATGGGTCAAGTAGTCTTCTCTGGGAGGCAATAAAGCCTTCTTCAAGGGGAGGAAGATGAGGCTTACAATGGCCACAGAAATGCTAAAGATGTTGGGACGTCAGCCAGGGCTGTGAAGCGATTGGATTGTGACTGTCAGACTGTGGTAGGAGAAACAGTAGAGCAATGAGTGGAGTGTAGAAACAGCCAATGAGGGGGGACAGAGTCACAACTACCAAGACTGCATGAGCTGTGATCACTGGACCCATGAACCAGGCCATTGACATCAAGGCGGGGAGAAGGGGACCGGAAACAGAGCACAGAGCAGCAAAAGAGTCTGTAGAGCACACTTAGACATTCCTACAAGGACCTGTTTAGGGTCCCTGGATGTCTACCCTCCCCTCTCTGTGTAGAAATAACATTCTGTGAAACGGATAGCTGGTCCACTAGGCGGGATTTCCAACCTCCCTTGACACTAGAACCAGCAGGATTCCGGCCTACAGAATGAGCAAAACTGTCATATGTGGATTCCATGTCGCGCCCCTAAAGTGCACACCCTTCCTCCTTTTACCTTTTCCCTGCTCTGAAATGCAGAGCTAACAGCAGGAGACAAACAGGATTGTTTGTGGCAAGTTTCAAACATCATATATTTTATTCATAAATATTTTAATAATCTAGAACTCTTTTTAAAAATATTATCTCAATACCAGCATCATACATGAAAAATAATATTTTTTATTGTCAGACTTAATTTTTCCTAATTGTCTTCTTTTTTAAGACTTCAAATATACTAGATTCATTATAATTACTTGTCACATGTCTTTTGACATGCAGTGACTTGAGCTTTTATGGGACGAATTCTTAAGCCTCCAGTGAGTTTCAGTTGCATATCTGGGGAACTCTCTGCCATACAAGGGTACCCTAATTCCAGAACCACTGCACCCCCTGACTGTTAGGTAAAGCTTAGCTTGAATTCATCATCCAGACTTTTTCCTGGACAACACACGTCCTGGTCCTTTACAGGACCCACTAAAGTAGTAGACACCCTCCACCACTATCCCAGGCCTATCACCAAGAACCTTCCATTTCTTCCAGGGTAGACAATGAGTTTTGGTGAGAACAAGGCAACTTGTAAAGTGGAATTGCAAGATTTTAAGAGACTCTCCAGCTGTGGGATCAGCAAAGTTTCTAGAGAACATTAAATAGAAGATATGTTTGGCTCTGCAGACCCTCTTCATTCCTGCTATTGTGTGTAAAAGTGCTCATTGACAGTACAGAAACCCAAGGTGTGTCTGCATTCCAATAAAACTTTATTTATAGATGCAGAAATTTTAGTTATAGAATTTTAAGTTGTTGTACAGTATGTAATTATGTTATCATGCCTGTTATAATTATATCCTGTATTAAATACACTATGAAATAGTATAATATTTCATGTCATAGATGTTATTTTTTTTGGTTCTTCAATCATATAAACACAACAGGTAGGCATGGTGGCCTGGGCCTGTCATCTCAACACTCAGGAGGCTAAGGGAAGTGACCAACCTGACCTACACAGGGAAACTGTCTCAAGAAAGCAAAATAGTAATAATAAGTTAAGACACACAAAAAAATCATTCTTAAATTACAAGATGTACCAAAACAGATAGAAGAATAAATTTGGACTGTTGGCTATAGTTTGCCAGTCATTAATGTAATCCAACCAGCTCATATCTTTAATTAGAATTAAACCAAGAACCAGCCAGGTGAGTGTTTCACATCTAGTGTTTCACAGCAGTTCAGATTAGAACCCATTTTTATTCCTGAAAAGCTACTAAAGAAACATTTACTATGCAAGAAAGTCTATTTAAGAACTATTCAAAAGGCCAAGGGCAAGAACCGAAGCTCACACTGTAATAAGGATGTTCAATGAGAACAGAGAACCTGACCGCAGTGCATTGTCTCCTAGTAACCATAGTCTCTGATGAAAGAGCACTCTGGTCTGTTATTTATAACTTATTTCCCAGTAGAGAAGGTGAGTGATTTGATTACATTTGGTTAAAAGAGCCAGGAAAATCCTGATCTACAATCTTAGAATAGGCACAATCTCAGAGTCATAGCTTTCGGGAGATGGGAGAAAGCTATGAACAATGTTGTCATCACTGGACACAGGCAGCACAGGGTAAAGAGGTGAAAGAAGTGGCCTCTCACCATCTGCATGGAGGCTTGAGGAGCCTTGATACATGTTATTTCTTATCAGGCACATCAGCTACCCTGCCCCCGACCCTTGCTGATTTTGTTAGCAATACCTGAGGTTCTCAGAATTACGATTTTGTTGCCGCCAAGGGAGCTTTCTGTTTCCAATAAAAATGGAATGCTTTATGCCCATGCTAACTACAAGCTGATCAGGACCAGAGACCTGGGCTCCAAGTCAAGACTTTGGGAGAGGTAGGCACAGCTGAGAAATTCAGTAGAATTCAGAGTCTATATGCCAGGAGCATATTACAAAGGGCTTCTCTTCCAACCCACTTTTTAATTTTCTTACTCAGGCCCAGAAAGAAAGTGACTTCTGTAAGACTTCCCAGAAGATTCCACAGTCTGGGACCACATTGCTTTATTATCACCTCTGAGATGCTGGAGTGGCCCCAAAAACCAGAGAACAGCTCAGAGCTGAAACATAAGCAGTTACGGACCACCAACATGATGAACGTGGCAGAGCCTTTGTGTCTCCCGTCTATCAGTGTAAACACCCACAGGTCTGTTACTGCAGATCAAGAAAACAGAAGAGACATTTGTTAACACAATAAGGAAAAAAGAGAACCACTTCACTGGAGCTATCCAGTTATAATCTTCAATACCATCACTGTAACATGTGGCCCTTAGGTTTAGTGGCTTAATATTCAGAGGTGGAGAAAGATGAGCAATCACTCAGGAACACTTTGTGCTTTGAAATGACAGCTGTCCTACTTTGCTATCCATCATTCAAGAAGTAATGTGGTTTGAGGGGAGGGTTGTCCCGGTTGGCTTTTGTTAGAATATTCCTTGTTTTGTTTTGTTGCAGAAGAGTGTTACTATGTAGCTGAGGCATACCTGGAATTTCAACACAACCACCCAAATAGTGAGATCACAGATCCACACCTGTGGATCCTTGTTACGTGCATAACTTCTCCCTGGGGTCAGAGACTTAAGACAAAAAGCCATCTTCTCTTGCCATAGTCTTGCCATAGTCTTCAGGCAGCCAATTCATCACTTCAAAGAAACAAGTTCTGGGCCAGGTCTGATGGCCTTTAATCCTGGCACTAGGGAGGCACAGGCAAGTTTGAGACCAGCTTGTTCTACATAGCAAGTTCCAGGCCAGCCGTGAGACCCTCCTTCAAAACAAACAAAAACAAACAAACAAGGAAGTATGTTCTGCTTTCAACTATGTAAGCTCAGGCTTAGTCGGCCAAGTCTAAACAGGATGGAGACCCAGCTCAGCCCTCTGGCTTGTGAGACTCTTAGCAGGGTTTCTGCTAAACCATTCCCAGATTCTTGACCCACAGGCATTGTAGATAATAAATGGGTGCTATTTGAAGCTGTCACATCTATGGTAATTTGTACTTCACTAACATAAAGAGAAGTAAAGGTTCCCAGTAAGAAATTCAGGCTTTAGGACTTGTGTTTAAGTGTTTAGAGTCTCTGTAATAATATTTGGGGCACCAAAGGAATGCTTTTCCATATGACCATTCTGGTATTCAATAAATTATAGGAGATGGTCAACACTGATAAAAGATAGGTTTTGGATCAGGTGCTTTTGGCTTCTCTATCTGTGCCCTGAGATTATCTAAGACAGGTGAGACTGACTCATGATGGTAGGTTAAATGTACTAGATGCATTTGTTGTTTGCAGTAATTGCATTAAATCTAGGGTTGAATATAAACCATCTTGGACAGGTGTATATGTCTGAACACTTGGTCTCCAGCTGGTGGCACTGCTTTGTACAGGGTGGATTTTTTTTTTTTTTTTTTGAGATTGGGCCTAGCTGACAGACAGTAGACCACTATGAGTGTGAGTGTGGGAGGGTTTATAGCCTGGCTTGCTCCTGGTCTTGAGCCCTGTATTATTGAATGATATTTTGATTGTGTTCTGATAAATAAGGCTTGCCTGGAGTTGGAGTGTGGAGCTAGCCACTAGCCAACTTGACCATAGAAGTTTGGAGGATCGAGGACAGATAGCCTACAGGAAGTAGTGAGGTGGGGCTCAGAGAGGATCCCAATCCTTTTGGACAGAGAAACAGTAGAGGTAGGAAACAATTTTCTGCTGCTCCCTGTTCTCTGATCTTTCAAGTTCTTACCCCAATATATGATCTCCAACTTTTTATTGAGAAAGATTAATTAAATTAATGCTTCATCTGGTACCTCCTCCATCTTCTCCTTATGTAAGTAGATGGAATTATTTAATGCAGCTTTGATAAACAACAATTGACCTTTACATACTTTAAATTTTTAGTTAACTCACTGACTAGTGTGGAAAGAGAAACAATAAAATGAAGCCTACATACTAAACTCAAACTTCATTATTTGTTTCTTCTCTTGAAATAGCATGTACTTAACTGTTGTGAGGCAGCTATTCAGTTTTCAATAACCACATTTAGGGATGTATTCAAAGAACTACTCAGATAGTCCAATGGTTATAGATATAGAGGCAGTATCCTCCCAGAAAACTCTTTTATGTGTCAAAATCTATTTTGCTATCTGGAGGCTTAAAAAATGGCTGACTTCTTCAAACTAATTATACTCTCTATTGTTTATACCCTCTTCTCTTGACAAGAGCAAACTGAAGTTTATCCATAAAAGTAAAGATTCTTAACACTAGACTTTTCTTCTGAGATTAGATTTGAACTGTCTAGAAAACTGATACTCAAGAAACAAGCATGGTATTTCTACCCTTTTACTACCCTATACACCCATCCATCCATTCAGCAACCACACCTTTTGTCTGTATTTTTCTTGGCACTCAAGACTACTGAAGTCCACTTTATGTGCTTTCACATTCTCAAATAAAAACTTAAAAGAGCTGTAAAGTGTGCAGAAGCATCTTGTGAGATAATTTTATCATTTAACCTACTTGGAAATAAGACTTTCATACCATAATTTTCCTATGAGAGTTTATTAAACTTCATTTTAAAGTCAAATGAAAGAAAACATACATTGTTTACTGTTTTAAAGTTTAAAGAGAACATGTCTTTAGCCACTGATGACTACTGACAACCTAAGAAATGCCATGTATTCTGAGACGAGGCACTGTGAGGAAAATACAAGTATCTCACATGTCTCCACATTACAGTCCTCAACCCATTAGAGCCATTCACAATGTACCTGAAAGCGATCTGGTCTTAACCAAACCTGTCAATTGTAAGTCACAGTGATATGTGTATTAACACTTTATACTTCTTTATTGTTATATTATTACAACAATAACACCATATTGTTCCAAGAATAGAAGAAATTTGTCTGTTGATTCCTTTCATTCCAAATCTTTAAATTCAACATGGTAGGCACAGAGTGTAAGCAAATCTGGAATGCTCTTCAACAGATAAGCAGTAGTATAACAATGTTATTTTCAAAAATATTTTCTAAAAGTTCTTTCATATATTACCAAATAGTTGACATTAAATAAACTTAATATATTACAAGTCCAAATAAGCATTTTATGTAATTTTGTAAAAACGCTTCCTTCGGGTATAATAACAAATGTTTGTAAAAAGGGAGTAAAGTAATATAAAAGAAATAAGCCATGTAAAGGCAGAAAAATACACAGAGAGTCTGAATTATTTATATTGTTGTGTTATCTTTAAATTTTTAGCTGTTATGAGACCTTGGTTTATGAAAACTGCTATATTAAACCAACCTATGTATTTTAAAATATCATGATTTCAAAATTTAAGTAAAAAGGTATGTTGTTTTAGGATAGAGGTTTTTTTGTTTCCACAGGAAATAAGAGGCTATGGATTCATTCTGGGTTAAAAAAAAAATCAAGTTTAATTGAGGGAGACCCCCTGAAATCCTGGATACAGGCATAAAAAATAAATAAACCTACAAAAACTACAAAATACATAACATATTTTTCCTGTTCAAACATATAACAAAAAACAAATCATGTTTGGCAGACTTGTGTGCAATGCACATTCTATACTAGTACTAGTGCAGATATGTATATTACCTTTAAAAGCTTATATATTTTCAGACCAAAGACACCAGACACCAATAAAATGATGGCCCAGGTAATCCAGCATCCAGAACTGCTTCCAGGCTGATGAATGAAATGATTCGGTCTCACAGAATTTTACAGCTGAGACTTAAGAAATATCTTAACTTTACTCAGGGTCCCTAAAAGATTATCAGACCTTCCAATCAGCAGGAAATAGTCTAGAAAACCTACCTACATTCCCCTCAAAATTATGAATGTTTGTTATCATTTAGGTGACTGGTTACAAGTTGTTATTGGTAATCAGAAAAAAGGCTGAACAAAGAAGATTAGATTCAGGGATCTTGTTCTGAAAGAAAAAAGGAGGATTATAAGTGATAGGAAAAAGGGATAGATTATTGAATCTACTTAAATCCAAAAATAACCATTAATCTTACATATTTTACGTTAGTATATATTTTGATTTATTGGTACAAATTCAAAGTTTATTTTGTTATACTATATATTTCTACTCTTGTTTATGATATTATATTTATACAACTAATTTAAAATGCAATATATAATTAAGAAATATAGATTAATAGTCATCTTTAATAGCAAACTTGTAGTCATGTTAGGTATGTTTTCAAGGTCAAAAAGATATATTTTAGATAAACAGGTGGTCTTCACCACAGGTAGGCAGTTCCCAAGGACAGAAGCCTCTGTCCCTGGGGAGGTAGAACACCTCCCATCTGGTACTTGGGCATAATTATTTGAAAAGCTTTCTAAATCCTATTTCTTAGAGATATTCTCACATTGGCCTTACTGATAAATTGTACCATTAGCCTTGGGGACAAACACTTTTGACTCCCCAGAGGTCAGAGGCCAGCTTGTGGGAATGACCACCTCTCTCCTTTGTATTCAGGAATTTGCAAGTTTTTAAAATCAGGTGCAAATCCAAACATGTCTTTTTCATATACTATCTGACGTGGGATGTCTTTCTGTAAACTGTGAATATGCTTTATTGCTACTGGTTAATAAAGAAACTGTTTTGGCCTATGGCAAAGAAAGCATCTTAGAGGAAAGCAGGAAATCCAAGCAGATAAAGACAAAAGAGGGCGGAGTCAGGAGGAGCAGATGTAATAGGACACAGGTAAAGCCACTGAACCACATGGCAAGACATGGATTAATAGAAATGGATTGAGTGACGTTGTAAGAGCTAGTCAGTAATAAGCCTGAGCCATAGGCCAAGCAGTTAATGTTAACCTCTGAATTTTACAAGCAGCTGCAGGACCGCCGGTGGGAGAGGTTTGTCTAGACTGAGACTCAGACAGATCAGAAAAACTTCAGTCTACAGTTGCTCTAGTTTTATCTAATGACTGAAATACACAGCCATTATTGAGTGGTCAAAGGCCAATAGCTGATGCACTGGGTTAAGACCAATGTCCATTTACTCTCTCAGGACTTTGAAGTTCCTGGCCTACCCAAACTCTCCTTGCCACTTGGGAAAACAAATTAAACAAATAAATAAAACACAAAGAAAAAAAAGTTAGAGGGGAATTTTAACGTTTAAAAGATGAGAGAACAGATTAAAAGTTATCTTTCTGGTGAGTTGTAATTATTAGGATTATATTACACAAGACAAAGGCAATGTGGGAGAGTAAGTGACTAAGTAACTTCCCTCTGGTTACATTGTTACGAGAGCGGGATCAGACCCTGGACCTGACCTCACCTTGGCCCTGCAGACCACACTACCAAAGAACAAAGGGTGACATCAACCATCTCCTAGAAAATGTGAATTGGTGAAATTGTTTTAGAAAGAATATATCTAGAATGCTTCATGTCAGAAAGTAGATCCAGAGAAAATGAATAATGACACCTTCGGTCTTTAACCTGCTCCTCGAGAAGACTTTTCTAGAATCAACACTAACAAGACTTTTCAAAGAAAACGGAATCCTCTAAAATCCCACTTCCATCTTTCTGTTGGTGAAATGTTACATGAAAACAGCAGGAGAAAAATGTTGGGGGTAATTTTTCAAGCTGATGAAACTGCTTGTGCAAGTCTGGGGCTTATGGATTTGCCTCGAAGACTGGACTCAGTAAATATTCTTAAGATTAGTGATCATTTTCCAAGGAAATAGGGCACATCTTGACACCATGACATCCATACATACCCCACCCCCACACTTGTAATCCACACTAGCTTTCCTTGTGGATAAAAATCCACACTCCATATTAAAATTATCTACACTTCTTCATTGGTCTTGGAGTAGGAACACTGAGTGGCTGTGCACTGTGAGGTAGGGTAAAGGCGTAAAATACAGAATAAAGAGCCACAGCCCTGTGCCTTCCCTTGCCCCAGCCAAGGCCAGGCCCTCACAGCCCTGTGCCCTCCATTGCCCCAGCCAAGGCCAGACCCTCACAGCCCTGTGCCCTCCATTGCCCCAGCCAAGGCCAGGCCCTCACAGCCCTGTGCCCTCCATTGCCCCAGCACAGACCAGACCCTCACAGCCCTGTTTTCTCTCTTCCTTCTACTTGCCATAGCCAGTCCCTTTTACTCCATGGATGTGACTAAGTCTCATCTCTAGCTCTTGGTATGCAGCATCAGCCCCTCCCACCTGTGGGATCTTGCCAGCACTTAACTAGTTTTTAGGTGTTATTCACTTTCACTGTTTACTCTCTGGGGGCCTGCCACCCAGCCCCCATACACAGTTAGATAGATGGAGAATTATTCTTTCTTAGGAACGCTCCGTCTTAGTTTGCCTTGTTTTTTAGCCCAATTTCCTTAAATTATCCATTTACCTTTTGCCTCTGGGCTTTTCCCTTTTTCTATTTCTGAATATCTTTTTTTTTCCTTCTTACGCTGTGGCTGGCTGTACGGCTAGGCGGCTGGCCCCAGGCATCTCCCACTGTCTCCTTTTCTTGATCCTATCTCTTACCTTTTTTCTCCTTCTACTCATTCTCTCTGTTTAGAGACGCCCCGCCTACCTCTCTCCTGCCTCGCTATTGGCTGTTCAGCTCTTTATTAGGCCAATCAGGCGTTTTTAAGATAGACAAAGTAACACTGCTTCACAGAGTTAAACAAGTGTAACATAAAAGAACGCAGCACATCATCGCATCATTAAACGAATGTTACACGGCATAAACAAACACACTGCTTCCTCAACTAACATTTGACAACACCTAACTGAAAAAGAAAATAAAAAAAGAAGACCGGGAAAGTCATGAGAGCCTGAACTGCACAACTATCCCCAAGTATCCATCTTGGGGATGGAAGCAGTAAAACAAAGCTATACCATGTTCATAGATTAGGCATTTCAATAGATAGATAGCAAACCATTCCTATTTCCCAGATGAAAAACTAAGGTACAAAAAAAAGATTTAAAAAAAAGTTTGTCCAAGGCAGATCATAGCAGGTAAAGCTATGACCCACAGAGAGGTAGCCTGGGCCCAGAGACTGTGCAACAAGCCTGCCTTTCCTCTGGCTCGTGCTCCGTGAGTGTGTGTGTGTGTGTGTGTGTGTGTGTGTGTGTGTGTGTGTGTGTGTGTGTGTGCTTCCTCCACGGTAGAGAACAAAGACATCTAATTCACCTTTGGCATCTGCAAGTGTCCCTCATGTTTATCAGTAACTCATCTAATAATTGGGATTTATGTTTCGATCTTCAAAGCATTCTATTCAAGTTAGAACAATAACACAGCCCCAAACACACAGATTTAATGATGATTCTTAGGAACAATGTCCTTCCCGGCTGTTCTCCTTTCCTGGCTTCTGAGTCCTTAAATCATTTAAACGGGAGATCTAACATTTATTTTTTAACACAGTATTCTAAATAGGAATTTTGAGATAATTTCTCATTATTAGTTGAGAACAAGAATTATACAATTTCTTATTTCTTTTTTTGCAGTAGGGTGCCTCATAAATATTAAACACTGGTGCCATCATTAAGACTGTAAAATTATAAAGAGAAAAACATAAAAGAATTTTATATTTTGGAATAAAATTTATGGTTAAAGAGGCAGTAACAAGGGGATTATTTATACTTCTTAGGTTTACAACAGAATATTAAATCTGGTAGACATTTACAGGGCATGTGAATATGAAGTGGTTAGCGTCACCCAAAATTAGTCTACGAAACCGTGTTGGAGTGCTTCTAAGTTGAATTGTGGAGGTCTAAATTTGCCTGTGCATTTAGTGCCTTTCTAGTCTTTACGGTAGTATAATTCACCAATCATCCCAGGTCTTACCCCTTTGATTACAATAAATCTAAGTGACCTCCTTGCATGCCTAGAATTTTATGGAACTGATGTCCAGAAATGTGTACAGAGAAAATGATGTTCTAACAATGTTCAATTTTAACACTAAGTAGTCAGAAGAAGGAATCAAACTTTTGTTGATAACTAACCCCTTGTCTTTTTATCAGCAGCCAGACTGGCATGAAAATCTGCACAGTCATGACCACCAATATTTGTTTTATTATGCCAGTTATTGGAAGTACAGTGAATTAAGCTAACAGGACAGATAGGGCTTTTAGATTTCCCCTTGAAACTAATCGCATGAGCCCTTCTACATTTGTGCCAGATTTCTGTCCACTAAATTCTACAAGACCATATATGTTTGCTAGTCAGTGTTGTCCTTGGCCTATACAAGCGTTTCTTTATGTGATCATGATGGATTTCAATCGTAACGTCAGCATGTGTCTGTTACACAAATCCTTCCCAGGAAATACCCTAGCATTACACCGGCATAGTATCTCATCAATTACATTATCTCTAATGACTTGATACGGGTAACTGAAATCCTTTTATTTAGAAATCCCGGATTAAACATTCATGGCACCGACACAGTGGACAAAAATACAAAAACTTACTCCACCTCTAATGAAAGTTTAATGGAATCTTCACAGAGCAGCAACTGAGTGGCCTGAGCTCCAGGCTGCGTTCCAGACACCTCTCCTCTCCACTGTCAGGCTGTTTTCCCCATCTGAACAGCCTCCTTATTCCCAAGTGCTTGTTTTATCTAAATGGATACAGAGAGCTCATTCCAGGAACAAAGTCCTCCGCAGCTGGATTTAAATGAAATTACTAGGAAAATTCTATGTCTTGACAAATGGAGGGGAATCTTCAGGTAAGGATCATAGGTCAGATGTTGTGTCTCCGAAATAGTGCTTTTAGGTGTTTTAGCCATCAGCCATCCTTGCTGCATGATAAACTTCTGCTGTAGTTTAAAATGCTTTTCCTGCCTCTATTTGTTGACAGACTCCCTGGCAAGGTAGGGTCTGGGGAGATGTGAGGATGTGAGGTTTGTATGGACTGGGTAATTTACCTGATGTTTTCTCTTTCACTTATAGGTTGGGAACCAATAACACGAATCCTCAGGTAATTACTTTTGCAAAGCCAATGTGTTATTCCTTCAGTTGCTTCTTCAAGCAATCACATTAGACAGCAATTTGCATCATTCAGTGCACACGGTGTCACCTAGACACTGGCATTTAACATGTGAAAACTTAGAGGTAGAAAGCCCAGAGAAGACTTTTTTCTTCTTATATTTCTCTCCCTGCTTCTTTTTCCTTTTTGGTCATTCGTTTGTTTTTTGAGACAGGGATTCTCTGTGTAGCTGTAGAGTCTGTCCTGGAACTCACTCTGTAGACCAGGCTGGCCTCGAACTCACAGAGATCTGCCTGCCTCTGCCTCCTGGCTGCTGGGACTGAAGGTATCACCACTACTCAGCTTCTCCCTACTTTTAGGAGATATTTTTCCCCAGTAAACACACCATATTCTTATCATTTTTAGAAAAAAAATATGATATTAAAATAGAAAGTTCCTGCACTTGTAAAAATAAAGCTACACTGTGAAAACTGAGTGTGGTCATGTCCCTAAAGAGTGGTAGCTTTAAAAATAATTATCTTTATTGGCTTCTGAAAACTTTATTTCCCATGCCATTTTGAAAATAAAGGTAATAAAATTATATTCGGTGTTGAAAGGGCATTTTCCAGTTTTTCATACAAGGTAAAATGAAAGATGTTTATAATCTGTATAGCCTAAAAATGTAAGAAGGTAATGACTTTGAATTTCAGGAGGTACTTCAATTTCTGAAGCAGACAGTACAAACCATTAAGGCAATCTTTTTCCTAGCACTAATACATGCAATCAAGGAATCGGACTGTCAATATTTTAACTACATGGATAAAGCACTTCCCTTCTTGTGAGTAACTTGTGAGCAAAAGCCTTATTTTTTTCTCAAAGCCCCCTTAGCCATAGTCTAAATTAGAATCAGAGAGATAATGTTTCCACTTAGGTCTGGAAATATTAAATTTTGATAGTTACCACTGGGGAGAAAGGACACTCAAAAGATAGGATGAACTTTGGAAGGAAGAAAGGAGTAAATAAATGTCAAGTACACACGATGTGTAAGCCCTTTGGTATGAATGTGATGATTTTCCACTTGGCTTACAAAATTCATCTCAGCCCGCGAGCGTCTGTGATTCAGATACTGTGCTCATGAGGTTAAAAACTACCCTCACCTCTAGGAGTACAGAACACTAAGAAGTCAGGGCCCCTTGTGGTCGGGAAGCTGTTTTCATAATGCTGGTATAGGATGAGGAACCTTAAAGAGTTGATGTTAACTAACACAGAAATGCCACAAACATCAGTAAAGAAATGTAAAAATAGATTTAAAAAAAAAAAAAAGGTTCAGGTGCTTTAAGTATCATAGTCCCCTGAGGGGAAATAGGAATCAGAAATAATTAAAGGGGGTGGTAGTCCAATTCTTTGATTGTCCAGTTAACCAGAAGCTGGCCTATATGATTATTCATTCAACACTCACAAAACGCTGTCATTCCCAGACAAGACGGCAACATTTGCATTTTTCTCTAAACATAATTTCAAGTGAAGGTCTTGATAGCATTGTTTCCATAGTTACGTTTCACCTCCCCGGTCCCATAAAACTCGGGAGAAATCCCGTTGACACGGACATAAGGCCTTTTCAACCCCCTTGCTACTGTTTATCTCAGTTTCAGACAATTAAAAACATTTTCTGAACACTGGAAGACTCCGGGCTCGGTCTTCACTAGCTGTTTGTACTTTCTGGTGCCATTTCATACAGAATCATGATAGCAACCATATATCTGCTGAAGAAACTGAAGACGGACCCGGAATGCTTCATCCCAAAGGACAAGGACAGTTACCATCTGGTAGCTTTTGTTCTATCCCCAAACTCACCACCATGTCTTCAAAACTGAATGGTTCTCCCATCTCCCCAGCAATGGCCACAGTAAGTATAGCTTGTCAATTAAACATGGAATGAAATGTGATCTTCGCCCAGCCGCCAGCACTGGGCAATTGGATCTCCTGTTGTGTGAGGGTGTTACTGAGATGAGACCACAGGTGGCTGTTATTGGTAAGAGGAGTATATAATTAAAATGACTTATTTATGGTATTTGTCAAGGACACTGGTGGTGACCATCTTTTCCTCACAGACTCTGTCTTTGCTTCCTTAGTCTGACAGTTATACTTGAGGGAGAGTAAGTTTACACTCGAACGATTTATTTAGCTTACACTAGGATGGGCCCTCTAAATGACAGATAGACAAGTGCTACCAATGTGTAAAAAAGACAGGGGGGGGGGGCGTTGCTAGCTCTGGTCTTAAAACAAGGCATTGATCTCAGGTGGAAACAGTTTGGGGAGCTACCAATTAATGTATGGACTTAAAAAGAACTTAACAGGCCAGGCATGGTGGCACACATCTTTAATAACAGCTCTCAGGAGGCAGAGGCAGGAGGATCTCTGTGAGTCTGAAGCCAGCCTGGTCTGTGTAGTAATCTCAGAACAGCCAGCACTATATAGAGAATCCATGTCTCAAAATAAACAAATAAAACATCAACTTGACATTTGAGGCTCTAAGGTGATCTGGAAGCTTCTGGCCTCAGAGACCATTTATTGGATTCAAGTCTTAGCCCTTGTGAAAGTGAGAATTTGGACATAAGCCTAGCCAGGGAATAAAAATGGAGTCACTCTATAGGGCCAAATAAGCCAGGGTTGGAGGCAAGGTCCTGGCAAGTGTCAAAAGGACCTTCCATCATGGTCAAAAGACACAGCTGGACCTGGTAAGTGAGCTAAGGTTAAGCCAGGGGAAAGTGCTAGCTAGGGTGAGTGCTCTCTCTGACTATGTTGTCCTCCAATAAGGTCCTTTAAATCATAATGACACTCAGGCCTCCAAAACAATGTCCTTGAATGGCTGTGCCCACTTTAGAACCTCAGGGGTTAAGAATTAAAACATCTGGAAATGCCGCACAGAACTATGGGATAAACTCTTCATTGGGCTTCTTGGGCACCAAGGTTGGGTGCGCTTTCCCATAGGCAGATCTGTCTCATACTCCCTTTTCTCTCCCTGGATCACAGGAGAACAGGCAGGCAGTGGAGCCTGAGTCTGAAATGGAGTCTCAACTTGTGCCTTACATCTCCAGTTAGCTGTTGTCTTTTTAAGCCATGAACAGCAGTGGGTAATCCTGGGAGTCCTGGAGGCAGGCCTCAGAGGCTATGAAGCCCACACTGTTAGTTCAGAAGTTACAGCAAATCTGCCTGTCCATGTCTAGTCTAGGACCTATGATGTTCCAAAGTCCAAACTTTGTTTGAGTACTGATATGACAAGGGGGAAGTTCCACACCTGACCTCATATTACAGTAAAAAAAGACAAAACATTAAAAAAAACCCAGAGCATTGAATGTCTTATCAACTTCCTTTGTGTGATGGGCTTAAGATTTACATAAACTGTAAATAGCTTCAAATTCATAATTGTGTCATGTTCTCAAAGTCTTCTAACACACACACACACACACACACACACACACACACAAACACACACACAAACAAGTATACACACATAATATTCCAGAATCTGAAACCCATGACATCCCAAACATTCTAAATAAGGGTCACTCAGCTTACATATGCATTTTGCTTGATAAGATAATGTTCTTGACATCTATAAGAAATTTCTATGTAGACCATCATTTTAAAATTTACATGTCTAAAAAAAATACCACCTTTTTATGTGAAAAAGAAAGAAAATTGTGACTCTATGTTGGTATTTTCCAGTAAATAAAGAAGTAAATTATGCAAGGCTTCCTAGACTGGTGTGTGTGTTAAAGAGACAAATGGGAGGGATCCTTTTTCACATCTTGTACTCTGTCTTTTGAGCCACACAGTGTACTGTCTATTTTTAAAAACACACACAATTTTTAAAAATAAAAAAAAGCACTCACAGATGTTTGGAAGCCTAGTGTTGAGGAGGCAGGAGACAGGAGAACGGAGATCTGAAAGTTTCTCTCCCTAGCAGACCCAAACAGAGGCCAAGGGAGGTCTCCCATTTTCCCTGGGCCCTTCTCTCCCTTTGGAAAAGGCTGTAAAAATAAAAAACCAGCGCAGTGGAATCAGAGTTGATGGAGTGTTAAGGAAGTCCCAGAAGAAGAGAGAATTGATTTTTCTTTAATAAAATGAATTTGGATTTATTCCCATTATGTGGCCCAGATGCTAGTGTGTCCTCTGAATCACAGCAGCTTTCATTAAACACACCTTGGGACTTTACCATAGAGTATTAGGATTCAAAATGTGCCTGTTCCAGTGAGGAATCTTGGAAGCTTGACCAGTTCTAATCAGCATTTCCGGAGTGCAGCCACCTGGCAAATTATCAAGGCTTCTGAGTCAAAACACTCACGGACTGTCTTTTGTGTGGCTCTGCTGCTCTTGATGTCTGATGCTTTCTGACAGGCCACAGGTTGTCTCTGGGCTGGGAATCCCCCCAGGAAGTGGGGATTGGGCACAGCAACCTGCCCACACTATCCTCCTGTTTCGCTTTCTCTCCCTTTTCGACTTCAATGGCAGGCTTGGTGGATGAGATGAGATGCTTTGACAGAGTCATGATCACTGGGCTCTAACCCAGCCCTGTCCAATAGTCCTCCATCCCTGCACACCCAGATCCCCATCCTCTTTCAGACTCTTCCCTCGTACCCAGCTCGGAATACATTCTGCTGTACCGGCAACCAATGAACAACCCTGATACAGCTGCAAAACTACAAACCTCATTGTAAAAATGTGATAATAAGACACCAGCAATGGGCTCTGCTGGAGGGGTATCAGGTGTGGGATTTGGGGTGTAGGAAGGCAGAGCCTGATGTACCAGCAGGAGGTCTGGCTCACAGACAAACAGTTCTTGATTTTTTACCCCTGCATATCATCTGAGGCATCTCAGGACCCATAAGTGAAACCTGCTATGAACCTTCCGTTCTGTATTCTTCCCATGAACCTAAACTGTAGGTTACCTATAAATGGGGCACCCCCTATTAATAGGGAAACTTTTACTCTTGCTTCTTCTGAGTTTGAGCTGCCTCCATCTAGAGGTCATAAATTATGATCCCCGCTCCTGTGTTATGGGTAGCCCACCAGAAATGACCACTTAGACATAGTTTACAGCCAACTGAAAGTCTTATTTCAGCCAGCTAGGACATACCCAGGTATTCAGGGATCTAGCTAGGCGTGACCCCAGTGTCCAGAGAGCAGGGTTTTGAAGGCAAAACTCACATCCTGGCATCTTACTCGGCAGCTGCAGAGGTGAAATAGGGGTTTTGAGGAAGCCAACAGTTTAGCAGAGGCTAATAGTGGTTATATGTGGGAAGTTCTGTACAAAAAGGCTAAGTTAGCTAGGACATCCTGACCTTGGGTTCCTAGAATAGAATGAATAACTTTCCACGGGATTGTCCAGCAAGGGGGTCAGATTCTAGTTGAAATGGCCTCAATAGGAATACAAGATGGAGGAATTTCTGCACTGTTTTGCCCTGTCACAGTTGCTTGCCATAAGACCCCATGCAAGTACAACCGCTGTGGTGACCCCATGTTACATGTGTGTGTCCTGGCTCCGTGTTCCATGCTACAGATGATGATTTTTGTGACAATGACATGACAGTGATCGTCATTCACACAAGGGCCACACACACACATTCAACAGGTAAGGGTATTAATTGATGGAAACAACATGCCATTCAGATATTGGGTATTGGGGGAATGACGGAGCACCCGTTGGAATGTATATGTTACAAATACTAGAAAACTAGCAAATGAAGACAGAAACACTCTAAACCGCACTTTATAGTATTGTGTAGTAATAACAATCACAGCCATCTTTTAAAGCCACTTGTATCTAGTTCCCAGGCAGCACAACCTATAAATTTCCTTGAGTGTGTGTTAGACTGATTTTATTATAAGTTATATCTTCAGGTCCCTGCTCCCGAGTACCCCACGGGTACAATCAAAGGTGAAGCTAAGTTGAGGCTGGCTGCTGGGCCGGCGGAGTTTTGGATTGAATGTGGATCTCAAGCCTTCTCAGTCTAGTGTTCGATTCCTCCCCCTTCTTCTTCCAGCCTCCGGTGTTTTCCCGCCTGTGTTCCTTTCCACTCTGCACAGACCACTGGACACCGGCAGGCAGTGTTTCCATCGTGCATTTCCTCAGTACTCGCGGTTCCCAAAGCCTGTTTCCATTCCTCCCCTTCCACAACCAGCATGATATGAAATGAGAGAGAGCAGCTGCCTCACTATTCAGTACTGAAATAAGAATGTTTCCATGGCCAGCGAGGTTCAAGTCAGTTGGAGCTTCTCAGTCCTTGGGTTGGAAACCATTAATCCCACGGATGTGGGGAGAAAGACCACGGAGCCAAACTGATTAAAGCAAAGATTAGCTAAAGTAAGCTTTTTTAATTCACATACACAACTGTCTCTCTCTAAAGGCAGGGTTCAACAGATCTGCATTGTCCATGGGTGAGATAAAGGCTTTTATAGTTCAGGAGTAGAGGGTTTCCAACTGGGGGATTTGGCAGGAAAATAAGAAGGGGTCCACAAGTAAAAGATAAGCATAACAAGTTGGTCATAACAATCCCCTGAAACAGAGACTTAGTTGTAAGGTAGTCATAACAAGTATTCATGATAAAGTGTCATAATGAGGTAGTCTTAACAAGTCAAGTCGTAATAACCTTTTGAGACAAAGATGTGTTCACCATTCCTGGAACAGGCAGCGCAGACCGATTTGTAAAGTTTCCAGGTAGGGCACAGCTCAGTCCTTGAGAAACAGAGTTGTGATCATAAACAGAAATGAGGCTAGTTTGTCTTTACTATAAGATGGCTTTCAAGCCTAAGATGGAGGCAGGCTTATCAACCTCTGTGTCTGGGGGAAACACTTCTCATTGGCTTGCAATGCTTCTGCCTACACTGAGGGTCAATGGCCTCTTTGCCACAGTATACATCCTGTCTTGTGTCTCCAAAAGCAGCTGCTGGGAAAATTTGTTGCTTTTCCTTGACATGCCCTTGCCCTGATAAGCAGTTCAGAGAGTTTTTCTTAAGACACTGCTTGGTTCTGGCTCCCAAGGAAACTACACACTTCTAGTCTTTACAAACTTTTCTTGAAGGTGGGCACGTAGGTGGTCAGAAATTAACTCCAGATGTAAAACCAGCCCCTGGACTGTCATGAGGAAGAGCATGTCAAATTCGTCTTCCTCCTAATCCTTCCATAAATCCAAGGGACCTGTTCTGTGCAAATCGAGGAAAAGGTACCGTGACTCTGGACCAGCTGGGCTCTACAGCCAGTTTGTTCACTCTCTGTAACTGACTCCAAACACCTCAGTATGATACTTAAAGCTGTCTGGGACCAGGCCACAGCGCTTTCCATTCTCAGTGTTCACCCCTTGCCTCCTCCCAATTTCTCCTCCCTTCATTCCAGGACACCTTTGACTTGAGCCTATCCGTTTCACTGTTCAGCCTCTATCTCAGAGTGTGGGTGAGTGCCTCTGTTCCTAGGGATGTGGCATTAAGTGACATACTACAAAGCTGTTATCAAGGAGAATGTCATCCCCTTTCCCACTCTGGCAGGCCAGGGGAATAGATAGCAGACAACCATTCCTCTTTGAAACCGTTTACCTCTCTAATGATGCAGAGTCAAGACACAGCAGCAGGCTCCGGCTATAATCCTTGACACCATTCAACGTGCATTTTATTTTTCTGATGACATATGACAAGTGATTTTTGCTTTTCACTAGAGGAAGTGGTAAAAGCATCCGTTTACAAAAAGCCTTTACTAAATGACAAAAAGCAGCCTGGCCTAATAAAAATATTAATTGAGCACTGATTTGGTACACAAAAATTAAAAGAAAACAAAGATGGAACATATAGAATCAAAGTGGGAATCATATTAGAGGAACAGGTGCAACCCCATTGTTCCGCTAGTTTGGTGACCACCAGTGCTCCCCCTGCCTCCAGATCCCAAGTCTAGACTAAGTTTGGCTTATAGCATCAGTGGGTTTTGTTCTATTATGGTAGAGACAAAACAGACAGGGGGGGGAAAATAGGACAAAAACAGCTCAAGAAGAGTTTGTTTCCACTTAGAAGGGTAGCACGTTATTGCGGAGAAGCTTGAAGCAGCTGGACATAACCTGACCCACACGGGGAAGCAGAAACATGAATGCTTATGGCCAGCTCACTCCTTCCTCTTATTCAGCCCAGGGTCCCAGCCATTTTTTCCTTTCTGCCTCAGTTAACACAATCAGTATAATCTCTCACACACTTGCTTCCCAGGTATTTATAGAACCTGCCAAGTAACAGTACCTACTCCCGGAATTAAATTAATATAGTAATTGTAACTTGCTCCAAACTTAGTCCCAAGCTTGGAACTTTCTGAGTAATTCAAGTTCAATATTCTTCCCCCACCCTCCCTTTTTTTAAATTTCATGGCACCTTTACCATCCGGTGGAATGGCACATGTTGTAGCCTGTGCATAGTTTTGGGTATTAGACTTCTAACATAGCTAAATCTCATGCCATGGTAAGTATATGCTGTGACTGCTAAGCTTTTGAATATGAATGATGAGACAGTTAATTTTCATAATCAATAAGACTCAATTTAGAATCACCTAAGAGACTGAGCTAGACCTTGAAATACGACCTGGGAGGGCTTTCTCAGAGAATTTATTGAACGTGAATGGCACTATCTCATGTGTGGGAGGTCCTGACAGAGTAAGAGGAGAAAGAGGAAACATAGCCAAGCTCCAACACCCCCCTGTCCACACTTCCCAGCTGCTCTGCTCTGTCATGCCTTTTCCCCACACATATGGGACGAAACAGGCACCAATAGCCGCTCTGAACCAAAAAGAGTCAGATTGATAGTTTGTCAGAAATATGACAAAATGGAACCTCCCCTTTTGCTTCACGGTTTGGTTTAACAGCAACTTGTTCTTTTTTTCTGGACAGTCCCTCACAGATCTCAGTGTGGTAAGATATCTAGGGAAATACCCAGGATTTCTTGAGGGATATCACTGAAATCATGGGGTCCTGTCTGTTCCATCTCCTTCCCCGAATCAAGAGAAAAAAAATCAAGAGATGGGAGAAGAGATAATTACAGAGTCAGATAAGGGACAAGAGGCACGTGAACAGAGCAGTGGCCTGTGTTGGAACACACAGTAAAGCTGGCTGACAGAGGAAATGGCAAACACATCAGATATACTTCATTTCCAGGACAGTGTCCTAAGAAAACCCGAGGGAAAGTTTTGCCCAGGACTTTACATAATAAAAACGGGAACTCAAGTCTGAGGCAAATCTTAACATAGATGAGAACAAGGCTGCATGACTTCACCGAGAGGGTTGTGTTCAGGATGAGTTACCTTTGGCTGAATCATTTACTTCACTGGTTTTTTTCCCCCGCCCTCTTTTCAGATGTTGCAAAGAAGTCTCTTTGGAAATACCGTCTATGTCCTGGGCAGTAACTGGAGGAAGGCGCATTTCAAGTTCCACCGCCCCTTCTCTGATCTGGCTTTTGCTTTACAAGTAGAAAAGGTGACATTTGGAAACAGCTGGCTCAGTCATTTCCAGTTCCTAATCCCATCTTGCTGGTCTATGCTTCTGTAGGGATGCCTGTGTCATTATAATCAAATGTAGAAGGGACAAAAGGTGTTTTTAATGTGACCAAATATGGTTTAGGCTCTAACCAAGTCCTCAACTCCTTATTCCCCTGACCCTTCTCAATTCTCATTGTACCGCTTCTCTCCAAATCTCAAGCCCCCAGAAAGAGTCACAAGGCAGAAAGGAATCTAGAAACTCTTCCTGGTTTATTTAAAAAGAATCAGCAATTTGTGTCAGAAGTCACTAGTCACATCTGCATTTCAGGAGCTAGCAAACTGGTTCCCTGCCTCCTTCTGTTGCAAAAGTGTGATGTAAAGCAAGACACCGATGGCAGGGAAGAGAAGACCTTCATTCCCCAGACACCAGGCTAAGGGCCAGGAGCTAGTCATGCTTGGTGAGAGCATCCAGCCATGGCCCACAGAGGAGTAGGTCCCTTCGCTAAGCCCCAGGAGACAGCAGAAGGGTTGCAGGGAAGTACAGACAAGTCTAGTTCCAAGACCTACTTCTTGTATTACTGGCCCTGAGGTTCCACTGGAACCATAATGCTGAGCTCCAGTTTTCCTACCTCACCATTTTTTGTTTGTTTGTTTGTTTGTTTACCCATTTCAGGGAGGTGCCCAGAGCATTCAGATGGCTGTACAAGGATCCATCATCAAATACTTACTGTTTTCTAGAGAGAGAAAAGACTGTGACCTTCACAGGTGAGAGGACTGTGGTTAGTGCTGGTCTTGCACGTGAGATCAGACACACACACACTAGAGTTTATTCAGGGGAGTTACTGAGCCGGTACAAGGGAGAGAAGCAGAAAATAAAGAGAGAGAGAGGAGAGAGAAACTTTCACATTCTTGGTGGCTCCTTTTAAGAGAGTGGGTGGTCACAGATTTGCATAGCCACGCCCAGGGGCGTGTCTTCTGCACTAGGCATTTTCTGTGGCACAGATGTTGGGTTCACCACATGGGGGCTACATGCCAGGACTTCTTATCTCTCCCAGTTTGCCATGTTGGGTTTACCACTTGGCAGCTACATGCCAGAAATCCTTGTAGTTAGCACATAAAATGTGGCCTAATGACTTAGAATCTTCATAGGCTAAAGAGTCACAACAAAATTCTCAGGTTGCTTCAGAAAAGGTGTCTGTCGCTTAAGACAGAAATGGCTCAGGTTCTCCCAGAGAAGCTGGGTTACCCAGGGAAGTACTCTCCTGAGGTCACATTCAGTGTTCACCTACAACATAAGTGTGGAAGATTCCATGTTCCACAGCAGACCACCTGCCAGGTGATGTAAAACAGGTTTCAGGTGTGCTCATGTTCCCACATTAGATGGGAAGGCCCAACTTAACATCCCTCTGAAGGCTCAAGAGTGATGTAGAATCTCACAAAGGAAGGGGCCATCTTCCTACTTCACCTGCTGGCATGGAACAGTGTTTCATTCTTGCCTTTCTGTTACAGAGTCTGCTCAAACTTAGAAACAAGCAAGCCTCTCTCATGATCCCTATGTTAGATATTAGAGGATTAAAAATCACCAAAAGGCATCAATCTATCCTCCAGCAAGAGAAATTACCACCTAAAACAGGAGCTCCAGTGCAATCAGGAATAGCCACATTGAGTAGAAAGAGAGCCCAGGGTGTAAACTCTTTATACAAGTCATTTATTAAGGGGGTGCCCCCAGGAGACCTTTATAAGAGGGTGGGGAAACATGGCAAGGAGGGAGAAGCACTAAGGAGGGAGGTGGTCCCCAGACATCTCAGTGAGATGCAAGGCAGAGTTAGGGAACACACAATGCTCTTCTGTCTGCCTACCTTCAGTTGAGAGGCAAGGCTTCTGTTACTTCCCAACCCATCCAGTCATTGGCTAGGGTCCCGTAAAGGGAGAGTACATCCCGTAGTCATTTCTGGGTAAAATAACTCTAAGCCATTAGAAAAGTTGTCACAAGGAGCAGGGCTTGAAGTAGATGGGGGACACATCTATCATGCGGAAGTACAAGAGAGCTGAATTAAAACACACATCCATTTATTACATAGGCACACAGCCTAGCAGCTGGCCCGGACTAAAACCTTGAATACATGTAAATAAGTCACTGCTCTGAGAGCCCTGTTCCGTGGAGCCTTCCTGAACCTTCCCTGTTGCAAGTTCCCTCTGCTCCCTGTAAACACACTGTCCTTCTGTCATTCTATCTGTGCTATTAGGTCCCATGAAAGAGCTAGACAAACAATAACAAATAGCTGTTGACCTCAGCCAGTGTTTGTGAACCAAATGTTAAAATTGAAAAAAAAAATAAGCAGAAGAAATATTGTTCACACTTCTCAAGAGACGCTGGAGGTCCTTTGGGGTCCTGGTGTCCCCAAAGAGCAAAGACTCAGGACCCAGATGGCCTGAATTATTCAACCTCTGTGACTCACTCTCCTCACCTCTAAAATGGGAACAAATCTCGTATTGCCATAGAGCGCTTCCATGGATTAAATGAGGTAATATGTGCAAAGTATTTAGTGAGGTGAGTGGTAGCTAAGGGTGAGCTAGCATGGTCCTCTTTAAGATGTGACTGGGTGGAAAGGGAGGCTGGGAAAACTGAAGCTGCATGTGTCTGAGGGAAAGGCACAGGAATGAAGTGTGCAGGAAGTTGTTGGGGTTCCATCTGGGAATAGGTTTTCCAAAGTGAACCTGTGGAAGGAGGAACTGCAAAGGTTATTTGGGATTGGTAACGCATTCAGGGTGACCCATTTTGGAGTTCAGAGACAGACACCAGAGGAGGCATAGGATGAGATGGGCTGGTGTTACTGAGAGTATTAACCCACTGCCATGCAGACTGCACGTACAGTCCAAGCAGAAAGATCAGACTCTCCTGCAACACCCTCGCATTGCAGGTTGAGAGGGAAGCCAGTAGGCTGCCCCTCATACTCAGAAAAGGAACAAAGGGATGGGGATTGTGAGGAGAGTTCCTGCAGTGATGGCTGGCTGGAGCTCTGGGGGGCTCACTGAATCAGGAGTGGCCACTGGAGATCCATCGGGAAAGGGACCTGGGCCCTCCAAGGGTAGGCAACTGTTGACAGGCATGAGCAGTCTGTGGAGCCTCGAGGAGTGGGATCAGACTGTGTTCCTGTGCATGGGCTGGTATCTTGGAGCTCATTCCCTGCAGAGGAACACCTAGCCCAGTCTTGACTTTGGGATGAGGAAATAGGACTTGCCTGAAGTGGATGTGCCATGCTGAGCTGACCCACCTTGGGACTTCTTGCCCTTTGGGGGAGGGGACGGGAGATAGGGAGGGGAGAGGCTGAAGGCTGACTGGGAGGGATTGGGAGGAGGGAAGGGAGGGGGATCAGGGGGATACATAGATAAAAATGACATTTTTTAATAAAATAAATAAATTTTTAAAAAGAAAGAAAAAATAAAGGGCACAAGCTCAGGAGATCTTCTGTTTCTCCTTCCCGGGAGACCTATGATGTCTCTCTTAGGGTCCTCCTTGTTATCTAACTGCTCAGGGGTTGTGGATTGTAGTCTTTGTTTTGCTTATAAATTTATCCTATGCTTTACATATAAAATCCACTTATGAGTGGGTACATACCATGTTTATCTTTCTGGGTCTGTGTTACCTGACTCAGGATATTTTCTAGACCCATCCATTTTGTTTTGGGGTTTTGGTTTTTCTTTCTTTCTTTCTTTGTTTTTTTCTGCTGAGTAGTACACCATTCTGTAAATGGACCACAATTTATTAATTCATTCTTCAGTTGAGAGGCATCTAGATTGTTTCCAGGTTCTGGTCTTACAAATAATGCTGCAAGATCATGATGAAGAAACCCATAGAGGCATTGGGAGCTCAGGAAGTCTGAAATAACAGCTGGGAACCTACATGGGGCTGAACATCCTCTGAATGTGGATGGCAGTCAAATAGCCTGGGTAGTTGGTGGGGCCTCTGGTAGTGGGGCCAGAATGTATTCCTGGTGCATGAACTGGTTTCTTGGAGGCTGTTCCCCACAGAGGAACATTGCTCAGCCTTGATACCGGGGGAAGGGGTTTGGTCTTAACTGGATATACCAGACTGCATTAACTCACCCTGGGAGTCTTTATTCCTCTCTGAGGAATGGATAGGGGTTGGGTTAGAGAGAAGCTGAGGGAAGGGTGGGAAGAGGGGAGGAAGGGGGAACAGTGGGGAGGTATGCTAAAATATTTTTGTAATTAAAAAAGAAAAAGGAAAAAACCATGAACATCAGGCTGCTCGTTCCATTGTTTCACTGCCTTGCAGCTTATGTAACCTGAGCCAGCAGGAGCAGGAGCAAGCCCTGGCCGCTGTGCTGGCTGGCATCCTGTGGACTGCAGGAGCAGCGCAGAAGGCCACCGTCTGCTATGTCGCCAAAGACATCCATAGCACAAAGACTCTTGACTATTCTCGCGACAATTTCATTGAAAGGGTAAGTGTACTCCAGCCACTGTTAGCTAAAGAGCCAGTGAGGCTTACGTGTGCAACATGGTCATAGAAGCCCAGCCCCCACCGAAGACATGAATTAGCCAAAGGTACCTTTGGAGGATGTAAGTGACAACCAAGGGCTGTAAGTGACTGGTGGCCAAAATGTCGAATTTCTCCTTAAGATGTTCACTTGAATCAAGAACATACTGCCCTCCGGCTGGTAGACTTCAGCATATGTTAGTAGTAAAATGCGATGCTAAGCCCTGGGCTTAGGTGCTACATAACAAAGGGAGTAAAAAAATTCACATCTGAAATCAGCATTAACTGAATTTCTCTGTTATCATAAAGATAGTTAAACTCTATCAGGGAAAACAGAATACCTGTTCACGGTTCTATTATTTGAGATATCATAGAGATTCAGAATCGAGGGATATAACAGGGATGCCATCAGCACCCATGCATGTTTTATGTGGCCTTGTGTTTGATGTCAGTTTTTAGCAATGTGATTTTTGTAATGAAACAAAAACCCCCCTCTAGGTAATAACAGTGAAATGACATCTCTTAGAGCTGCCTTTCATCTTTCCTCTTATTGTTATCTTTAATTCCTCATCTATAGCTCCAGCTGTTTGAATTTTCAGAGAGAGAAGCCACTGAGAGATTCATCTACGATCATTTACAATGTGTAAGTGTTCAAATGTTGAGATAATCCCTTCACGTGGAACTGATCTTACAGAGATCTTCATTCTTTTAAAAGGCACGTCTCTAATGGGGCTTATTAAGAAACCAGGCCATTTTCAGGACTAAGGAAAAAGCAAGGCCGCCTTTTCCTCCTCACGTTCTGGAAAGAGGCCACTCGTGGAAGCCTCCTTTTCTTCAGCTTATCAGTCCCAGAAAATAGCACCTTTTAGGCCACATATCAGGATTTCTTTTGTGGGGAGAAAAATGTTAAAGCAGGTTACCTCATCCAATGAATAACGAACAAAAATGGAGAGAAATTACGCTGTCTGAAAGTCAGGTCACACTGACTTAGGGCCTCACAAAGGCGTCTTCCTTTCACCTTTTCTAAGGGCACCGTCACAACGTCCACCTCCACACTGTTACTTCTCCACTCTGGGTAAGAGCGGACAAAGTAGTGGGTAAGAACGGCAGAATATGGAAGGTGTTTTCTAAAGACTTTCTAGAGAGGAAAAGAAAATAAAACATGATTTTTGGAAGAACAAGAAACCTACAGTGTAAGTAGAGGATAATCAGGCGAGCTGGGAAGCCATGAGCTGCTGAGTACAGGGGCAGGATGGAGACTTAGAAAAACTCATCACAAGGGCAAAAGAGGCAGAGAACTTAGGCACGAGTACTTACATTGTAGATGATCTTGAATACAGTAATGGAGAAAGAGTTTCTGTCAAAGGATCTGAGCTGAGGCTACAGACATGTTTCCCTGTCAAAAAACTAAGAATTCAGCAGGCATGGGTAGAAAAATGCCTTAAGACCATGCCATTATGCGGTCTTAGTAGAGAGGCATGATGGTCCTCCCGATTCAGCCAATCCAAGCTGGCTATTCCCACAGCCCCACTAAGAAGAAGGGGGCAACATTTTCTGAGGGGGTAATCAGCAGACCTTAATCAAATCCTACTTACTATCAATTGCGTCTGTCCTGCATCCAATTTTATTTAGATAGAGATTTCAACGTAGAGATTTGAGGGCTGCTTGTGGGCAGGAGGATCACTGCTGTCAGCTGACACCCTCTCCCCGACCCACCTCCTCCATCAAGTGCAAGGCTGAGGTCCTAGACCCCTCCTCCTGCCTTGCAAACACACAGAGTTCCTAGGAATGTGACCTTTTGGGAAATGTAATCATTTGAAAAGTCAAGTTCAGAGGAGGTAGGACTAGATCAGGGTGAGCTGCAATCCAATGGATAACATTTTTAAGAGAGAAAATTTGCAGGCTGTTGGGATCATATGCTTGATCTGGCACGATACAATAACATTTTACCTGTTTAGCAGGTGGATGGGTGTCTATGAATGGAGGGGCCTCATGCCCTATGCAGGGGCTGCGGTGGCAGGAGACATTCAGAGGCTGTTTCTTTGTAGAAGGACTTTATCATTATAATATTATAATAACAGAGAGGAAGGGAGAGAGAAAGAGTTGAGAGAGAGCTCCCTGGGGGACAGAAGCAAGGGAAAGGTGTTGTCGAGGGAATTCTTCTTAAAGGGGCTTAACACCAGAACTCAGGGCAGGGTGTGGCTTCAGAGGCTGCTTCATGGGAAGAGTACCAGGAGGCATAGATAAGGGAGAGAGAGGTTAGAGTAAGGGGCCTACCAGCCAACAAGTGCCCATGGCCTCAGCAAGCAATGTGTGAAGATTTAGGAAGGACCCTGTCCTAGGGCCTTCAGAGAAAGCACTGCCCTACTATGAACCTGGGTTTTAAACTTCCAACTTCCCAGAACTGTTAGGATATGGATTCCTATCATTTTAGGACACTCAATTTTTTTTTTGATAAAGTATGATAACCACCCTAATAAATCAATCCACTGTCTTGTATGAGTTGAGTGCAAGCCTGCATAGCGTTACATCTCTTCACTTCTGAATCTGTCCATGTCAAAGACAGTCAGGAACTTTCACATCAGAACTGTGGAATCAGAATTTGTCCCAGAAAGGATGGCAACACCGAGCTTCTATTCTTCCCTATCTTCAGTTAACTGACCGGATGCTAATCCAGACAGATGAGCTAATGGGATGCTGGAGAGTCATACCTGGTAAAGGGGACTTGGCAGGTGTGACGGCTCTGGATTTGTACTGGCTTGATTAACTGCAGTGTCATATAAATAGAAAGAAGGGGGCAGGAAACCTAGAGAGGTGTACGGACAGGGAAGAGACTAGGCGATGGGCCATGAAATAGACATGACGACAGATTCTCCAAGTTGGAAAGAGCCACACTCCATTAGAACTCAGGCTGGGAGTCACGTCAGCCTCCATTAGAACCCAGGCTGGGAGTCACATCAGCCTCCATTAGAACCCAGGCTGGCAGTCATATCAGCCTCCATTAGAACCCAGGCTGGCAGTCATATCAGCCTCCATTAGAACCCAGGCTGGCAGTCACATCAGCCTCCATTAGAACCCAGGCTGGCAGTCACGTCAGCCTCCATTAGAACCCAGGCTGGGAGTCACGTCAGCTGTGCCCATTAAGACCTGTGCTGGGCTTGGAACATTAGACAACTCAGTGCTGTTTCAGACATCAAGTCTGTGGTATTGTTGCAGCAGTAACTAAGTATCTAATACCCAACAGCTTTCCAGTTAGCCTCAGGCCCTACACTTCCTATTTCTCTTACACCCTGAAGAACACTCATTTGAATTCCTGTATGCTGCCTATGCACTGGAGCCAGTCCTCAGGCCAGAGGTTCTGTGCTCTACCAGATTACGGATATACATGTAGACACGCTAGTTCATGAAGAATAAAAAATATGTGTCTTGTAAAAGCCTTCCTGTTGCTGTACCTTTGAGGGAGGCTTTAGCCCTGGATATCTTGAAGGCCAGCAAAGGGGCTATTTTGCAATGAGGACAGTACTGACTGAGAGCTAGAATAAGGCTAGCCCCTGAGAAGCTTGGATTTGATCAGACAGTTTGGATATGATCCATGAGGTCACAACTTGCCTTTTGAAAGTTCTAAGTAAAACAGCCTTAAAGAGGGATTCTAAGGCTGTAGAGCGTTCTAAGGAACCAACATGTGTACCATACATCATCCCATTTAACCTTTGCAAAAACTCCCAGGGAAGAGTATGTGTATGTAATATTTGCTAAAAGTTGTAGATAAAACTAAAGGATAGTAAAACTGCAGAAGCTGATGAATAAAAATGTCTTTGTGCACCTATCAATCAAAGCTCTCTGTGAGTCCCCCACATCTTCTGAATTCAATGGGCTAACTAGAAAAGACATATTCAGCAAACCAGGTCAGCTTGGCGTAGCACCAAGGGTCCTGGTAGGGAACAGACTGTACATCTTAGTGGTGATTTAAAGAGAATCACCAAACAGAAGTAAGAAAGGCTAAGACGAAGACCATGAGAATGTTAGCCCCTTGGTGGCCATCAAGTGAAGAAGGGCAGGCTCCCCTTAGACCTAAGACCTTCAAGTCATACCTGCATGGGTGCCTTCTATCCACAGTGCTTGTAAGCAAGGCATCGGTATTGTTTTCCACAGTTCAAAGGGGAAGGAAGCCATGGAGTCATCCTGTTCCTCTACAGCCTCATCTTCTCCAGAACATTCGAGAGGTAAATTTTACAAACGTCCACCTCTGGCATTGCCTACAGGATTGGAATTTCATAGATGTGGATTTGGGTAGGAAAATATTATCATTCCATATCTTATCTAATGATTATTCTTCTGCCCATGTGTCTTTTTCATTAGTTGATTTGCCCATATGAATAGGCAAGGTGTCTTTTGTGAATATTTTATTATCCATAGAAATAATCTCCTCAGGTGTTCAGTTTTTATCTATGATATACAAAGCTCTGTTCCTAGCACCATGGGGAGTATAAATAAGAGACAATGGGGCACTCATCTTCTGTGGGTCTCACTCTGTGGAAGATAGACATAGAAATTGTGGAGGAAACCCAGGCAGCTCTTGACATCCCAAAGGGGTATAAAGTAATGAGTCCTGGTGGATTTCAGAGGAGGAAGGGCCCTACAGTATACACAGAGAGTTTCATGGAAGAAGTGGGCTTTCTTCTGGTCTCTGAAAAAAGACACAAGATTTTGAGAGTCAGACAAGCCCTTTATCAGTGTTCCTGAAACTTTTCAACAATCACATTTGAATAGCCTATGCTACGATTTGGTTAGTAAGTTTGTTCAAATCAACATGCATTTAAGTCTAGACATTAATATTCTTACCATTAATATCTTCAAAATGAATAAATAAGCAAATTCTTTCAGTCATTTACTATGATGAATGTAGTAAACGTGCCTTCACAGGCCTGTACACCTGGCCACTCAGGAGGCTGAGTTAGGGGGTCACAAGGTCAAGGTCGAGTCTAAGGCCAGAATGAGCAACTTAGTGTAATTTTAATTAAAAATAAAAAGTAAGGTATGGCTAGAGATCTGGCAAGATGGATCAGAAGGTAAAAGACACTTGTTGCCAAGCCTTTGGGCCTGAGTTTGAGCCACAGAACCCACGTCGTAAGAGGGAATGGAGCCTCAAGTTGTCTTTTGACTTCCATGGGTGGGTCATGGTTTTATCAGAAGAGGACTGTGGATGTAGCTCCGGGCTAGAGCACTTGACTGGCATGTATGAGGCCTTAGGTACAACCTCAAGAATAACATAAAACCAAGTATTTAAATAAACACATCACCATAAACTGTGTGTGTGTGTGTGTGTGTGTGTGTGTGTGTGTGAGCGAATGTACACTGAGATTAGAACACAGGGCCTCACAAACACTAGGCAAGCTACCACTGAGCTACAATGCCCAGCCACTTAAAAAATGTTCCATTTTTATTTTGTGAGGCATTTTCATGTAAAACTGTCCAGGTTGAACTCACATTTGCCATCCTTCTGCCTCAGCATCCCACGTAGGTGGGATTGTAGCCCTGTGATACCATGCTTAGCCACTATTAAAATTTAAATGCTCAAATCTATAATCCCTTCTCTGAAGCTGTACTTTGAAGAACACTCTGCTCAGTTACATGATATCACCAAGTCTTTAAGTGTCGTTTACAGAGGGCATGCCCTCCAGACTCATGAATAAATCAGCTCAAGAACACATTCCGCCCCCGTCTCAGCACTTTCTCCCTCTTGGCAAGAGCCACAGACCACCTTATGCTCTCCAGGGTAGAACCAACCTCTGGTCTCTGACTTACAAACCAGGAGAGAAGGTTGCAGCCTTTCTGATTTCCTCTTGATGAGTTTGTAAGCCAACACACTCTCTGGTGTGGTCATGTGTCACCCCTGTTAGCCAAACCTCTGTCATATGGGATAAGCCTCTTCTCTAGTAAGCATCCATGTAGAGTGTACACGGGTCTCCCATTGTATGTCCTCTTCTCTCCTGGGACTTATTCCTTACTTCACCATCCAGACCCCCTTCTCCATTGCCCCCATAGCCCTGGTCCCCCTGAGATGTAGAAACATGAAGGGCATGAGGAAAGGCCAGTGGCCTTGTTACTGCTGAATTCCTAGTGTAATCCCCTACTGCTTCGGGCCAGATGCTGACAGCTGCCTTCATCCTGCAGGCTTCAGGAGGACCTGGATATCACCACCACTCATCTCTTGCAGTCTCGTGCGGGAAGCACCCTCTGCAGTCAGGTAGGCGAGAAGACTGGGTCTCTTCTGTAGGCCCCAAGTCAGGCTTAGCTTTCTAAGTCAGTTCATTTTCTCCTTGAGCACAACCTGTCTTTGAAAGATGAAATATTGCTATCAGACCCAGCCTTCTGCTTTTCACAGTCCTTCCTGGCCAGAGATCTCAGAAACAGAGGTACCTTGAAAAGACTCACCAGGTATTCCTAATTGCCGACAAGACAAAGGGCGTACACACTTTGGCTTGAGGCTCCCGAAGTCACAATGGAAACCATATCTGTGAGTTCTAGGGCAAGAAGCAGGGGCAAAGTAAATGAGCAAACAAAAAACCCATGATGTAACTCTACCAATCTCATATCACACACAAGCTTCTCTAGAACGGTGGCTGCATAGCTGCACTCCTTTTAGAAAAAAATGGGCATTTAAAATTATTCTTTATCTTTTTTGTGCTGAGGGTTGAATCTAGGCCGTTAGGTCTGACAGGCAAGCACTCTGCCACTAAGCTGCACCCCGGACCATTTCTGTACTACAAAAAAAAAAAAAAAAAAAAAAAAAGGTCTTCATATCATTGCTATCTAAAATATAAATATTAACAAAATATTCAATCCAGGCTGTTATAAACATGATTTTGACTGGGAGAGCAAGTCCAAATGTCTTCAATGGCTATGAGAAAGGAAGGTCTGAGGAGATATTGCACGGGGTCCTGACACGCAGTGATGTTGGCTACTTGCAGTGGGGTAAGAACACTTCTGAGGGCGACCGACTCTCACAGGTTAGTGTTCTGACTATTAACTCTATAATCAAAATGCAGGCATTTTGTCATATTTAAAGGTATCTATATGAACTCAAATCTGAACCTCTTTCCCCTTTGGTACCTTTGGTATACCCCCCTCCCATCTCTCCCTCTGTCTCTTTGTCTCTCTGTCTCTCTCTCCCCCTCTCTCTCACACACAGGTTCTAAGTAGAAGTATCCAATTCTATGCTCCTCATACTTTATTTCACATATTTTAATGCCTACAAAGAATATGTGACAACCACATGTGAACACATATTGAAAAGCAAATACTTGAAATACACAGATGGATGGAAACAGCCTGTCATGCCCAGGTTGCCATAGCCCCAGGACTGGCAGGTGGTTGTGTCCTTCCTCCTCATCCTTTACCCGTGCAAATGAGTGTGCATATGCTTCCTGTTGCTAATCTTTTTTTAAAAAACACAACCAAAAACAAACAAAAACCACTATGATGGGGCCTCCGTTTTTGCTATGCCTATCTGTCACAAACATCTTCAACTTCTAAGAGCCAGAAAGCAAACCTTGTATACACATTGGGGGGGGGGGGGTCAAGGGGCAAACGCTTTTCCCAAACCACAAACTAAAGTTTCTGAGAAGGTTTTGCACCCTGGGAAAGGCAGCATTGTAGAAAACAACACTTCTCTGGAGTAACCCCGACACTGCCTGAAGGCAGTTCCCTGCAATGGGGCACCCACGCCTAACCCTGGTGGCAAACAAAGTCCTGTCTCTCAGTTCTCCTGTCCCTGCTACAGATACCCTTCGTGTGTACAGAACTGCTCACACAAGAAGCCCTGAAATCCATAACCTCACCTACTTCTCCACCCGTGTCCAGCTACTATGTGTGTGCTAGTCACAAACCCAGCACCGTATGTGTGTGTCGGGAGGGCATCAAGAAAATAGCTCTGGTAGCTTTAATGCACAAAGGTGTTTTGAAAGTTTCCTTATTGCTCTTTAATTGTATAATCTAGGTACAGCACACACTAAAAAAAAAAAAAAAAGAAAGAAAAGAAAAGTGCCCAATAAACTAAGACAAATTAACTGAATCCCATTATCCAGTGGATTGTCTTTTCAGAAAATGTTTCATCTCTTCTTCTTCCTCATGTGTAATCCTATGTTACTCTCCTGGCATCTTTCTCACATTTATCTTTATATACTAGTGAGAGTCTGGCCCTTGGTGCATTTCATTGCTGCAAAGAATCCCACTACGCAAATGGTAGAGACTAAACTTTGGTGCTTCCTGAATGAGACAGATAAATTATAGTCCCCAATCACGTTTTCTAGAAAAGCTGAGGTCCACTTCAAACTCTACTAAATATAATGAAGAAAACTCAGGCAGAAGTCAGGGTTCATTTCACATATTTTGCTTTTCTGTCAGCCAAACATAGTCACTACACATCTATGGTCTAATATTTGATATGTCTCAGACCTCAGCAATGTGCCAAGTTTCTGTTTGGAGAAAAAAAATGGAGAAATACTCAAGATCAAGTTCAAGGGTGGGACACAAAAAGCGACAACAGTCTTAGTGCTCTGTCTATTATGACACAGCTCTCTCACAGTCTTGTAGTTTATAACACATCACCTGTGTTTTTCCTTTAAAAAACTCAGTCTTAAGATTGTTTAGCGTTTATTGATGTGGTGATATAAACCAAGCAATTGCTTCTCCCACTTAAATAAATAAGCGTTTGTTTTAATAGTTTCTTCTCATGCAGTGGTTTTTCATACCACATGCCAGCAATGGACAACCTCTCCCGTGTTTAGAAGCCTTGGTACAAAGGCAAGGTAGGTTCTACAGAGATAGAAAATAAACTTACCTGAAATCTATAGCTATGGGAAACCTCAGCACGGGCAAGGCCTGCCCAGTGACTTGTCCTTCTGAGCTGATGACCAATGAGTCTCTCCTGATCTCTGAGTTACAGGATGGTGTGAAACAAGCATAATCACAAATCTCTATCCCTATGGGAAGCCAAAATGTTCTGTGCACATGTGAGACTTTTGGCAGGTGACAGGAACAGAATTCTGACTCTTCAGTCAGTTAGGCTCACTCAGCATCACTTAGTTGACAGGATGTGTATCTAGATACAAAAATGAGTCCTGTGTGGGCCACAATAGAATATGCTAATTATTCTAGAACAGTGGTTCTCAACCTTTCTGATGCTGTAACCCTTTAATACAATTCTGATTGTGGCTATCCCAACCGTAAAATTATTTCCATGGTAGTTCATAACTGTAATTTGCTACTGTTTTGAATCATAATGTAAATATCTGTGGGTTTTTTGATGGTCTTAAGTGACCCCTGTGAAAGGATTGTTTGACCTCCAAAGGAAGGGGTCTTGACCCACAGGTTGAGAACTGCTGGACTAGAGTAACCCAAGTGATAAGGCTGGCTAGCAGTGATAACAACCTGACTGAGTACTAAGGGCATCAGAAAGCTCTGGAAACTAGGAGTGCCTGGGACATCATCAACCAGCACTAACTTCATGAAAAAGGTACTTAGACTGTCACATAGAGCTCCACATTGTTAAGTTTTTAACAAAAGCACCTGCCTTTCCACTTCACATGGGGTCCTAAAAGTGAAAGCCATTTTGATCCCAAATAGTGTTACTTCCTTTGAACAGGTGAACTCAAATCTTACAGGTGATCCTAAGAATCGGTGAGCACTAGGAACCTCTGTCCCATGTAGGGCTTCTCAGCTTGGGGCACTCTATTTGTCTAAGGTTGTAGAGCTGTGCTGTACGCTGTGAGGTCTCGTGAAGCTCCCACTAGATGCCATTTGCTCTATCCCCATCGTGACCACCCAAAATGTCCCCTCGGAGTGGTGAGGGCAGAATTGTCCCTATATTAGATTACTCTTCTAAAGGAAGGAGGAAATTAAACAAACACTTTTGGCTTCATGATTAAATCCATTGTATGAGGAACTGGGAAGCCAACTATTTTAATAGAACCTACAAGAAACAGCACATCCTTTCTTGTCAGTGCTGGAGAGACGGGCAGCCTTTTGTTCCCTTTTAACATTTACAAGGCTTTGGGAACAAGCCACTGGCTTTTTCTGAGGCTAAAATTGAACAGGTGTTTGCAAAGCAGCTGCTAAGCTGGTCTGAGGAAAGAACCACATGAGAAAATGCCACCACGGAGAGGCAGAGCACATCAGAGTCAAGAATTTTCAGGAATCCAGCACTAAACCTTGCTATAAAGAAAATTACCTACAGAGCCTAAAATATCCTCTAATAAGAAGAGGATGTTTTCAAGGACCTTAAAGGCAGTTGAGAACACACAGCACACATAGGAAGAAATAGTTTTCCTGCTGGGAAGAGGGCATGGTGTAGGAGACCACGGGAGCACCATCCAAAGGCTTGCTTGCCAATTCGAAGTAGGGCAGAGGCTAGCGACTGCCTGGGGTCACTTTAAAATCTACGTCTAAATCAAATATAAAACGCTTCCAGCTTTGGGAAAGTGACTAATGGGACTTTTCATTCTTCTTTGTTGGACTCAATGTTCTCTCCCCAGGGAGAGGCCTGTAAATGTGCCCTCCGTGAAAATTGCCTGAAATTGTACACTAATGGCTTGAAACCCTGAGGATGTTTATGATGATGTTTCTGTCATGCATGCACTTGGGTTGTTTTTTTTTTTTTTCTTCTTCTTCTTTTTTTAATGTATTATAGAGCAGCTACAGGATGACAGTCATCTTACTTAAGCCTCTGAAACATGGATGCACAAAACAGGCACATAGACAGTTGATTTTACAGGAAATATTTTTTTCTTTCTTTCCATATCATCTTCCTATATGAGGACAAAAACAGCTCTCAGCTTATGAAGCATTGACGTAACTTTGTGCGCACACACTCATGTGTATTTCTTACTACCCCTGTGGATAGTAGTTGAAGGGTGAATTATGGAGTGGCTTCACTCATTGTAGTGCTAACAGCCATGGGCAGAAAGCACCTAATTTTGCCAGACTTTTAACTAGCAATGACATCTTGTTCTGCATATCAAAGATATAATCCTATATTCTGCTTGTTGCTCAGTCATTTAGCTAAGAGACTAGAGAAGGTTCGAGGACCTTGCTCAAAGCCTTGATTATTTACATGTCAGAGCAGAGTTATGAGTCCTGTTCCATCTACACTCAAAGCTCACGCCCTATGCTGTTCCATACCAGTCATTTTCCAATAAACTATAAATATAGAAATACTAGTTCTTGGAACTGTATGCTATAATTAGCATTTAAAAAACCAGCTATAAACGCAGAATGATCTTACACAACCTTTGATAAATGCTACAGGTGCTCTAACATTTCAACAGTGGCAGAGATTTTAAATGAATGATAGTTGAGTAGTTTAAAGCTCAAGGTGTTATGAGTATGAATCACAGGTACTTGATCACAGGTATTCTAAAGTGTTTGCCCCCATCCAACTTCTGTTCAGGTAGATCACATCTATCAGGTATCAACGCTTCTCATCCTCACTAGGACAAGCTCAGTGGTGCTAGACAAGTACCCATCTGCTCTGACTTTAGTGGACCCTGAAGTCAATTATTTCACAACATTCTAGCCTGGAATGGAAACACCTTGCAAAGCAGGCTTTTCTTAGGAAAGAAAATAAAAATGTTTCAGAATAATGTTACACATACTGCTGTCTCAGGGACTCTTCCTTTGTGCTCCAAGGCATGATGACATTGTTTGAGACCCGTATTTGTGCAACTGAGTGTGAACTGCTTTCAGGGCACCTGGTGGGGCCTGTCCACGGTGGGTGCAATATATCTGAATAGTATGTGCATACACTGATGAAGAGAACCAAGCACAAGATAGGTTTCTAAGTTCAGAGTGCAGCTTGCATGGCACCTGACAGCTGCGTTCTGTGGCTGAGGAGAAACCCCTTCTGTAGCTCTACCTCTGTCTTCCCAAGTCAACCTTTTCTTCTTCTGTGATAAAACTGCAGAGATTGCAAAAACAAAGCAAAAAAAAAAAAATCTTTCTGTCCCAATGTCACAGCTCAGTGGGTAAGATTTTAAAAAAAAAAAAAAAAGACGGTGCTCTCATCTGATGACTGCAAACCCCCTAGAGCCCACCAGACTGACAGCTCCTGCAGGAAGCAGCCAGCTACCCACGAGGCGAGGCACTATTTTGAAGCCTCCGTGTTACTTTTCTATTTGAAGGTACAAGTTTTAGTGTGAGGCTCCAATACCTAAGTGAGAACATAAAGCCGTTTGAGTCTAACACCATCTGGAAAACCTTAGGAGGTTCACGTTATCGTTACACCTGCCAGCGGGAAGAAAAATCAACTCTGATTTTCAGAAGGGACTGAAGTCATTTAGGTCTTGCCAGAATCATTCCCACAGCAGCCCTGGAAGCGTCTACTTCCACCCCAATGGTACCCTTTTTCTCTCTTTACATCTTCCCTTTGGAGAGCACGATGGGAAGAAATCCAACTCTGAAAATAACCAGCGGAGCGATACTCTCTACACTCTGCCACTAAGTCACTGAGGCTACATCCTGCAAGAATGATCTAATCTGTTTTTACAACATACCTGTGAACTCTGCCAGGGAAGTTAGGTCAATGGTGTGTTCCAGGTGGCAGAGAGGAAAGCCAGGCTGTTAACAGTTATGCACGGGAATTGTCATCAGGGCTCAATGAAGACAGCACAACATTTCTGACAGTGTTCTCACTCACATTACCAGTCTGGGGCTCTGGGACTCACCATATTAAGTGCATCACACAAAGGCATTTTCTAAGTACCGTATTCATGGTACAGAAAGAAAACATGGGCTCAGTTCTTGCTCCCTAGGGTTACTGTGTCCATCTCCCCTGTCCTTACCATTTTACATTGGATTAAAGAGAGGTTGGAGTTACAGAGGGTTTGGTTGCTGAAGGTAAATTCTGGAACGACTGGGCTTATTACACAATGAGTGAACCTAGGGAGGAAGGTATCTTATTTATAGTACCACTGTATCAAATTTAATTTCCTTCTTACCATGGCAACATGCACAAATTTAGAATTGGTGGAATCTCACCAATAAAATATATTTAGAATCCTGAAAAGGGGCCGGGGTGGCTGGTAAACCATGTGTAGCCAAAAACAATGAAGATGCTTGAACTCAAAAATGTCAGTCAAATGGGCATGTGATGTGCCTAGAATGGGGCAGGGATTGGGGTGAGAGCAGACTAGATACAATCAGAAAGTGCTTTGTTTTGATATTTGTAGACCTTGCTGTTTTCAAACATGGGGTGGAGGGCTCCCAGCTGTGGCTCAGGCCGGGCTCAGTCACCTGTCCTCAGTAAACTAATTAAAAGAGATAAGCTAACAGTGAAAGTAGAAAGGGAGATTTATTTAGTGTGAAGAGGGACAGAGAAGTCTAGCACACACATCCCAAGAACATCTTTGCGTCTTGAAGTGAGATCAGGGCTTGAATAGGGGGTCAAGGATGTGCACACCTAAACAGTCCTGGTCAATGGGCCTATCACTGGCCCATTCTTGTGGGTTTCAGGCCTAACACATTAGAACTGGTTGAAATTTCTGTCCAAGAGTTGAGTTTATCCCTTGGCTGGGACCTTTTTCTTCTCCCAGCGTGAGATTCCTGGAGAAAGTCCCATTTCTTTGGGATTCGTTGTTTTAATAGTCTGATAGTTGGAGCACTAAGTGTCTCTTTGGTAGGTCTTCATTTCTGCCCACCCTGTTACATTACCATTCTCTTCTTCTCCTCTTCCTCCTCCCCTCCTCCCCTCCTCCTCCATTTTGTTATTTTTTATTTAAAAAAGTATTTTTTATCCATGTATCCCCCTAATCCCCCTCCCCTCCCTCCTCCCATTCCCTCCCAGTCAGCCTTTAGCCTCCCCCTCCCCACCCATCCATCTCCTCCCCCAAAAGGGCAAGAAGTCTCAAGGTGAGTCAGCTCAGCATGGCACACCCACTCCAGACAAGTCCGATTTCCTTAGTCAAGACTGGTTAGGTGCACCTCTGCAGGGAATGGGCTCCAAGGTGCCAGCCCCCACACAGGAACACAGTCTGACCCCACCCCTCAAGGCTTCACATACTTCCCATGCTAATGGACAGTTGCCTACCCTTGGAGGACCTAGCTGCTTTTCCCTATGGTTCCCCTGTGGCTGTTCTGATTCAGTGAGCTCCCGAGAGTGCCAGCCAGCCATCACCGTGGGACTTTTCCTCATAATCCCTATCCCCTTGCTCATACAGACTCTCATTCCCCCTTCCCCTGCTCTCAGGTGGACCAGGAGCTCAGCCATGGATCTCTACCTCCACCTCTATTCATGGTTGGATGCAAGTTAGTGCTGTTTCCTTAGTGGTGGTCTTAAGGTTCATCTCCCGATTTGTTTCCCAAAGTGGCGTTGATAGTCATGCAGGCCGTTTTTCTCCTACCATACTCCCTCCAGGCAGGCAACACTGCCCTGCCAGGGGTGAAATCTGGCCATTGTGGGGTTCAGAAGCAATCCAGTAGCTTTGAGTTTAGGAGAGAGAACAATGGCATCAGCACGAGGCCAGGCACAAGCAAGAGGGCTAGCAGAATCCTGCCCGTTGAACAAAGGTTCTACAGAAAACGTTTTTGCACATATTATCTGTACATCCATATATGCCTATCATCCCTTCATCTGTATTTTTCAGGGACTTTCATTAGTTTGTAAGTCAATCATAAGGTCTACCTGAATTCAAACAGCATTCAATCTCCTAGTTACTTCAACCCATTCTTACATTAATGGTTGCATGATCCAGTGTCGTGATACATGACAGCAGTCTCAGCATTTAGAAGGCAGAAGCAGGAGGCTCATGAGCTTGAGGCAACCCTAGGCTACATAGTAAGTGTGAGGCTATGTGCCAAAACTGTCTCAAAATATTAATCATAATTGCTTGTCCTGTGTATCATATTTACAGACATGCAAATCTTAGTCCAAGCAAGTACTACTGTAAGAATGCCTAGAAAAGAGTGTCTTTTGTTTAACTGATAGTTAATTACTTATTTACAGCTTGAGGGAAATGTGTATGAAACTAACCCTGAGGCTATTTCTCTTTGTTTGTAGCTAGAGTAGATTTGCCCCTGGTTCATAAGTGAGATACACAGTGTCTCAGTTAGGGTTACTATTGCTATAATGAAACACTGTGGCCAAAGCAACTTGGGGAGAAAGAATTTATTTGGCTTACACCTCCACACCACAGTTCATCATCAAAGGAAGTCAGGATAGAAACTCAAACAGGGCCAGAAGCTGGAGGCAGTTGCTGATACAGAGGCCATGGAAGAGTGTTGCTTATTGGCTTACTTCCCATGGCTTGCTCAACCTGCATTTTTGTAGAACCCAGGTCTAGCATCCCAGGTCCCACCCACAATGGGTTGGGTCCTTCCACATCAATAACTAATTAAGAAAATACCTGCAGGTGTTGCACAAATCCTAATTGGTTTTATAATAAACACCCTGCGCCAGATTTGGGGGTAAATCCTTAAAGATCCAAGAAGCAGAGGAACAGGCCACTAGAAATATTTCTCACCAGTACTGAATCCTCAGGCTGAAAGGGAAGCTCCTCTCTCCACAGATCCTCAGACTGAATGCTTCTGAGTCCTCAGCCAAAATGGAGGGGAGTAGAGGGGAAAGAAGGGGGGAGGAAAAGGGAGGAGAGAGGGGAGGGGAGGGGAGCACAGGGCCTGTCTCCTCCCCACCTTGTATTCCTTTCCCTGCCCAGCCATTTCACTTCCTGTCTCAACCTGTTTAAACCTGGGATTAAAGGCCTGTGTGCTTCCCAAGTACTGGGAGCAGAAGCATGGGATCCCAAGGGCTAGGATTGAAGGTGTGTGCCATCACTGCCTGGCCTCTATGGTTAACTCTGTGGCTGGCTCAGTCCCATGATCTTTTGATACACACTATATCACCACATACAGGCCTGCCAATAGCCTGACCTTATGGAGACATTTCCCTCCTCTCAGATGACTTTTATCTTGTACCAAGTTGACAGAAAACTAGCCAGTGCACCTAGGTTAATGATTAGAAGCATCAGTTCTTTCGCAAATAGAAGAGTGTCCTGGCTGGGTTAGGGATGTATCCTTCCTAACTATTAACTGGAAGAAATACTTTGTTTTAAGCACAATAATATTTTTTTTCTAGGTAACTAAAAGTGAAACACTTAAAGGCAAAAGTATCTTCAGTTCACTCACAACTGAAGAATTTAAAGACAATGAAGCAATTTGAATAGAACTATTAAGGGGAGTTATTAGCCTGAAATACTTGAGGCTATAACACATGTAATTATCTTTCAAAGCTTGCATTTCCGTAAAACAGAGTTGGTTCCTGAACAAACAGCTGAAGGACTGAAGGAAAGGCCAATGCTGGACCATTCCATTCCAGAAACACAACAAGCTGAGGCCGGTTGCTCTTCCCAACTTCATACAGAAATCACAGGGTTTTCTAAGAAGCTCACCTTTGTCTCTTTAACTAGGAGAAAAAAAAGCAAAGATGAATTGGTGCTTTGATGGTGTTTCCTTGTTCTTATTTTAAAACAATGTCTGGTCTATAGTTCAGGTTAGTTTAGTAGTTACTATGCTGCTCAGCTGACCTTGAACTTGTAACCCTCCTGCATCTGCCTACCAAGTGCTACAATTATAACTTAATGTGCCACAACCTCAAGTTAAAAAATATATATATATCATTCTTAATATTAAGTCTTTATGATAGAAAACTTTCTTTTGAAAAGTGTACTTTTCTGCCTTTAAACAAGGATAGACGTCATTTGTAAAATGTACTATAATATTATGACACCCAAGGGCTGTTGAAGGTACAGGATATGCAACTTTAAGGTCTGACTCAGATTCAGCCAGGTTCTTGAACACAACTATGCATCTCTGCAGAAACTATGTATGTAACTGGGAGACACTGAAGTTACCTATTCCACAACTAGGTTTAGATAGTGGGAAAACATGTGAGGGTATGCTCTGTAGGCAGAGTTTCCCTGTGTTAGCAGCCCCTCCCAAATAATCACTCAGAAACTTAATATTAATTGTAAATGCTCAGCCAATAGCTCAGGCTTGTTAATAGCTAACTCTTACATTTTAAATTAACCTATATTTCTTATCTGTCCTCTGCCACGTGGCTCATGGCTTGTCACCTCATTTTCTACACACCCTGCTTCCTCTGCATCTGGGGTGTCTCCTCTGACTCTACCCATCATCCCAGCACCTTTAGTTTGGTTGTCTCACCTATACTTCCTCCCTGGCTCCCAGCCAATCAGCTTTTATTAAATCAATTCAAGTGACTAATCTTCACAGTATACAAAAGGATTATTCCACAGCTTACCTACTTTTACATTCCAAAAACTGTGCCTTGTAAACTTTTTAAAATATAATGTTTTTGATTAATCTCACTGTATTATGGTCATCCTCCTAGGGGACAAACCCTTAAAAGAAGTTAACTATTCCTCTCTCAGAAGCCATCAACTGCCAATAGCTTCTCAGTCAGGGGGAGGGGCTCCTGAGCCCTTGCCTGCTATGTTGACTGGCTTTATCTTCAGCAGATCAGAAGCCTGTCATGTCCAAAAAACACTGTTTCTGTCAAGACACCCCCCCCCCAACCTCTGGCTCTTAGCATCTTTCCAACCCCCTGAACCTTGGCTGGGGAGGGGTGATACAGATGTTCCCTTTGTGGCTGAGACTCCAGTAACACTTATTCTCTGCACTTTGATAAGTTGTGAACATTTGCATTAACCACCAACCACAGCATGAAGAAATTCTCTAATGATGTCTGAGATCTGTGCTTGTCTACAGGTATAGAGTTATGAATTTAGGTGACAGTTTGGTACTATGACCATTTAGCAAAATAATAGCAGTTGGCTCATTCCATGGCCTTTGAGTTTCCAACTGTGGGTTCTTGGTCATATTTAAAGTACCAGACATTTGTTTCCTCTCCTTGGAGCAGGCCTATAACGTATTAGAAAGTGTTTAACCCTATAACACTCATGCCACTATTATACCCATGAGATATCTTGCTACCTGAGTCATTATTGAAATCCACAGGTTCACATGTAGGCAAAACTGTTAATGAGCACCTCCCACCCCCAACGGAAGCCTACATAACACTTCCAATACTATAAAAGCTAGTCACCCGGGAGGAAGCTTTATTGTCAATTCTAACTTGATTTTTTTCATGTCCTGTGACCAAACTATGTGGTGTCTTAAAGCAATAGACTCCCACCATCAAGCTATGGTGGGTACACAATAGCAATCATGATAGCAAACACATGTATGGACATATCTTATGAAATAGTTGCCATTTTTCAAGCATCTTTATCCCTCCTCCACCCTCCCATCCCTCTCCCCACCTATTCCTCTCTTCCCCCGTCCACCCTTACCACCAGTAGCCCCCTTTTTAGTGTCCTGGATTCTGCTAGTACTCCAGATTCCTTTAATAATATTGAATGTGATGTTTCTCAGAAACAGCAATACAATTGCTTCACAAAGTATCTAGTCAGTTTTCCAGAGTTTCGCCTGAGGCCTGAGATACCATTATTCCTGGATGAGACTGTCTCAAATGCCTGAGAGAATTTTTATCAAAGTTCTTAATTACTTTCTTAGGTGCTCAATACCCCCTTCAAGCCTGAGGCTCAATAATGGCTGCACTATCTTTTCAAAATTTTTGGCCGCCAAGTTATACTGCCATTGTAACTCCAGGAAATACACCCATCTTCATAGACAAAGGCCTGATGATAGTTAACCATCTCGGACAAGACCTAGAAGCATTATGGCTTCTTCATATCATGCTGAACCATATACTCTCTCAGACCCCCAGAAACTTGCTGGTTTAGTCTCAGACTTAATGGATGCCTTCTTCTTCATCCAAGTACATTGTGATTCTCAGTTCTGTGACACTTGTCCAACTACCTCAAGAAATCAACCTCAGACATGGGCATAAATAACAACTATGTTCCTTTCTGGTAATGGCAGGTACTGACTGCTACATCTGTATTTCCCTTTGGACTCATGGTTAAATCTCCTTTTGAGACCTTTCAGCATCGAGAAAAACAGTCTCTAAATCAGGCTTCAATATAGATAAGGCTCACAATCTCACAAACAGGCCCCAGCCATTGCCCTTGCCCTAAGAAAACCCCTCTTCTTATAGGTCATGGAAGATGGTGAACTAGCCATTTGCACGGTAACCTGTCTGCAAGAACCTAGTAACTCTTTACGGTCTCTATGTCTCTGACTTCCAGATTATATTTCAAATGCTCTTTGATCATACAGGACTGAGTTGGTACATCATCCCTCTACACTGCTATGGTCTTTATTTAGTAATGGCTGCTCGAGGAGGCATTTGGTTCTAGAGAAGAAATGCTAAATCTATAAACAAATCAAAAATGAAAAAAATAAAGTCTCAAAAGCCAAGCCATTAAAATCTGGGAAAGCCTCCCAAGGATGGCTGTCTTGGGGAAAACACTTTGAATGGCTTTTTTGGATACCCCCTTTTCTAAAACCACTGGCTGACATCTATCTGATTTCTGTGTCTAATGCTCAAAGTTAAAACTGAATTGTCAATTTTTTTGTCTCTAGAATCAAACAAATCTAGGTTCTGGTGATACTTCAGCATGGATTCCAGCTAATACCAGCAGACAGCTCATTGCCCACAAGGCCTCTAGAACAGGCTAGCAGGCATTTATTTGTGTACCAGCCAACCCTCTCCCCATGACTGCCTCCTACAGAGCCCTGGCACAACAGTTACAGTAGGTCAGACAGTGGTAATACAAATCCATTCAGCCTTAAGAAAAGACCCTTAGTCCCAACACCCAAGTTTGTCCTTGCTGCTCTATCAAGCATAAATGTGGGAAATAAACGTGTCTGAGACACTATAGGAGTCACTGGACTTCACAAAATACCGCTGGAAACTTTCTAGGCCATCAACAACCCAACGTGCTACAGTGTCACAGTCTACCAAATTTCATGTCACGACTGGTAACAACTTCTGGAGGATCCATCTTACTACCAAAATAGTCAATCAAAATCAACCATGTCCTTACAACAGAGTTGTCATTCTGTAAACCATAGAGCCAAGAATCGACCAGTTAGAACTGCCAGGCTTTAGTCCCTTATTTGCATAGCAGGTAGTTAGAGGAGAGAGCAGCTTCCATATAGGGACAGGACCTGTCCATCATCCTGTGTCAGACCATTCTGTCCCATTACCCTTGCCCTGTCTACTCTCGTCTAAACTTGGACGAATTCTTCACTACCCTCAGTTCCAACCCATCATGATAATAAGAATCCAGAATACTCTACTGTACGTCTTCACCAATAATAACTGGCAAGATAATTTGTGGATTTATGTGAGCACAAGTGTGTCTCCCACCTTTCCTAGAAGCTTTTCTCCTCCAATATAAATGGTTAGTGTTACCAGAAAGTTGACATCTGCTGCATGAAATATCGCCCAGTCTTGAGAATTCCACCGGGAGCAGTTACACTAGCCAATGACACAGATTGAATTGGCGTTCTCATTTTCCACATCTATATTTATATTTCACTTTACATTACCTCACCTTGCAGCCAAACTAGAAAATCTCTGCCTTCTCCATAAGGCCGCTGCATTTTTAAAAGTACAGTCTGTTCAGGGCAAAGTCAGGCATTACTACTCTATGAGCATTTGTAGGTATAAATTCATTCTTCACAAAGCCTTGGTTTTGAATTTTATATCACATACAGCTTCATGTACAACAGGAAGCTCAGAACTGCCATGAAGAATGTGCTAGCATCTTTCGTTATTCAGAAAGATATAGATGTTGATCACATTCTCCTTTCCCATCCCAGGTGGGCAGCATGCTGAAGACTCCCACACTTCCTATTTGGCTATGCAACATCAGTGGCAACTTCAGCATCCTTTTCTGCACAAATAGGCAGGTCTTATCAGACTGGAAAATGGAGCGTGTCTTTGATCTGCATTTTTACAGTGGGCAGCCCTCACAGAAAAAGCCTGCACGCCTTACAATAGGTGAGCACGTGAAACTCCCGAGTGTGTGCTTCGGTGCACTCAGAGATGCAGCTGGCATTGTCTAACAGCTTTGTCGTTATTTGTGCTACCCTGCCAGCAATACTTAGACACTAAATCCATTGTCTGTGGGGTTTTCAGATGTGTGTGTTAGCATTAGAAATAACAAAGAAAAATAAACAAACTATAGATACGTTATAAAAAAAATAAAAGTCGAAGAGTCAAATTTCCAGAGCTCTTTCTCCAAGGCCCCATCTTTAAAGTGTCCAAGGACCTTTAGCCAGTCCTGGGAGAAACACGGACAGCCTGTTTTTCAACTCCAGTTCCTTAAATTCATGAGGAAAAAATGATTAACCTTGAGATGTCTTTAAATACCGGCACCTTTGACAAGATGTTAACAGTGGACCAACTTGACTTGTGACCAGCAACCTTGGTTCCATTTGTGGAATTTCCTCGATGACTGGTTCCCTTTGCAGTTAGCATCATATCCTGGGCTAACTAACTTTCCGTTGCTCTCACTCTATTAAGAAATGGCTCTAAGAATGTATTTGTGCTATTCTTGTTCTTCATTTAATTATGAGAAATGCATATTAACTCATTTACTTTAGTGTGATGTTGGCCATATGTTCCTAATATCTATTACCATTTTTACTTATCTATGAGGTAGCCCCATTTTTCAGCTTACAAACATCCCACATGTTCTATCCTGAATACTGTGTTGAAAGCATGTGTAACTCGAGCATTACGTTCCCAATAGCCATACGAGGTAGGTACTCTAATATCTGTTTTTAGTTGTATAATTGCTATGTTTAGTCACTCAGCGAATCAATGAGGCACAGCGACGGTCTGTTAAGTAATTCTCAAATGTCACCTGGCTCATAGGAGACAAACCTTGTCCTTGAAAACAACTTGCAGATTCCCTTCCTAGACTCTGCCCTTTCACCTGTTTTCCAGGGACAAATGCCTGATCTTATGTGCACATCGTGCTGTATTAAATGACATGAATGTTAACATCCCAACACGCAGCAAGCCTGGCTGCTACAGACATATTCTGAATGGGTATTTCAAAATGCCATCTGAGGGAAATCTCCCTCCATTTAGTCAGTTCTACTGCTTCCTGGGCCAGCCCCACCCACCTTGCCCCTTTTCCTTGTGTGCTGGCTTCCTTGGGTACAGGCCAAAGTAACGCTGTCACTCCATCCTCAGATACTCACTCCCATCACTGGGAAGGGGAGCACCATGGGGATAAACATGCACCAGGAAGACGGTTTTCTCCCGTAGAAATGGCAATCAGAACCAAATGGAGAGAGGCAACCATCAACTGGAATGGAACTGTTCCCTTTTACTAAAGAGAAAACTAGAGATGTGTTTGAAGGGTCAGAAAAAAACGAAATGAAAAGGTCCAGTGCAGGGGTGAGCATTTAATTCCAACATTTATCTTTTGTGAACCCCACTGAAAAATACTACTGGCCGTTTCTCATTTTCCCTTTGCTGTGCCTTTGCAGTTGCTGTGAGTACTGTAGAGAATGTGTTTTTATTCCAGGGTCTGAATAGTGGTTCTTTCATTTAATTCAGAAGAGAAAAATACGGTCTCTCCTCTTCATGTTTTCCAAACTGTTCTTTTTCTGAGACTTCACTAGGACCGAAGCTGGGAGCTCATTTCCATTTGGGAGGGTGAGGTCATCAGGAATACATCACTAGCTTTTAGCAATGGCAAGAGCTCAATTCTCCTCAAGCCTTCCCGGTATGGGAAGTGTTTCTTTCCAAGGACATACCTCACACAGCCACATTAGCTGATTCTTCTCAGTAAAGTGGAAAGGAGGCTAATCCCTGTGGGCTGGGAACTCCAGTAGGGGCTAAAGACTGGAGCAGGCAAGGCATCTGGCAGGAAGACACATTCTTTCTACCAGCATTCTCTTTATTTCTCCTAAACTAGATATAAATAACAACAATAAATATAAGCTGAGACACTCTTGCTCCTACACAAAATAAGATTCTACAAGAATAAAATCTCATTTCAGTGTCCAAGGAAGAAAATAATTCCTTAAGGGATGTGATCTTTCTCTCTTATGCTAAATGCCTATACATTTTCTGAAGAGCTACGCAGACTAGACACGTGTTCTTTCTAGAAGATTTACAGAAGTATCAAGACATTTCCCACCCCCACACACTATCTGCTGACTCACAAATTTAGGGCTTTGGATATAGAAACTGAAGGTCAGATTCCAAGGAACAATGTCACTGCACTCAGTGTGGACACTTTATTACTTTATTAAATGCCTTTTCATTTAACTGTAGTATATAACCCAAGATGAATATGGAAAAGAAAGCTTTAGAGCGAGTAATAAATTGTGTCTAAAGGGGAAACTTATTATAGCTTAGATTTCTGATTACAATGTCTTCATCATTGGTGCTTTATTCCAGAATTTTAAACATATCAGACAAGTGAGTGGAGTCCTGGTCTCCTTTGTATTGGGGGGGGGGGGTTGTGACTAAAACAAATTTCAGTTTGTTCTAAAAGTATTAAGTTATCTCTTTGCAGGTTGATGACTGGAAAGCCTGAAGGCATATTAGAAAATATTCTAACTCTCAGGAAGCACTTAGGCTTCTGTCCCAGCCCCTGAGGCCACACCTGGTCAATGGCAGTTAGCCCAGCCCTGCCCTGAGTTCTGATGTCAAGCTCCATTTAAGAAGGATTCCCACCACGGACCCCTTCCCCTTTGCCTCTCCTTTTCCCCACCCTGCCAGAGGACCTGCTCCTCACCCCTCACCCCTCCCTCTTCTCTCTGTCTCTGTCTCTCTGTCTGTCTCTTTCTCTGTCTCTCTCCATCTCTTTTCCCTCTCTCCATAATAATAAAGTCTCTCCATGTGGGCCCAGTCTAAGTGTCTCTTACTGTGCCATCTTCCACCACACCCACATAGGGCACCGGCCCCCATCCATCACCATCCACTACCACACAGGGTATATGTGTTATAATTGTAGGTGTTTGTGCAGCTCAGATGGAAAGAGATCCTGGCAGTCAGGAGCCCAGGCAGACTGAGCACTGCAGCTTGAACGGAAAAGTATTCAGGCATTTGGGAGCCAATGAATACCACAGGTCACAGTAAGCATAGGTAGCAGCTTACAGCCCTGCTTCAGGGAAAGGCTTCCCAATGTTAACAACTCTGTTCGGGCAGGGGAGGGCTTCCCCAACCAAGTTGTTACAGTCCTGCTTGGGTGTCCTAGAGTGTAATAACTCTGCTCTGCTGGAAGGCTTCCTTGAACAGCTGAAGTGTTGCAGCTTGCTTACCCTCCATTGTTCCATGCTCTCTGTTCAGCCAATGTAACAACTCAGCCCAGCCAGGGAAGGTCCCTGTTACAGCTTTGCTCCCTCAGCTGATCTCCATCCAGACTCCACTGCTGCTGCTCTGGTGGAAAAAGATCTTCACCCAAACCTCATCCAAGAGACTTATTGGGAGGAAAGATTCTCAGCCTGGGGTGGGAGAAAACAGTAGGGAAATGAATGTGGGCACAGGGTTTATATAGGGATTCTTGGAGGTGGAGCTCTCTAGGAAGGAGATTTCCAGGGTGGGGATTGGTCAGATTTTTCAATCTGGTGATTTGGTTTTGGTTTCAGTCAAAATGTTTTTTTCATTTGGCTCTTTTGGGCTTTGGGGCTCTAATTTCAGGGCCAGAGCACATTTCTTTCACTGGCTCTGATTTTAGGGCCAAAGTGTGTTTCTTTGGTGCTGGTTTCAGAGTCAGGGAACATTTCTTTTTTGGCTCTGAGTTCAGGGATAAAGTATTTCTTTCACTGGCTCAAGTCTTAGATTCAGGGTGGGTTTCTTTCACTGGTTCTGGGTTCAGGGATAGGGAGGGTTTTCTTTCACTGGCAACTTTTCCTATAGTAATAACATAACAGATCCACCAAGTCTCAAGCAATAAGGACATTCTTTTGGCCCAAGGACTGTCTAGCCCCTAGTCCTTAAGGGAGTCCATAACTCTCAGAGATCAACTGTGGTCCCTCTTGTATGGCTGAGCACCAGTATACTGTTTACACAAACAAATTCATTGTTCTGCAGAAGGAAAAATAAGTGGTACCTACAGAAAAAATACCAGCAACTGTTGCCCAAAATGCTCCTTACAACAGCATGTTGAGAATCCCGGTTCCTCTATTTTCTATTCCTGCCTTTATTTATTTGTACTATGAGGTTTCTGGCCCGGACTTTTGGGCCTAGCCTCAAGGTTTGGACCCACAGACCCACAGACCCACAGAGACACACTGATGCTTACATTAATTTTAGGCTGATTGGCCTAAGGCCCAGGCATATAACTTGCTAACTCTTTACCCTTAAACTAACCCATGACTCTTATCCTGTTCAGCCATGGGGCTCGGTACCTTTTCTCAGAGCAGCATAGTTGTCCTCTGTTTCTTCTGGCTTCTCTCTGGCATCTCTGCTCTGTTCTGCCTATTCCCAGGGTTTTCCTAGTCTGGTAGCCCCGCCCACACTTCCTATCTGCCTTTGACCAATCAGCGCTTTTTGTTAAACTCATAGGCGGGGACAATTATTTACAATGGAACAACATAATCTCCCTACATTTATTCTTTTACTTTTTTCCCATAGTCTTTGAATTTTTACTTTTTTGTGTCCATATTAGCTTGTCGTATTTCATATTTTGTAATTTATGTTAAACTATCTCTGGAACAAAATTCTATTAATAAATAAATGAAGGAAAGATTGAGTTTCTATGTTTATATGTACAAGTAATAATTGTTATATATAAAGGTATTCTTTACTTTGTATGTCTTGGCAATATTCTGGGAAAATGAGTTTTTATTTTATTTTGAAGTGAAGCGCCCATTCATATTTGGATTTGTTTTTAAGATGGAGATATGTTTTTTAGAATTAGCTATTGCTGCACCCAGTGTGGCTCCAGGGATGAACCTGATTGCGGTAGTGATGGAATGAAGAAATGACACACAGAAAAGTTGGGATGGGTGGTATCCCTGTCACTTTGACCAAAATATCTGATAACAGCTTTAAAAAGTTTATTTTATTGGTTCATTGTGTCACAGGTTTCAGTCTTGGTGGGGAGGGTAGCCCAGAGCCAAGCAGTTCCTATCAGGATGCCATGGACACTAGAAGAGGGTCAGGGCTGCCACATATCACTTCAAGGATACATCCTTGGTGACTTACTTTCTCTACCTAGACTTTAATTCCCAAAGTTCCCAGAATGTCCCTAAATAGCACCAGCGGCTGGGGACCAAGTGTAAATGTGGATCTATAGGGGCCATTTCTACTCTGGGTACCAGCCACACTGCTGTACCAATGAAAACAGCAAAGTTAGCAAGTGTCCTCCCTCCTCCTGCCTCTCAGGGACTGAGAGTGGGTGAGAGTGGGTCCCCTGAGGGAAGGGCTCAGAAAGTCAAAGGAGTAAGCTGAGGTGGGCTGCCTGGGGATGGGAAGAGGGTGACTCACTGAGTTTGTGGTTTGGTAATTAGCAAACGGCAGCTCCTTCCCCAAAAGAGGGGGGGGGGGTAGGTATGGAGGGAAGCAGTGGGAGAGAGAATCCCAGTAGCTAGAATTGGTTTGGACTGCCCAGGTCCTGAAGCAACACTGAGGGACATGAACAAGTCGTGGGGACTTACAATGATGTAAGAAATCCAAGGGACCTCTCAGAGGAAGGCAGACCTCACGTAAAATACGGGCATTTCCATGGGCGCAGTGTTGACCGATTTCACATTGGGGAAAGACTTTATAAATACACAGAGCCAGTCTGAAGGAGAGCCTGAGTGACCACCTAGAGGACACACCTGGCACCAGTGACAGAGAAAGGAAGATGGAGGAAAGCCTGACTGCAGCAGCCATGCTCTTCCAGGTGTTCCCATCTTGCTCACTATTAACAGATGTGTTCAGCTAGGTCTGGGGACTAGGTCAGTGATGGAGCACTCTCCTCACGTGAACTCAGCCTGGAGTTCAATCCCCAGCACTTAAGGAAAACTAAAAGAGCCCGATCTCATGAAAATAGATTTAAAAAAAAAACTGGACTGTAGACATGCATATTGTCATAAAACCCTAAGGCATTATTAGTGGACACCAGAGACAACCTACGTAAAAAGGATTTTTAGTAGATGATTATGTTAAAAATCAGTGAGAACTAAGAGTAGATTCAACCGGTTATTTTCACAGTATCCAGCTTTGCTGAATTAATTTACTAACTTATTTATTTACGAAGCATGGGGTCTCACAGATCCCAGGTTAGCCTTGATTTCTCTGTAGCTAAGGATGGTCTTGAGCTTCTGATCCTACAGGAGAGTACCACCATCTAACCCAGGGTTCACACATGCTAGGCAAAGCATTCTACCAACAAGGTACACCTACACCCTCATAGCTTAGCTCTTTAAAATACTCAATGCAAATCTCTGTCCAAGAAGGACTGGCGGTGGCTGGTAGACGATAAACTGAAAAATTGTGTCATTTTCTTTCCTTCAGTGACTGAACCCAACAATAAAGAGTATTTTCACTACTGTCCACAAGGTGGTGCTGTAAGAGTGACATTTTCAAGTGTATTAACAAATCCCCACCCCACCCTCTCCACACACACGATGATAATATGTTTTTGCAATGCAATAACTCCATGAAATGGAATGTGCAATGGAAATAAGAAGAAATGTAATACATAGTTAAATATCCCATTGGTAAACTTGAAAAAAAGTTATGCCAAGTGAATGACCACACATTACACAAGCTAGTGTGTAGCAAATCACCGGTAATGGACAAAAGTCGACGATAAAAGTTGATTGGTTGTTTCCTAGGTCTGGAGGATCTCTTTGAGATGTGATCCAAATCCAGCAGGCTTTCCCAACTAACTCAAAAACCACTCTTGGGAGACAGACTGCAGACTTTAACCTGTCCCTGTTCCCCCAGACCCAGACTCTCCATCTTACCCTAAGCAACAAAGCACCCACTTCAGCCTTACCCCCAAATCATGTGGCCCCCACAGATGTGCCTCCAACCCCAACTTCCTTCCCTCACTACAGCAGGCACCCCTCTAACATAAAGCCAACCCTGACAGGGAGACAGGTAGGCCACCTGCAGCCTTCGTCTCTCCTTCCTGTCCTCCCGTTTCCCAGTCTCCTCTCTGTAGAGAACACGTGCTGTGGTCTCCCCTTTCCCTATAACCCTATCCACAATGGATCACAAAAATTTTCTCCACCAACCTCCTCCTTACCTCAGGCTCTAACAAACCAGCAGGTACTCCCTGAGAACACAGCAGCTGGGCAGGGGGAAACAGACCCAGTGCTCTGGTCTCAATCCCAGCACTGTAGCTGACCTTCTGGGGCACATCTCTTCACTGTCTACCTCTCTTCCTGGGAGACTAAATAAGTGAATCCTGGTTAAACATTCTACTCTCCTCCCCCCTTCTTCAGGAAGTTTATTCAACCTGTTCCCATTCCTAAGTATCATCTCACAATACCCAGAAACACATCTCACCTGAAAACTATCAGATCCACAGAAAATTTCCTACCAGGTAACACACGGCCATCATATTCTTCTAAAATCCAGAGGGGAAACAGATAGTAAGGGAAAAAAACACCTTCCCAACAAAGGCAAAAGCAGAAATCAGCACCTCAGCCTAAAATCACCCCAATCACAGATGCCTAAATGTCAGAGTATCACACAGTCAATAACCCCCAGAGTACTATATCTCCACGAGATCCCAGCAACACTACCACGGCAGGCCCTGGGTATTCCAACATACCTAAAACATTTAAAAAAAAAAAAAAAAGACTTTAAAACACCTCCTTAAAGAGGAGGTGAATAATCCCTTAAAGCAATCCAGGAGAATGCAAACACACAGTAGGGGAAAATGAACAAATCCTTTAAATAAATCCAGATAAACAAACCATTGAAGAAAAATGAATAAAACTGTTCAAGACCTAAAAATGCAGATAGAATTCATAAAGAAACCAAAACTGAGGGAATTCTGGAATTGAGACGTTTAGGAATTTAAACAGGAACTACAGAGGCAGCTTCACCAACAGAATACAAGAAATGGAAGAGAGAATCCCAGGTGTTGAAGAAACGATACAATAAATAGACACATCGATCAAAGAAAATGTTAAGTCTAAAAGGTTCCTAACACAAATAGACAAAAAAATTCTAGGACACTATGAAGAGACCAAATCTAAGAATAATAGGAAAGGGGGGGGGGAGGAGTAAACACTGGTCGAAGGCACAGAAAATATCTTCAATGAAGTCATAGAAGAAAACTTTCCTAACCTAAAGAAGGTGCCTATAAAGGCACAACAAGCATACAGAACACGGAATAGACTGGACCATAAAACAAAATCCCATTGGCACATGATAGTCAAAAGACTAAATCTAAAGAACAAAGAAAATTATAAAAAGCTGCAAGAGAACAAAACTAAGTAATTATAAAGGCAGACCTTGTAGAATAACACCTGGTTTCTTAATAAAGACTCTAAAAGACAGATGTTGTAGTTGGAAATTAATTACTGCCAATTGGTTAATAGGTTAGTATTTATTAAAGGGGTTAATGGCAACTTACAAATACAAAGATTAGACAGGAAGGCTGGAACAACCCACTCAACAGAACAGATCTTCCTTTCAAGGGCAAGAGGGAAGCAAAGAGAGATACTGCAAATCTGCATCCAGATCTTAAGCTTATTCAGCCTGGCCTCAATGCTGCAGCCTTGATGGTGATACACTGGCCAAGCCATGCCTCTAGGTCAAGGTGATGCACTTGCTCCCCACTACAAGATGTGCTGCAGACTCTGAGACCACAGTTGCTAGCCTACACTACTATACCCAGCAAAAATCTCAGCCACCACAGATAGAGAAAATAAAACACTCCAAATTGGGTAAAACCAAATTTAAGCAATGTCTACAAATCTAGCCCCATATAAAGTGCTAGAAGAAAAACTCTAACCTAAAATGATTAACTAAAACCATGAAAGCACAGGGAACAAATAATCTCAGACAAGCAAAGTCGAAAGAACGAAAACACACACACACACACAAACATACACACAATGTGTACACATACACACATGCATGTACACACACACGCACACATGTGCAGACACATGCACACACACATGTCTGCACACACATATGCACGCATGCACACACGCACACACAGACACACACACAAATGCACTCACCTACACACGCACACATGCACACACACGCACACCCACACACAGACACACATGTGCAAACGCACATGCGCATGTACACACACACAGACACACACAAACACACATGCACATACACACACACCACCACTATCAACAACAATAATATCATCAGCTGCAACAACAACAAAAATATGAATCAATAATCATTGGTCATTGATATCTGTCAATATCGATGGTCTCAACGTCCTAATAAAAAGATAGACTAACAAATGGATATAAAACAGGATCCATCTATCTGCTGCATCTACGAAACACACCTCAACATCAAGGATAGATATTGTCTCAGGGTAAAGAGTTAGAACAAGGTATTCCAAGCAAATGGATCTAAGAAGCAAGCTGGTGTAGCCATTCTAATATCTAGTAAAATAGACTTTGAACTCAAATAAGAAAAGATAGGAAAAGATACTACATACTCATCAAAATAAAAATCCACCAAGATGATATTTTGGTTCTTGACATCTATTCCCAATAACAAGGGTCCAAATTTATAAAAGAAACATTACTACAGCATAATTCACATATTGCCCCTCATACACTAATAGTGGGGGACTTCAATACCCCACTCTCAGCAATAGGCAGGTCATCCAGGAAAAACTAAACAGAGAAATACTGGAATTAACAGATGGTGTAAACCAAATGGACCTAACAAATATTTACAGAGCATTTCACCTAAACACAAAAGCACCTCATGGAACTGTCTCCAAAATTGACCACATACTTAAACACAAAGTAATCTTAACAGATACAAGAGAATTGAAATAAGCCCCTGCATCCTATGAGATGACCACAGATTAAAGCTGGATATCAGTATCAATGGAAGCAACAGACTGCAAACTCATGCAAACTGAACAGCTCTACTGGATGAGAAATGGGTCAAGAAACAGATTAAGGAAAAAAATTTTAAACTTTCCAGAATTAAATTGAAATAAATATACCATATACTCAAACTAATAAGGCACAAAGAAAGCAACTCTAAGAGGCAAGTTCATCACACTAAGTGCCTACATTAAAAAAAAAAAAAAAAAACTGGACATATCTCATGCCAGAAACTTAACAGCACACCTCAAAACTCTAGAACTAAAAGAAGAAATTACACCCAAAAAGAGTAGATGACAGAAAATAGTCAAACCTATGTCTGAAATACATAAAATAGAAACAAAGAGTATTCAAAGAATCAATGAAACAAAGGGATTTTTGAAAGCATTAATGAGATTGATAAATTTTTACCTATATTAACTGAACTGTGGAGAGAAAATATCTAAATTAACAAATTAGAAATGAGAAGGGGGAATAACAGCAAATGCAGAGAAAATCTACAGAACCATAAAGACATACTTTAAAATCCTGTACTCAACCAAACTGGAAAATATAAAAGAAACTGATAATGCTCTTGATACATACCACTTATCAAAATTAAATTTAAAAAAATCATCCACCCTGATCACATAGGCTTCATCCCAGAGATGCAATCGATAAATGGAATGCACCATATAGAGACTGAAAGACAAAAATCCCATGCTCATCTCAGTGGGTGCTCAAAAGGCCTTTGACAAAATCCAACAGCCCTTCATGATAAAAGTCCTAGAGAGATGAGATATCCAATGGGCGTACAAACATGAGGAGGGCGGTTAAAGCAAGCCCATAGCCAGCAGCAACTGAAACGGACAGAAACTCAAAGCAATTCCACTAAAGCAGGAACAAGACAAGGCTGTCCACTCTCTCCACATCTATCCAACGTAGTGTTTGAAGTCTGAACAATTGTTACAAGAGAACTGAAGAAAACACAGGGCATATAAATTGGAAAGGAAGAGTTTAAAGTATCTTTATTTGCAGACAATATAATAGTTTACATAAGTGACTCTAGAAATTCAACCTGGAAACTCCTACAGCTGGTAAAGTTTCAGCAAAGAAGCTAGGTACAAAATCAACTCCCCCCCCCCCCCCCCAAAAAAAAACCAAAACAACACACACAAAAAAAAACCCAGTACTTCTCATAGCTATAAACAGACTGAGAAAAAAATCACAGAAACACCACCTTTCACAATAGCATCAAGTATCATAAAAGATCTTGGGATAACTCTAACCAAGCAAGTGAAAGACGTATAATGGTAAAATGTTCAAGGCTTTGAAGAAAAAAGTTGAAGACACCGAAGAAGGCAAGATCTCCCATGCTCATGCAGCTGTAGGATTAACGGGAAAATAGCCATCCTACCAAAAACAGTCCACAGATTCAGTGAAAGCCCCATCAAAATAGCAACACAATTCTTCACAGTTCTTAAAAGGACAATTCTCAGCCTCAAATGGAAAACCAGCCAAATAAGCAAAGACAAAAACCCCAGGATGACTAAAACATTCCTGAATAACAAAAGATCTGCTGGAGGTGTCACCATCCCTGACTTCAAGCTGTACTGCAGAGCTGTAGTAATCTCAGATCAACATATTGGGATAAGACCAGACGCGTTGGTCAAAGGAATATAACTGAAGACCCAGATATAAATCCACACACCTATGGATGTCTGATTTTTTTTTTTTCCTAAAGAATCCAGAAAGATATACTGGAAAAAAGACAGCATTTCAACAAATGGTGTTGGTCAAACTGAATGTCTGTATGTAGAAGATGCAAACAGGTCCATACTTATCACCCTGAACAAAACTCAAGTCCAGATGGATCAAAGCCCCTAACATAAAACTTCATACACTGAACCCAATGGAGGAGAAAGTGGGGAATAGCCTTGAACACTTTGGCACAGGGGACTTTGTGAGCAGAACACCATTAGCACAGGAACTAAAATCAACAATTATTAAACTGGACCCCAGAATCTAAGAAACTCCTACATATCAAAGGACACCATTATTCAGACAAATCAGCAGCCTACAGATTGGAAAAAGATTTTACTAACTGCACATCTGATAGAGGGATAGTATCATATATAATATGCATAATGTCATATACACACATATATATCAAGGAACTAGATATCAAAAAGCAAATAATTTAATTTAAAAATTGGGTACAGCACTTGAAATGTTCAAAATTCTTAGTGTTCAGGAACTGGAAGTCAAAATAACTTTGAGATTTCATCTTACACCTGTCAGAATGGCTAAGATCTTTAGCACAAGTGATTGCTCATGCTGGTGAATATTACATAAATTCTTAGTATTATATATATATTATATATATGTTTATATATATTATATATATATAACCTGGAGCCAGATATTGGAGAAAAGCTGAAATACCAGAAGAGAGGGAACAGACGACATCCAAGTCTCACTCAGCCAACTCCTCAGGCTGAACAAGTCCTCAGACTAAGCAAGCAGGCAAAAAGGGCTGAATTTCTGCCTTCTCTTGCCTTATATTTCTTTCCATGTCCAGCTGTTTTAATTCCTGATTCAACTTTCCTAGAGCTAGGCTTAAGGGTGGGTGGTCTTTGCCTTCCAAGTGCTGAGATTAAAGGTGTGAGTCACCACTCACTGACCTTCATGGCTTGGCTCTGTCTCCTGGATAATTCAGGCTATTATTTATTAAATATACTACCACAGGTGAGGATGTGGAATAAGGGGAACACTCATTGATTATTTGTGAGAGTGTAAACTCATACATCCTCTATAAAAATCAGTGTGGTGGTTCTTCAGAAAAATGGAATCATTTACCTCAAGATCTAACCATACCATTCTTGAGCATATACCCAGAGGATGCTTCATCATATCACAAGGAAACTAGCTCAACCATGTCCATTGCTGCTCTATTCATAAAAGTCATAAAATGGATAATAATCTAGATATCGCTCAATAGAATATTGCATTTAAAAAGGTGTCATACATTTACACAGTGGAGTATCACTCAGCTGTTAAAAAAATAATATCATGAAATTTGCAGGCAAATGGATGGAACTAGGAAAACCAATTCTGAGTAAGGTAACCCAGACCCAGAAAGATAAATATGGTATATACTCATCTATCTATCTGTGGATATTAGCTCTTAAATAAGTGATAGCCAAGTTACAATCCACAGTCCCAGGAAGGTCAGATATAAAGTAAGGGACTGGGGGATCTCCCTGAGAGCGAAATAGATTTTATGAGTAGACTGTGGTCGAGGTCGGGAGAACAGTAGAAGCAGGAGGGGACAGGAGATAAAGGTAAAGGAGGGAGTTTGAGGAGAAACCGCTGGAATTAAGGGACATTTGAGACGTGGTAATGGAAACCTAGTGCAACGGAAACCTTCTAAGACATGTGAAGGCAATGCTAATGAAGACTCCAAATAATAAGGGAGGCTGAGTCCCAGGTGGCCATCTTTTGTAATCAAATGAAGCTTCCAGTACCCTAACTGAGTTACATACAGCTGAGTTGTTGGCCAAAGGAGTCTCATGGAATCCCCCCTAAACAACCCAACATTATAGGTTTTCCTTCACAAACTGACAACAAGGCCCCATTGCTGAAAATAGTACATACACAATCCATCGAACACGGAGCGGTTGAGCTGGTGCCCACATAGGACCTCCACTGTCATCTTCTGGTATCTTTGGTACGGGAAGGTACTCTGAAGGCTACCAAAAGAGAAATGTAAATGCCAACCCAGCCACAAAACCTTTCATCTATAATCTGTTCTTTGCACATTATATGCCAGGGCAACGGGGGCACAAAACTTGTGGGAATTAACCAAACAATGGATTACAGCCTACTCCATAAGATGGAACCCGTACCTGACATTGCATGAACCACAAGGTAGAACCCACACGTGTCCCCAAGACCAGAGATCCCAGAGGGTTAGGGTAAAACCAAAAGCTACTGGTCTAAAAATGAAAAGCCGCAAAAATAACATAACTTCTAGCAACATTCTGCTGTACCCATAGATTAGTGCCTTTTCAAGCCATCGTCAGAGAGGCTCCCAAGCCAGACGTTATGAGAAGAGTGAGACCCTGGGATGCACAACTCTAAATGGGATTCTCCATCAAATCCTTCCCCTCAGAGCTCAGGGAAGCCCTTAAGAGAGGAGGAGAAAGAGTGTAAGAGCCAGAGGGGATGGAGAACAAATCCCTCTGAGTAATCTGAGCAAGACTTACAGAGATGGAAGCAGCAAGCACAGGACTGACCTGGGTCTGAACCAGTTTGTCAGGAGAGAAGAAAGAAGCTTACATATGCCACCAGACTGCAAAGGAAAAAGAGAAAGGGAAGACGAGTTCCAGGACAGCATTCCATGCCGATGCCTAGGGCTGACTTCCTCTTTTACATTGGTAATTATTCACCTCTGAGAACAGTGGCTGGCTACTTTTGGCAAAACATGATTAAAGTATATGTAACAAGACAGAAAGTAAAATTGGGTTATGACAATGATTCCAGGACTCCAAACACCACACAGTACATTTTAAACAGATGATTTTACAAAATGCAATTATTGTATCTTAATAAGTCTTTTTAAAAATGGGGTGATTTATGAGAGGCACTGATAGAAGCATCCTGGAAATAGTGAAGATGATCCAAAGGGAGACGTATGCCCCTACCTTCAGCAATCAGACTATTGAAACAATAGACCCCAAGAAACTAGATTTGTCTCTAGGAATCTCACTACTGGGAGAAGAAAAGTGATGAATCCCAGCGCCAGCCAGAAGAGGAAATTGTCTCCTAGGAAGAGATTTTTAACCATCCCGACAGCTTTTCAGAACACTGTGACTGAGAGACTGGAGCAGGAGACTATGATGGATCCGTTACTGGTGATGTCATATGCTGGTCAGGACTGCTTAATTATACACATCTTGCCCTTTATTTCAACCTAAACTTCCAGATAATCTTAGAGGGCCACTGGACTTCTTCTTCTCAGTGTGACCACAGTATATGAATCTCTTCCCTGTGCTTCTCCTTACTAGTTATCTCTTCAATTGGTCTCTTAAGAATAATGGTGAGCAGTTGGATGGTTCACAGGATAGTGTGTGTGTGTGTGTGTGTGTGTGTGTGTGTGTGTGTGTGTGCATGTGATGAATCATGTTCCATCTCCTGTTTAGAATAACATGGGTGTACTACAGGAGTTAGGGGTCAGCCTGTGAAGTCAGCCGAGAAGTCCTATGATCCAGGCTTGGTCACGCTCATCTTTGATATGCCAATAAAACGAGTCAATTCCAAAGTTAACAATATGGAAAAGGGGAGGTTATTTTTCAATTCACGTTAGAATAGTGGACAGAGATCTGGCTGCCTCCCAAGTCCATCTTCTGGGTTCTGACTTAGGATATGTCAAAAGGCTAGAGTTATGGATAGTTAAGAAGCCCCATTGAAGGTATGGCGCTGCCTCCCATGACCACACAGCACATCATTACCTAGTGTTGTTATTTGGTTTTGCTCTTTCGGGAGCCCGCCACTCAGCTCCCAAACAAATCACACATGGAGGCTTATTCTTATTTGTAAATACCCAGCCTTAACTTGGCTTGCTTCCTGCCAGCCTTCCTTAATTTTAACTTATCTCATCTATCTTTGGCCTCTGGGCTTTTCCTTTTCTATTTCTGCTTCTTTGTTTCTTACCCCCTGGCTTGCTGTGTAGCTGGATGCTGACCCCTGGAGTCCTCCTTCTTCTCAGGCTACTTCCTTTTTTCCTCTCAAATTTCTCCTTCTGTTTACTCTCTTGGCCTGGCCTGCCAGCCCCTCATACCCTTTCTCTCCTGCCTTACTATTGGCTGTTCAGTTTTTTATTAGACCATCAGGTGTTTCAGACAGGCAAAGCAGCACAGCTCCACAGAGTTAAACAAATGCAATATTACACAAAAGTAACACACCTTAAAATAATATTCCACAACAACCTAAACTTGAGTATAGTGTCCCAAGATGGTCTGGCAGGTTGAGGTTCTATGAAATTTTTCTGGGAGATAAGTATTTCCTCTGGATGGAGCCAGGTTTCAACATTTTCCTTTCCCAACATGAGTTCCCGGGGAAATTCCAACTCTCTGTACTTGTTTCCCTCTGATGGTCAAAGGGAGGGCACAGGGATGCCTTTAGGATATCTATTCCTTATGTTGGTCACAGGTGTGCCATACCCCAAACCCAGAACATACCAATAATAGAAAAAACACTACATACCCAAGACCACAATACCTGCCCAACAGTGTTTGTAGCTTCCCTAGCTACAGTCACATAAATTAAAAGCAAACCTGCCATCTCTTCCACAGACTGTGATTTTCTTTTTCAAAAAAGCAGTAATGCTACATGAACAAATCACCTTTTGCTACTGGCAATGACGGGCCCTTTACCCTGTGCTCCCGGGTAAAGGTTGATGGAACAAATGAAGAAACAGACTTAAGTATACACTGATTTAACAGATCCAGAATATGTGCCAAGGATAAAAACCATCCTCTACTCTCATACCAGTCAACAGAAGATTCCTGACACCAACCAGGTGATGACTTCTCCCTGCCAGAAGCTAAGTAATGTTTCTTACAGCATCATACAGATTAGGTCTTCTTCGTTGACGAAAAGCATTGCTCTCACTTCAAAGGTAAAATAAGTTTGAACGAAAATGATCCATTCCCACATGCTCTTCAGCAGTGTCACGTAAGAAGTGTAGCCTTATTGGAGACAGCGTTTCATTCAATGGGTATGTGGGATTTGAGGTTTCATATGTTCAAGACAGGTCCAGTCTCTCTCTCTTTTCCTGATGCTTGAGGATCCAGATGTGGAACTCTATAGCTACCTCTCCATCTCTGCATCTGCCTGCATGTCTCCATGCTTTCTGCCGTGATGACAATGGACTAAACCTCTGAACTGTAAGCCAGTTCCAATTAAATGTTTTCCTTCATAAGAGTTGCTGTGGTCATGGTGTCTTTTTACACCAATAAAAATTATAAAAAACTGAAACAAAATGGAATATAAATTTTTATGGTGCCAACACAGCAACAGAACAAAAGAAAGCCATAGGTAAAAACACTTCCCAAATACAATGGTGGGAACATCAAGTAGGCTGATTATGGCAAAGCAGGAAAGTTCTTACTGGTGGCCCCAAATGCTATACGGTGACATTCCTAACTATTGGGTTAGTGGAGGCTAATGATCTGCTTGGATATTCCAAAAGAATTTTACCTTGTACTCACAAGAAACGGATGTTAGGTCAAACATACAGGTAGATAACAAGCTTGGCTCTCAACTGCTAACATTCCAACTCTCCACAGTCTTGGGAGTTCAAATCAGCAATTTTCCTGACAGAATCTTCAATTTAAGTGCAGGATTTTTTTTTTCTTTCCCTGTGTCTCATTCTCTGATCCCAATTAATTCTGGCACTACTTTGAAAAATGTTTTTGTTTTTTTCTATCAAAGCTAGGTAGCCTGCCAAAGACCAATATTCCATAAATTCTCCTCATCTTGTGATGTTTCTGTTTGCCTAACCTTAAACATTCCTTAAAATTGATTCTCTATCACATCCTCCACTTTTGCACTGATTTGTAGATGAACTTTCTTTGGGTCTCCAGCTCATAAAAAAATGACACAAAGACTTATTATTAGTTACAAAAGGTTGGCCTTAGCTTAGGCTTGTTTCTAACTAATTCTTATAACTTAAATTAACTCATATATTTTCTTATCAATGTTCTTTTATGTGGCTTGGTTACTTTTACTCTGTACTCTCCATCCTGCTTCCTCTCCACCTGGCTAGCAACTCTACCTTTATTTTTCCCAGAGTTCTCTCTGTCTAGAAACCCCACCTACATCTTCTGCCTCGCTATTGGCTATTTAGCTTTTGATTAAATAAATCACAATGACACATCTTCACACAGTGTAAAGGACTATTTCACAACATTTCTCCATTTTTGTCTAAATAAAAAAAAGGTTTTAATTCCAACACAGTAAATATATATATATGTAAGTTTATCAGTTAATAATTATATTTATATGTCCATTCCATTTGTATTTGCCAAATTTAGATGTATATTTAACCTGTAGACTGAAGATGGATGTCTCCCCATCCTGCTTCGATTCCATCTGGCTGGTGATTCCACCATCCTCCCAGAGTTCTCTCTGTCCAAAAGTCCCTCCTACACCTCCTGCCTCACTATTGGCCATTTAGCTTTTGATTAAACCAATCAAAGTGACACAGCTTCACATAGTGTAAAGGAATACTCCACAACACTGGACAGCCTGACATGTCAGACAGTAAAGTTAAGCTCCTACCAGTGGAATGAGACACAGTGGTTACCTGCATTAGAACAAAAACTAAGTGAACTCCTGCCTCCAGCTGCAAACTAGTGTGATTTGGGACATACCACATGCTTTAAAAAATGCCTTGGCAGCTTACTTCCACTTTGTTCATGCCTGTATTTGTGTAACACCAATAATATTCTTTTCCAACACAATCTACCTGGATCTGGTATCAGACTCCACAGGTTGAGGGCTCAGCACCCAAAACCTAAAATGCCAGTTTCAAGGCCCAGATTTTTTCTACATTGCTTATGACCAACTTACTACAAATCAATGGTCCTACAACCTGCTCCATGGTCTCAATTAATTTGAAAAATCAGCTCATATTCATAGAACTCAGGGAAACAATTATGTCCAGTTCATTACAACGGACACTACAAAGAAAATTTATCAGAGTAAGGCACGAGAGAAGAAGCGTAGAACATTCATGTTTAGATATCAGAAAGGTCTCCAGGCCTTGTTCCTTCTCGATTTTATGGGTACTTAATTGCAGAGGCTTAGATGACAATAGATTGGATGAGAATGCCTCTCTGTACATCAGAGAACAGGATGAACATATGGCATGAAGATCTTAGCATGGTGCAGAACACAGCTCTTTGCAGACAGAGAGAAGACAGCCCATGTGAAAGTACAAGTCACTCGTGTTTCCGTGAGAACAGGGGCTAGAGTTAAAAGGAAGAGCAAGGACTGACTTGGAAAACTCTGGAACACCGAGGATGACAAAAAAGGACCTGTATCTCGGCATCAGACAGCAAAACTAAACATAAAAGAGGGATAACATGACTCTGGGACAGCGATGGCAGGCCAGATGCGCCCCTCCCAGCCAAAGCCTTTGAGAAACAAGCATACTGCATTATTGCCTGTTCACATACCCTTGCTTTGAAGTCAATTGATTGTAACAGACCAAATAAGAATGGCTTGAACCACCCCACAGACAAGACGCTAAGTATGAGGTAACCAAGAAAGCCTGCAGCTATGTCTTGATGGCAATGATAGAGTTAACTCCGTGCCATGACAAACCTGCAAGATAATCATGTGCATGTGAAAACAAAGAGTAACAGCATAATTCCAGAGAGGTTGGAAGGCAGTTACACTGGCCCTGGGTAAGAACTACTGGACAGTCAAGGTATCATCTGACAAAGCAGAAACCAGGGTGGGCACAGAGATGTCCAACCATTACTACCTGAGTGGGCAGTACACTGACTCTTGGTTAGGTGAGGAGAACATGCATACAATGGGCACGTTCTTCACTGGTTCATACATACCTGCTATACCAGACGATTAACCAACCTCATAACACTTACCTTAGCCTTGGTCCGTTTCTGAAATAGCCCAATAGAAGCATGGAGATGAAAAGTCGAACATTTTCCCTCTCTTGCAAACCCTCCTTCTCTTGGGAATGTTCTCTCGTGTTCTCCCAATGCTTCAGTTGCTGTTCTACGACTGTGAAGCGATGCCATGATAAGGCAACTTCCTCTAGCCCCGTTTCCTTTTTTCCCTCCCCAGTGACAGGCCATCCAAGCCAACTCTTCCAGCACCCCCTTTCAGCCCACTGTCAGCCTTTGTTCCCATTCCTTGTTCCTGCTCTTCCATAAGACCCTCTTCCTCCCCTAGCAGCCTATCCTGGCCGTGGTTCTTCCTTTGCAGGAGGTTGCCATAGTAATCATCTTGCTCAGGATATATGTCCCCTTCTCAGGAAGTGAACTCTCAAATAGAAAGGGTTCCTACACCATTAATTCCTCTACTTTTATTAAATAATTCTAATATATCACCCAATCTTACAACCTCACCTTCACCCTGAGGAACACAGGCTAGGGTACATACAGATGAAATTCACCAAACTAACCCTTCCTACCCAGTCAGGGGTGTGTCAATAAGGTGGATGGATCTACAATTCCTGGAGGGACATTCTAGATGGGGTCAATTTATCTATATCTCCCTGGCTGGTCTCTGTGAGGCTGCCCTTAAAGTTGTAAATTATAATGAAATCCAAGAAGTTATCCAGGACAAACATAAAAAGCTGTCTCAACTCCTATATTTACTTATAAAAGCCCTCTAACAATATACCTGAGACCTCAGATGGGAAACTCCTTTCTTCTCCAAGAGTTTCCCTGAGATGAGGGCCAAACTTAAATGCCTAGTGAGGGGTCTCCTGAACCCACAGACAGAAGTCTTAATGGTGGTTTTCAAAATTTACCATGGAAGAAAGGAAAAACACTGAAAACAAAAATGCATGATGTTGGCTAAGGTCATTTAGCTGGCCATAGCAACTTTCCAGTCTCTCTTGCTTCCCAAAGCTCAAGAACCTCTGGGTCCCTGCTTCAAATGTAGTGAGAAGGGTCACTAGCCCAGACCACCTAGACCATATCTGGGGTGCCAACAATATTCATTATCCACATGTCCCTCATGGTGTGGGACATCAGACCCAAATTGTCCTCATAAGCCTAGCCATGAACACCTGAGAAGGTCCGGGCTCCCTTAGCCTGACCATTGCTATCTCTGACAGACAGCCATATGTAATCATCATGGTAACAGGATGACCCATCTTTTCCTCTGTACACTGTGGTTACTTACTCATCTTGATAGAATTTTGGGGACCCCTTTTTCTTATTCCCCTGTTGTTGGGGTAGGGGGACAGCCTTACCAACTTTACTGAAGCCCATCACTTAGTTGTAGCTAAGGGTATTCCCCTTACCCAATCTTCCTTACTAGGACCAATTTGTCCCATCCCCCTGTTGCAAAGGGACCTCCTAGCCAAAGTGGGAGCCTCTATTTCCTTCACCTCACCATCCTCTTGACCACAAGCTCATCAATTGTTACCCTCATGTTCTCCTTGAAATGACACAATCTAACACACCTTTTCCTTTACTGGCCTCCCAGGTGCATTGCTGAGTATGGTACACCCAAAAGCCCTCTATAGCTTTTTTTAAATTTGGATTTCAGTATGGATTACAAAGAATGGCAATGCATTATATATCTAAACTTTTAATCCCATCTTTAAATTTAAAAAAATCATGTAGCATCAGGGTGTCCAGGGAGTCGTAAAATTTGGATCTGCCCCTCACAAGCCAAGTGAACTCTAGATGAGTACAGCCTAAGGTTCCTACCTGCCTATTCCTGAGTATTCCAGAGGGTATCATCTCGAGATCTCTCTCTCTCTCTCTCTCTCTCTCTCTCTCTCTCTCTCTCTCTCTCTCTCTCTCTGCTGGCCTTGGGATTTCTCTTCTTCTCTAATTACTAGGACCATGGGTCTGAAATTTCCAAATGTATGATTTTTCTTTAACTCTCTAATTTTAACTTCTGCCCCTAGTCAGTATCTGTCTCAGCAGATTTCCACTTGACTGACAGACACCATCCAGGAATCAGCAGCAGACTACAAACTGCTCCAAATGGCTGTAAGCCCTGGACTTGCTGAAAGGTAATGTGAACCTGTTTAGCCAATGGGATTGCTCCCTGCCTCCTCAGCTTCTGATGGATGCCTCATTTCCTGAATGACTTTCCTCCCGGGTTTGACTAGCATTCTAGCCTTCCTGAGCCTGACAATAATGTCCCAATTTCAGAAGTAAGTAGTTGAGTGTGTCACCTAATATCCTCAATGGGCTGTAGTACTAGGTCAAAAGAAAACTCCCTGGAATAGGGGACAAAATGGCTACTGTGGTACCTATTGGCACCAGGTTAAAATCATAGTCCAGGGTTCATCGAAAGGGAGATTCCTTAGCTGAGATAGTTCTATAATATGATAGAGCATTTGACCTGCTCTGTGTAGAACAAGGAGATATTAGATGGCTCTAGAGAAAGGTGTTTCTATGCAAATCACTCAAGAATCATGAGAGATAATTTGGCTGTTTTCAAAAACAGCACTGGAGAAAAAAGGGGCCTAAAATGAAAAATGAGTAGTTCACGTTCTCATAGTGTGGTGGTTTGAAAGAAAATGCCCCCAAAGAGAGTGGCATATTAAGAAGTGTGGCCTTGTGGAGTAGGAGTCGTTTCATTGGAGGAAGTATGGCTCTGTGGAGTCAAGCTTTGGGATCTCGTATATGCTCAAGATACTGCCCAGTGTCTCCTGTGAGTCAACATGTAAGAATTCTTAACACCTTCTCCAGCAACATGTCGGCCTGCATGCTACCGTACTTCCCACCATGATGAAAATGGACTGAACCTCTGAAATTGTAAGCTGCCTCTCCAATTAAATATTTTTCTTTGTAAGAGTTTCCATGGTCACAATGTCTCTCCACAGCGTTAGAAATCCTAACTATGATACAAAGTAACTCTGATGTCAGACATCACAGGGTCTGTTTCTCCTCATTACTATTGGCCCTTGCATCATTAAAGCCTTAACTAGATACATAAATTCCAATTTGGGTGCCATCACACTGATGATTATAAGATCCAAACGTAAACAGGTACTCACCACAACAACTCAAGAGTGAATGGAAGAGCAAAGGTTGACCTGTTAGTCCCTCTCGCCCAAGGACAGATGACTTCCTGAAATGCTTGGGGCTGTGTTTCCTGTGACATAAAAAGTCACATGTATTCATTTCGCTAAACAGGGCCATTTCCCCAACTGCACAGGGTGTAGGAAGAAGATATGTCAAGGTGTATGCTTATCTCTGAGTGGATGAAGGCGGGAGATACCATAGCCTTATAGGGGGTTGCCTTCATGAGCACCCAACTGACCTGAATTTGGAGCCATTCTCTGGGGATCCTGGGTATGGATCCATCTTCTTATCCAGTACTAAATGAAGCTTGCTTTAATTGGATAAGTGTAGAACTGGTTAACCCTAGAAAGAGAAAATGCCCCCACATACAAATAAAACTCATAAAAACTCAAAATCAGAAACCATCATTTATAAGCCGAAGTTTTAAAAGTAAGTAAATATCCCAAAGAAGAAATATGAGCCAGAATAAATAAAAACAACCCTCCAAGAATAGCTGAGTTTGTCATGTATTGGCCCTCTACTGCTTGGCATGGGGCCTGCCTTTACATGTGGTTTGTATGCAACTCCCTTGGAGAAACTAATTTTTCCTCTGTGAGCAGTTGTTAATTGGAGATCGCTTCCTGGTTGGGGATGGGAGATTGTGTCTGGTTCCCGGTATGGTTTGGATTTACGCAGGCCCTGTGCAGGCCCTGTGCAGGCTGCCACCATTTCTGTGAATTTATATGTATATCAGTCCTGCTGTCTGAAAGACACTATTTCCTTGGTATTATCCATCCCTTTGGGCTTTTATAACTTTTGTGCCTCCCCTTCCTCATAGTTTCCTGAGCCCTGTGGGAAAGGATCTGACAGAGACATCTCATTTAAGAGAGACCCTTTTATTTGTAGAGAATCACTTCCAGCCTCCAGAATATCTGATATCAGTTTCAGGAATGAGGAAATTCAGACTGTTCCCCATGTACAGTGTGTGTGACTCACAACAGGCACAAAAGAGAAAGGCAGGAGGAGACTCAGTGTGAACATACCTGGGGCTTAGGAGGGGATAGTGTGGAACCCACCCCCCCCAATGACACAGAGAACAGCCCAGCCACAGACAGGACCCTCACCATGCTTTCTGCCCTAGCTGCTCTCCCAAAGTCCCCGCAACTGAATTAGGTGTACATAACTATAGCTGGTCTTTCATCTTTTTCTTAAAATCTTGTCACGTGTGTTTTCCAATTCAAAGACTTCAGTGGGTAGTACATGACATGTCCTCTGGGTATTATTTAAAGTAGGAGCTCTACAGTCCCCGTGATGCTTGAGCCAGCTTTCTTTGAAGACTGAAGGGGAATGTCTATGAAATGAGGCCAGAGAAGAAATTTATCTTCTGACACTACCCTGATAGCATAGAGCTTTGTCTCCAACTCCTGAAAGTCACCTGGAGTGCTTGACACCAGTGTCTACCTGGCTGTCCACTCCTTGCACATGGTCTTCTCTGCCGGAGGCAAGGGTTGGAAATGCCCTGAGCCATAGACACTGATGTCTCCTTCCCTGCTTGCTAACATGGGTTCAGTAAGATCTAAACTGAAATGGCTTTAAATGCTTTGTTCCTCCATCTTTATAGAACTTAAGGCTTCCTTTGGAGAAACAGAAAGAAGTACTCATGTGCTTGCTTATTTGTGACCTTGCCTTTTTCATGGAGAGAACATGGAAGAAGGTGGAGTCCTGTTGTTGACAGCATGGACATGGGATCTGAGGAAGCAATCCGTATTCTCCAAAAATAGAGTCTTAAGAAGCAGAGACCTAGCAGATGTGTCTCTACATTCATCATAGTAACCTCTGGTAAGTTGAAGACATTGTAAGTCACAAATGCACTGAGTATCATAGCTTAATGACACGGCATACTGTAGAGATGCAGGACATTGGTGAGTGAGCTTTCCTGGGAGCTGCACCCAGCATCAAAAGAACTTAGCATGCCGCAAAATTCTAGGAACAGAAAGTATGGGAATTTGCAAAATACAGCTTCTGGTGAATGAGTATTGCTTTAAGTCATTAAATCATTAAGTCAAACACTAATGGCAAATTGCCACAGATAGAACACTACACATTTTTCTTATATTAGGGAGTATATATAACTCTATGAACCAGGAATAAGGGACAAGGGAAGCCCATGAGGATGGAAAGAGTCCAGGACAGGGTGGAATTATGGAGTACACTTGACCTCCCTGCACTCCCATGCCAATCCTTTAAAAATCTTTAGCAGGCCACTTATCCCAGGGGGAAATTGAGAAGGATATTTGTCAGCTCAAGATGAAGAACTTTCCACGGTATGTCTGTCCTCTACTTTGGGTTGTGTATGTGTTGGTGCCAAGCAAGGCTTCATTGTCTCCTGTGCCTCCTCCCCAAGAAGAATGAATGGTAAGTAAGAAACTGGACAGTGTCAGAGAGTCCTGCTTAAAAGTACCCACAGCTATTCACACCAGAGTTAGAACTGAAGTTGGAGACTGAAGCAGTACTTGCGGGTATCCGCTAGGGGGAGGTGTTAAGGCAGATCAGGATTTAGACACCATAAAGAGACCATATCACCAATGGCAGGTTTGGTCCAGAAACTATCCCCAAACAGAAAACTGCAGCTGACGTCAGTCAAACTGTGGACATAATAGCAATGATGTCGGGTGAACACCCACCTGCCCACCCTGTAAACCTAGCTTCCATCAGAGGCAAACATCAGTCAATCATTGCTTCCTTCATTTGCATGTCAGAATTTCTTGATGGGAAATCGTTAGGCTTACTGTAACTGAATGAAGACTACTCTGGAATGAAGGCTGCCTCAACCCATCATCTGTACTAGAGATTCTTTTGTTCAATATAATGTCTGAGATATTTGCAATAGCAATGGTTAATATTGTACTGTAGTATAGTTAATGTATTAACTAGATGTTAAATATTGATATGTTAATATCAATAATGTCAATATATGTTAATACTGTATTGTAGTACAGTACTAAAAATCACCCAGGAGACAAGCTTCTGAATTGAGATGGGAATACACATCTGTGGGATGAATAGCCCCTGGAGGCTTCTAAGTCTCTGAGGACCAGCCAGCCTCAGCTGGCTAAACCGGTTACAACTGGTACCTGAAGTACTATGGGCTCATAGAACTTCTCATAAGACACGCCAGATGGCTAAAGGCCCCTCATAAGTAGGCATTTCCTCATAAGCCAGCCTGAGGTCTGACTGGGTGCCTTGGCAACAGAGGCTGAGTTCTGATGTGAGATGACCTGGACCAATGATAGATGACCACGCTGCAGCAGCAGATGCCAGCAGAGCACAGCCCTTTCCCTGGCTTGGCTCTTCCCAAAATAAACTGAGCTTGTTTCTTCCCTCAGGTCTGAGTCGCTGATCCTGCACCTATTCCCTACTTCCCCCAGGGGAAGGTAGGGAGCCCCGGCACTCACCCTAAATGTAAATGGAAAAATTCCAACTCTTTAGTCCCTCCTAAGACCGACTTGGTTCATCTGAGTGCTCTGTAAACAACATCAGTAGGTTTTCTCCCTTTTAAAACCTAGACTTCATATTTAGTATTCTTGTCCTATAGCTGTTGCCTCAGCCCGGTGGAACCAGATCCACGCCTCAAATGGATCAGGAGGGTCACTGGGCATAGGCTTATGGGAGCCTTGAAGTCACCTTGAACCATACCCAAGGGGGAAAATGGGGCCGTTGATTATCCCCGTGTCCCTCATGGAGTTAGGACATCCAGACCAGATTGCCCCCCAGCCAACCTTCTAGGACTGGTCATGGATGGTTAAGGGGACCCAGGATCTGCCATCTCTGACAGAGATCCATGGGTCATCATCACGGTATCAGGGTGTCCCATCTCCTCCTCCTGGACACTGGGGTCACTTACTCAGTACTGATGGAGTTTGGAGGGCCCAGGTCTTCTCATTCCCCTATTGTTGGGGTAGGAGGACAGCCTCACCTACCTCACCAAACCTCATCCACTTGACTATAGGCTCACCAATTGCTACCCTCCTCACTTTCCTTCAAATCACAAGGCAATCCAGGCTTCACCTTCAAAGTTACACGCAATGGCCTCTCTAGGCCTCCATGCAGGAACACTTCTGACACACGCTGGTCCTCAGCAACTTTCCTATAACCCTTTTTTTTTAATCCTTGGTTCTAAACTCAGAACCATGTAGCTGAAGTTTCGGAATTCTGCTGCTTTCTGGGGCTGGAACATGCCCCCCTCATTCAAATACATTTTCACCAGCTTTCTGCCCTTCGCTGCCTAAGCCTGCCTATCCTGGAACTTGTTTTGTAGACCAGGATGGCCTTGAACTCAGAGATCCACCAGCCTCTGCCTCCCCGAGCACTGAGATTAAAGGTGTGAGTTTCTCCTTAATTCTTTCTCACTTTCCTTTGGTTCCTCTTCACAAACTGGAAGACTCGCTGGGTGGGGTGTTACCCGGAGGTCACCCCTTTCTTTATTCCATTTAGCATCAGGCTTTTCTTCAATCACTTTATCTCCTTGATATTGGGGCATGAATCCTAATGGGTCTTATAACAAATACTCAGAGCCGTATGTTGGGGTAAATGTGGAAGATCAGAGAAGCAGAGGGACAAGCCACAGAGAAACTTGTCACTACGACTGAATCCTCAGGCCAAAGGGGTAGATCCTGTCTCCACAGATCCTCAGACTGGGTGTTCTGAGTCCTCAGCTGAAAGAGAAGGGAAGAGGGGCCAGACTCCTGTCACCCCACACACACCTTACATTTCTTTCTCTGTGTCAACCTTCCTAGTGTCCTAGATTAAAGTGTGTGCCACCATTGCCTGGCTCTATAGACCAGTCTCTTTTAGACTGGATTAATGTCATGTAGTCCAGGCTGGCATTGAACTCACGGGGATCCAGATGGATCTCTGCCTCCCAAGCACTAAGATTAAAGGTGTGTGTCACCACTGCCAGACCCCTATGATTAACTCTGTGGCTGTTCTGTCCTCTGCTCTTCAGGCTTTATTTGTTTAGAGTACAAACGATATATCACCACCACACCTTGCTGGTACCCTTTTCTCCTAAAATTCTACATTTCATACTTTTTTCTTTCTCAGCTTGCTCATTTCATTATAGATATGCATAAGAGCATTACTAATAAGCAAATTGCAGAGTCCATACTACAATGTTTGAGGTTTCCTGGGCCAAAGGAATTAATTCAAAATTCTTCAGTTTAGGCTCAGGCAGACCCTTTAAGACATTGGCAAAAAGCAGCTATATTCTTAGCCAAAATATCACAGGAACAGTCTCTAGACCACATGTAACTATCCTTCTTCTCTAAAACCTCTTGAGCCAGGCCACCACAAACAAATTCCCTCAGAGCTACTGCACTCACTGCGTGTTTCTACTAGGATGGCCCTTTAACTTCCGCTTACAGTGTTCAGCTGCTTTTCTAACCCAAAATCCACATTCCTTCAAACAAAAGCATAGTCAGGCCTGTCACCGCAATACCCCAATTCCTGGCACCAGCTTCTGTGTTAGTTCTATCTTAGTTAAGAGACACCATGACCACAGAAGCTCTTATAAAAAAAAAACCTTTCATTGGGGCTGGCTTAGAGATCATTGGTTTAATCCATTAAGGTCATGGTAGGAAGCATGGCGGCACGGTGGTATGCAGGCAGACATGGTGCTGGGGAGACCCCTGCGAGTCCTTATCTGGATTCACAGGCAGCAGGAAGAGACAGTGAGCTACACTGGGCCTAGTTGGTGCATGTGAAAACCCAAAGCCCAGCCCTGTCCTCACCTCCAGTGACACACTTCTTCCAACAATACCACACTTCCTAATAGTGCCCCTGCTGTGAGCATACAAGGGCCATTTTCTTTCAAACCATCACATCTACTGAGTATTTGTTTAAATCTGTATAAGCAGAAAATGTTTCAAGCTAATGAAAAAGTTTCCATTGGACTGTGGAATTTTGGATCATGAACCAATTTCCAGACCTGAGGCAGTCTGAGTGAAAGGGTGGCCGGGTTTCCCTGAGGAAGGATGTTGATAAAATATTTAAGAGTTTTACTGTTAGCTTTTCTCCAGTCCTTCCCCACAGGGCCCTACAAGTCTACGAGGATGTACAATGTGGGAAGGAAAATAATCAGACTTCCCAGGGTGTGCTGGACATTGACACTGATTCCAGAAGATCCCAAGAAACATTGTGGCCCTCCAGGAAGATCCTAAGGAGGTCAGAAGATTAATGTTTTATATGAAGTACACCTCACAGTAGGTCCAGGGGGTCCCCAAACTCATTCTGTGGTTATTTCCCCTATCCCAAAAGGTTTAAATAGGATAGCTATACTTAAAAGTTATCAGAATTCTCACATATTCCCTGACCTGTGGAGTGAGGGCTATTTTGGTTGAAAGGGGCTAAATAGAAGCCTCTACAGTTGTCTGCCAAAGAAAACAGTGAATCAAAAACAGTATGGCTTCCCTAGAGGAACTGTAGAAATTAGGGCCAATATTAAGAACTGGAAAAGTGCAGGGGTGGTGTTTCCCATATTTCCCTTTAGAAGCCATGCCGGAGCAGCATATAGCAGCCCCAACGACAACAGATATTGAAGGAGAGATATCCAGTCAACTTCCCAAGGTTGGGTTTGTCATTGTATCCAAGAAAAATGTGGAGGGAAGGTGGGGATGGAGAGGTCAGAAAGAAAAAAGAAAGCAGGTCCTCAGTGAGTGCCACCTGCAACCCAAAAGAACCTCCAAGCAGAAAACTGCAGTGGTATTCCCCCTGCAAACTGGACAGAGCCAATGAGGACTGACCCATGATTCCTAAAGCTTCCTGTAAATCAGAGTCCACAGCTCACCTTGAAGGAGAATTGCTCCAAAATGGAATCCACCACAGCCCACTGTCTAACACAAGCAGTTCCATTGCTGCCCTGACAGCTGGATTTTTATAATATATTAAATAAACTTGCCCTGCTGTATTCTAGTCAAATGGATGAATGCTTTCACCAATTTGTCAATATCACAAAGATTTATGAAGTAGGGTATACAAACAAGAAACTCAGGATGAGTATAAGAATCACACCCCATTTTTACACAAGAATAGCATCATTTAGTCAAGCAAAGATAACATGTATACTAAAATATATCTTCCATGTTGAGGAGATTCCAGAACAAGTCTTCTAAAACGTGCACGTCAAGACTCTAGTCTTACTGGTTGGATTCATTTTAAAACTCTGCTTAAAGCACCAGGGTATCCTCAAAGCAAACCTGGCCCTCTGCAGGTATGTAAAGTGACATCACCTCTCACGTGGCCCAGATCTGTTCTTTTCCAGCCTGTCAGATTTTCCCATGCCCTGAATGTTAGGCATTATCATGTTCAAAAGAGAAAAGAGAGAAAGTTCTCTGCCGTTCTCCACCTAAGGAAATCTATGACTATCTGGCCGTGGCAATGAAAACGCTCACATAAAACATTCAAGGCATGAGAAACAAGGTGGAAACCGATGCACACTAATGCATCAGGAAAGGAACAAAATGCGCGCGTAAGTCAAATGTAGGAGTGTTTCCCAAGAAGCTGTTTTAGCAACATTGTGTTGCCCGGGGACGTGAGGCTGAGAACACACCTGGAGCACAGCCACCACAGGAAAGGTGAAGTTTATGGATAGATGAGGTTACCCACACACCGGGAGAACGAAGAAAAGGTAAACGTGGGCGGAGTAGAGAGGGAAACATCAAGAACACCGAATTTCCCTCAGGGAAATATGTTAATTTTTAAACCTTCAGTCCCTTTAGAAACTAGACCCATGTGCTAGTTGTTGGAAACTCAGAAATGCATAATAGAAAAAGAGAAAGGAGAGAAAACAGAGAAAGAAACGTGCACAGAACCCGGGGGAGACTCCCCCACACACTTGGCGTTTTCTTTGGTAATGTTTAAACTTTTCCCAGGGAGATACAAACAAACTCCAGATATCACCAGTGCCAGAGCAAAGAAACCATGGCACTCAAGTCCAGCTTATTAGCCAAGATATTTTATTGGTGTTACCTATGGGGGCACGGGTGTGGGCTCTCTACAGAAGAATGGACAGTTTACTGTTGACAAAAGACATCGGGTTAACCTCAAGTGCCCTACAATAATTAACTGCCCAACAGGGTTGGGTCTCACACACTGGATGAATTACTGCCACCATGCTGTCTCATATGCCTCCTGAGGCCTCCCTTTACTCCACAAAGGAATGTCAGTACTCAACTCAACCTTGTGGATTTCTCATGCGATGATACCAGCTGCTCTGGTCTCAGAACAGAAATGCCTAGAAAAGTGTGTTCCATGAGTTTTGACTTTTTCTTAAACAAAAATCATTTCCATCTGTAACCTGCCTTATTAGATAAAAACTTGTTAATGTGCAGTGGGGGGATAAACAGGCACAATGTTGTGGGAGTGTATCTGCTAAGGTTTCCTGTGTTGACATTTAACCTTGGTGTGAGGTAGAAAGTGAGTGGAACTCAATTCAACTGTGGAGCTTTGGGGATAATTAACTAGTGTCATTGGTGCAACACCCAAGATTGAATGATGGTTGATTTATAGAAGAGAGAGCTGACAAGACATGGGCACCCTGTCTGTCACCATGTGATTCCCAGCACTGTCTTAGGACTCTGCTAACAAGGCCATCACCAGATTAATCCCCTCGGCATTGTCCCTCCAGAACCATAGAGAAATAAACATCCTTGCTTTGATTCTTTGTCTTGTCACTGTGGCCAAGCACCTGACAGAAACCATCTGGAGAAGGGAAGGTTTCTCTTGACTCACTGCTGGAGAGTTTGGTCATGATAGTGGGTAAGGCTTGGCAGAGCATCACGGTTCAGGCAATGTTCTTCTCACGGAGTAGAGGAAGAAGATACAGGAAGGGACTGGGACAAGACTGTAACCCCAAGGACCTGCTCTCAACGTCCTACTTTCTCCAACTAAGCCCCACCTCCTAACTTTCACCAGCTTTCAGTGATGTTATTATATTATCTATCCATCAAAGTATTAATTGATTATGCAAAAGCCATCATGATGCAATTGCCAATCAGATCTCTATCACAGAATCATAGAAATGTGCTTTACTAATCTTCTAGGCATCTCATATTTAAATCAAGTTGGCCATTGTAATGAACCAGCACATTCTACAAATATGAATATTACCCCCTCTTAAAAAAATCTCCTCCTCTCTCTAGTAATGTGATTGGCACTAAAAAGCGGAAAAATGAGTATTCAGAAATGCTATAGCCAAAACCATCTGAGCCAGCTGTGATGTTGTACACCTCTAATCCCATCAGGAAGAAAGCCAAAGCAGGAGGATTGTGAGTTCAAAACCAACCTGGGCTACAAAGAAAAACAAACCTGTTTCAAACAAACAGAACAAATACCCCTAAAACTATGTTTAAACCATCAAATCCATGAGCCTTGAGTCTCAAATGTTCCCCTACATGTTCATAAGTTTGAACACTTGGTCCATGGTTGGTAGTGATGTTTTAGGATGTTGTAAAATCTTTAGGAGATGAAACCTGGCTGGCAGAATAACTGGTGAATACCTATTTACAGCATCGTAATTTTTAAAAATCTATACAATAACTCCACAAAATTTTCTATAACCGTGAATCAAACCCACCACCACAGTAAGCCTCTGTTACTGATGGAGGGATCTTTATCTTATAAAATACTGCACAGGGGGAAATAATGTTGATGGAAAGCCACACCGTGAAATCAAGAAAGGCCATAAAGATAAAAAAGTGGAGAAGTGAACACCTCCAGCAGGATGATCATGGACAGCGTGGTCTGCATCTGCACGGTGAAGGTGTAGCTGCCCATCTCAAGCAGCTCTGGGTCCCGAGATACCAGGTATCCTAGTTAGGATTTCTATTGCTAGCAAGAGACACTGTGACCATGTCAACTCTTATAAAGAGCAAACATTTATTGGAGTGGCTCACATTTTCAGAGGTTTAGTCCATTATCATCATGGGGCAACATGGTGGTGTGTAGGAAGACAAGGTGCTGGAGAAAGAGCTGAGGGTCATACATATTGACCCCCAGGCAACAGGAAGTGAACTGTCTGCCTGTCACAGGTGTGTGGCTTGCATCACCCTCCTCCCACTGACACACTTCTTTCAACAAGGCTATACCTCCTAATACCACCACTCCCTATGCACTTATGGGGGACAGTTACACTCAAACGAGCACACTAGATTTGCCCGCCTCACAGTTCAGAATGGCTTCACTTATTGCTTTTCCTTGATGTACTTGCACATCTTGGCTACCAGCCTGCAGCTTGTCCACTGTTTCCGAAGAAGAAATGGCAGAAGGATAATTTGACTAATCTTAAAATACAAAAGAAAATCCCAAAGTGGTGACTGAAATAGACATTGAAGATCCGTGTCTTACTAAAGAAGCTTGTAGTAGCTGTTAAAGTTCTAAGATGTTCCCTGCCTGAGATGGCCCATAATAACCATAATGAACTGACAGGAGAGAACCAGGTCCACACTGAAGAATTAAGAAGTACAAGAGTAGCCATTTAAGAGAGAAACTCTTACTACAATATTTTCTTGGGTGTTGTAGTAAGAAAAAATCTTTATGGTTTAAACTATCAGTAACTGGCAGAATAGTTATTATTTCTGCCAGTTATTTGCTTGCTACAATACTTCTAACATTTGATACTCTATATATTCAGTCATTTATATAAAGGTCAAATTGTGAAGTTTCATTCTGGCACCAAGAATTAATGTATCTTTCAGCAATAAGGCCAATACTTCAAATTTTAATTAATAGAGAATTTAAAGTTTGGCCATAGGCTAAAATTATTTCTTTGCCCATTAGTATGTCAACAGAATGAATTTTTAAAAATTCTTCCCTGTAGTGTTAACTGTTTTTTAATATTGCTTTGTTTGTCTATTTGCCATCTTTTGGCCTTTCATGGAACTCTGCTGTTTTTAGATGAATTATAAAAAATATTGCTATCAAGAATTACTTTGAAGCAAAGTAATTGTTTTATGAAAAAAAAACAAGAAATAAAAAGCCCATATTTGCTGCAAATGTTTATAATAAGGCAGTTTCCTCACCAAAACTGTTTCCAACCTCTAGTTCTTCAGCACTTAAAAAAAAAAAAAAAAAAAACTATAAGAGAGAAATTGTAGAAGACAATTTGGCAAAACTCCTCTATCAGAAGAATAAATGTTATAAAACTGTCTACCATACCCAAACCAGTCTTCATATTTAATGCAGTCCTCATCAAAATACCAAGAGCAGAACTGGACAGACAGTTCAGTGAGGGAACAGATTTGGGAAACTAGGAAGGAGCCATAGAAGGACAGCTGGAGGCTTGGGGGGGGGTCCTGCAGCTCACGGGACATGACAGGGAAAGGGGGGTGGGGTAGAAGGGCTGAGAGCGCAAAACCACCACAAGGAAACTTCTCACCATGCTAGAACAACGATAAGAAACAAAATAGCAAGATGCAGAGAAATGAGTTTGGCAACCCCTCCCTCCCCACATAAGAGAAACTTGGAGGATGCCGTCTATGAAGCATAAAGCTTCAGCAGACATTAAAATATCCAGTTTCTCTTTCTTGGACTATTTAGCCTCCAGAATTGGGAAATAGCTTTATATTACTTAAAGATGACCTATTCCAGGCAGGCTGGGTTGCTCGGTTTTTGCTTATTGTTGCTCTATTTAATTTTGCAGTGCTGGAGGCTGCACCTAGGCTGTCTACTTCTAAGGTGCATCCCTAGCCTATCATTGCTCTTGAGACGAGGTCTTTCTAAGTTGCCCAGACTTCCCTTGAACTTGCTCTGTGGGGCAGCCTCCTCTTCATCTTACGATTGTTCTGTCCCTACGCCACCAGGATCTGCTCAACTGTTTTGTTGTAGCATACGAGCAGACGGAGGCATATAGTCTGACTGACTTTATTATGGCGCATGGCCTATCAAAGTATCTTCCCAGGCTCTTGTGCGGCACGATATAGCCATGTGATTCAGTTCCTGTGGAGAGAGGTGGATAGTTCAGACAGTAAACTGGGTCCTTAAAGGAAAAGGGCACACCTCCTCTAGCTCTTTTGCACCCTCATGGCTTTGAAGTCGAGTGGACACTGTGGTGATGGCCCATCTAGCACTACATCAACAGCAGCAGCACCTTCTGACAGAGAGACAGAGATAGAAGGAGCCACGGGATTTTCCGCCAGTGCTGCCTTCCTAGTCAGGGAACTGCCATGCAGACTGTTAGTTGACTGATGGGTATGGACCATGCATTCATTGCCTATTGGAGAAATAGTACATTATCTACTCTACCAGGTACTCCCTAAGTCCTGAGAACAAAGTGGGTATATAGAAATAAAAAGGTATAATCATACCAAAAAGAATCTCCTCCCTCAGTGAGGACAGACACTCTCAAATACTTGCATACTTACTAGGGTGCGACCAGTACTGGGACAGAGTTAGTAACAAGGTGCTATGGGGCCCTGGAGGTCTCAGAGGCCTCAGAGAGAGCGTCACGGAGAAGGTAATACTGATACTGATTCTAAACAAAGAACGGAGGTTAGTGAAATGTACAGAGCAAAAGGAAACAGCACATCCCAAGAGAGAGCATGGTGCTTTCTGGTGAGAAACCAGTAGACCCAGGGGGTTAAGTAAAGAGTTTGGAAGTCCAACTATGAAGGTCCAAATCCCAGCGAACACATTCACCATTCACTAGCTCTCTGTTTGCCTGTGCTTTACCTAAGCTCTCTGTGTCTACCATCTAGAGTTGTCATTAGGACCAAGTGCACCGGCCTGTGCAATAGCAGCACAGTGGTTCCTAAGTGCTGTGAAGCATGTTCTGTGAAGTGGAGCTTTGAGATCGGTTAAGTGTGAATAGAACCCGGGGGCAAAGGGAAGAGTTTTCCAAAGTGATGCTGGAGAGAGTGACATATGACCAGATCAAAGAGACTGGCTATCATCTTAAAGCCCATAGGGCCTCTGAAAGGATTATAAAAAGACGGCTGACATGATCAGATAGATTTCTGCCTTAAAGTTCACTCTAGACATTAAACCAGAGAGGTCAGGACTTCTCTTAAAAATTTATTTTCAGTAGCTTTGTACAAAAAAAATTCCAAATATTGCTTCCCTTAGACAAACATTTTTTGTGCCTTGTAAGTGTGAAAGGGAGGAAGGAGCCTTATAGACAGGTCATCCCTCACCTATCTAGGATCACAATCCCATCTGCCGATGGCTCACTATTGTACATCTAACAGCTTGTTTTATCTTTCTGCAGCCCAAGTATCAAATTCATACTTTGCCAAAAGAAAATTTATATCCTTTGTCATAACACTAAGAATCTAGAGGACCTAATGCCCTCTCTCCTTCCATGAGTACCTGAGTAGACATGGCATACGTTCACACACATACACCCAAATAAAAATAACTAAGTAAATATTTGTATCTTAAAATAAGCCTTCAGGAAAAAGAGAAATTCTCCTTTCCGCCCCCAAAGGGTTAAGTTACTGTGGAAGGGTTCTTCGCAGGCATATTCCATTTCTCCGAAGTATCTTTTCAGGTGAAAACTGACTTACTTTCAGTTTGCTTCTTTGTTGTGAAGGAAAGTCCTCAGAACTCTGTACATTTGCTGACATTATTCAGGAAACCTTAGTACGAGCCAGGGAGGGAGCCAAACGTGGCAGCACATGCATGGAATTTCAACAATTGGAGGCTGAGGCATTAATAGGATCGTCACATTTTTAAAGTCTGCAGAGCTCTGTGTTGAAAACACACAAAGAAACATGATGTGTTGACCAGGATTAGAGAGGGCCGAGGCTCACCAGAGAGACAGTGTAGAGCTGAGGTGATGTCATGCTGTGTCTTCTTTGAGAAACAGAGGGCACTGGCTGTTATGAGCCTTCTCCTCAAATACAAATTGCCAGCTGAGGTCTGAACTCTTCCGTGTAACATTTCTTATTGAGGGAAACTGAATACATATGAAGTCTTCAAGACAGTGAGGTGGAGCAGGGGGAGGCTCTTTCCTAAATAAAGTAAAATAAAATCACCATAAGACAAGATTTAGTGAAATTTGCCAGGATTCTGAATACTCTCCTCAAAAACAACAACAGCAAAAATACATCTCAATTTTCTAGGAGGTAACCAGTCAGGTCTGTGAGTCCTGGTTTTAAAAGCATGGTTAACTCCTGTTGCCAACTCTCCCCAATCAACATTGTATAATCCACCTTCTAGGCCTTATTCCTGCACACCAAGAGCCTACTCTTTGGGCAGGATTTGCAAATAGGACTAGTAATGACCTAATGGTCTGGAGTATCTCCAAATGGTCTCATTTTTCCATGAGAAACTGTGGGCTGTCTTTGTCTACTGTCCAAAAACGTATGGTCCTGTTGAAATCCAAGTCAGACTGTACCTGGCTAGGTGTTGGGTAGGAATGACCTAAGACTACACACTCAGAAGATTCTAGAGTACACGATGCTGAAGCAGCAAAAAGAGCAACCTCCCTACTGGTGTGGGATGCCAGCTCCTTAGGTGCACATGAGGTTCCTTAAGAAACCCTGACTTACGAAGAAAACCCTTGGTGCTAAGCAGAATCCTTTACCTACTCCACTTAGTGTGGGACCTGGAAGTTTTGGGGGTCTGACATTACCAGCTAGAAGAGCGGAAAGAGGTCTCAAACACCCACAGGCTAAATTCCTATGCAGACACTAAAGAAAGTGACCTCAATACTCAGCCTAACAGAGGAACAATGTTACCTACGGAGAAAATTGAGCTACATCCTCATAGTGCCAAATGATAAGGATTATGTACTCATCTGCCCCAAATCTTCTTGCCTTGTGCATTTAAAAAATAATGCTGACCAGGTAGCACTACAAAAAAAAAATCATATGAAACATGCCATGAAATTTATGCTGAGACACCATCAGTGAACTCCTTGCTTTGAGGCAGGTACACTCAACTATTGACCTGTTTCCAATCGCTCAACCACCTCTTATCTGAAAGTCCAATTCTACCAAGGGAATTCACAGAGAAGTCTATGAATTCAGAGACTGAGACTTATCTCCAATTACCAGGACCATTTTCCTGTTGAGTCACATGCATCATTTATGTCCTGTTACTGCATCTCCATTATTTAGTCTGATCTTTCTAAATTTGTGTTTTGTCAGGGAACCCAAGGAGGGAGGCCAAACCTTGAAGAGGAATCTCTTTATTTCTCACTCTGAAAATATCCGAAGGTCAAGCATGGTAACACACACCTATAACCACAGCATTTATGCAGCTGGGTTACATCACAGTAAGTCCTAGGCTTAACAAATAATAAATGCAGAGACAGGTGGCCAGATGGCCCAGCTACGATGCACTCTAATGGTTTCTGGCAGTGGTGAGTGCTGCCAGACTTAGCTTTCAAAGGCAGAAACAAGACAGATTCAGCTGATTTCAATAGCCCTCTGTCATAAGCTCACCAAGCTTTGCTGTGACTTCTATATTTAAAACAGAAAATAATCCTTCTCAAATTAGAAGAAGATTCGCTTGAGTTCTCCAATGCCAGTAACAGGTGCTCATATGCACATGCTCAGACTGCATGAGCAGATCTGTCCCAACACCCATTATCTCTGAGGTATGCATGACATATTACACACCGCCATCATAATTACATACAAATATCATTTCTTCCACTAGATTAGAAAGTCTAAAAAGGCAGACAAGATCTATTGCCTCTCTAATTTTGAAAACAAGCTGAAAAACATAATTACTCACACACATACACCACCCCCCATCTTCCTTCTCCCTCCCTTGGTTGCCTGAAGCCTACTAACTTTAATTGAATGTCATTCTTTAGCCATTAAAATTGGAAATGTATTAAATCAAAGACTTACTGACAGAGGCAAGACATAAAATATCAATTATACCCAATTGTTCAAGTATAGCCACATAGCAAGCTATGCATAAAAAAAGAGCAATAAATAAGAAACACTCACATGCTTAAGTATTCTAATAAGAATTATTTTTTAGCATTATTCAGAAAAACAAGTTTTTAAGGGGATAGTTGTTGGTGTGAGGTTTTTTTTTTAAGTTGTTGCTTGTTTTATGTTATGTGTTTCTCAGTTCCCCATGAATCTGCAGGGCACTGTTTCTGCTAGACTAGCTTACCCAGAAGCCCCAGGAATCCTGTGTTCACTGTCCTTATACTTCAGTTATGAACATTCACTGCCATACTCAGCTTTCATGTGGGCACCAGGGATCTGACTCAGTTCCTCGCTCATGGATGGCAAGAATTTCATGGACTAACCCATCTTCTCCAACCAGTTGGAGGGGCATATTTTTTTAAATGATTTTGTTTTATTTTTACAACCAGGAAAAATTTCTTAAGACACAGATATAACAAGGTTGCATAACTAGCTTTATTTGAGACCATAGATAACTGCCAAGATGTTGGGCACATCAAAATTCACCTTGCGGATAAAAGAGTTCAAAAGAGATATGAAGAATATATTACCTCCTTGTTTCTCTGAGATCCTAGGACTTGTCTTCTAGACACCAGTAGAGACTTTGAGAAAGATGCCAGAGCCCCATACTGCAGGCAGGTCTGTGTTCCCATCTGCAGAGGGGCATGACCCTGACTCTGGAGAATGAGAAAGAACGACAGTTGTGGACCTAGGGTCTCTGACAGCATCCACGGTCCTCACTGCAGATATGTTCCATATTTGCAGATGGTCCCTGCTTAGGTTACATTTCAGAGCCCTCTGCTCTCTGCCAATGCCTCAGTAGTCATGGCCCCTTGCCAGATATAGTCTGTAAACCATTTATGTCAGAGCTGGTGGTTTAAATAATTTCACTGCCTTTGTAAACTAGCTTGCAAGTCATTTCACAATGACTGTTAAAATACCTCTTGAAATGTTCAGGTTTCAAACAGTTGAGTGTTCTCCAGCATTATAGCAAATCTTCCTCTCCCATAGACACAAACTGTCTTGTTTTTTAACCAAGAAAATCAATGCTAAGAAAGTTCTAAATCACTCAGCAGTGCATGCCCGTACTCTCAGCACTCAGAAGGCTGAGGCAGGGGGATTATGTATTCAAGGTAAGCTTTGAGTGATGTTGTGAAACATCACAAAACAAAAATTGAGTTAATAAGAAAGTGTTATTGGACTGGGGAAATGGCTTAGTGAGGTAAATCCACAGCAAAATGTAGGTGTGAGGAGTGACATGCAGTTGCCACGCCAGGCAACACTGAGGATGTGGAGACAGGTGGGCCAGAGAGCGCCCCCTGTCTGGAAAGACCTTATTTCAAAAAGAAGATGGGCAGAACCAGGACCAACACCTGAGGCTACCTTTGCCCTCCACACACAGGCAAATACACCCACCCCCACACACACCAATACACACACACACACACACACACACACACACACACACACACACACACACACACACACGCATGCACAAACACACACATACAACAAAATAGCATGATGCTGATGGTTACTATGTTCGTCTAGAAATGTAATAAATTGAAACATGAATTTTCTAGTTTGTATTTAATGAAAACTCAGAGCCATATATTGAGGAAAAGCTGGATTATCAGAAAGAGGAAACAGACCACAGTCAATTCTCTCCCAGCTAACTTCTCAGGGTAGAAGCTATCTTCCAGAGTCCTCAGCCTGGCAGGTCACTTCTATAGAGTACCACACCCTCTGCCTACACCTCCTTAAATACCTTCTTTGCCCAGTTGTTTCACTTCTGGGTTCAACTCTGCATCATATTCTAGAGTTAAGATTAAAGGTGAGGGCTACTACTGTTTGGTAGTTAGGCCTTGAACTCACAGAAATACAAAAAGATCTCTGTCAATGGAGTTATGGGATTAAAGGCGTAGGTCACCACTGGTCTTTCCTGTGCTGAGATTAAAGGCATGAGTTACAATTCCCTGACCCTCCTGGCTTGACTGTGGGTGGATCTGTTCTCTGATATTCCAGACTGGTTTTATTAAATATAAACTATATCACGACAATAAATGATTTGTCTAGACACATAGTTTTTTATTATATTTCTAATAGCAATTTAATATTTGTTTTTTATACTCATTACCATATAGCACGATTGTTTCTGAGGCAGAGTTTCCTTATGTAGCCCAAGCTGGCCTCATAGTCATAACCCTGTTTTCCCCGGCCTTCTGAGAGTTGGTTTTATAGTTACGTACCACCATACAGGTCATGTAATTATCTTGATCAGTTGTAAACATATGTGCACATACATCATACACACAAAAAGTTATAACAGTAGTCAACCTTGGTAATGTTCTTAATAGTTAGAGATTTAAGCTGACAGGAAATAAAACTAATTATGAAATTTCTGTATATATTGTTGAAAATATAAGAAAGTCAATAATGAATCTTCAAATGTATTATGTCAGAATAAACTTCTGTAGGGCAGTGGAATGGAGAAGCTCATGGAGAAAATATAAAATAAAATAATCCGTTTTAAATAGCATAGAAAGCTTTCTATCTGAGAAAAGTTTACCCATGTGTTTTCAAAGCAGATATAGCAGGCAGAGGGTAGTAGTTTAGTGACATTTTGTTGAATTATAGATGAATTTTAACTGAAAATATTAATAATTCTTAGATTCAGGAATTGCAGCTTTTGATATTATTCAAGTTGGTAGTGAAGCTTTCAGATAACAACAAAAAGGGCATCCAACTTCTTAGCAAAAGCAAGATTACTTTGGAATATGTAAGTCCAAGCCAAGAGATCAGTCACGGCCAGCGCTCCGAGGCCAACCCCTTACCTCTGCATCGCTCTGTCCTAATGAAATCCTCTGGTGATGAGGACACAAGGTGGGTGTTCTTTTTGTCCGTTTGCAAAGCGCAAAAGGCATCCTGTCTCCTGTAATTTACTTTCAAGTATCTCAACATCTTTGTTCTATAAATGTGATTTTAGGCCATACCCATGTGCCGGTCACTGCCCTAATCAGGAATATATACTCCAGAGGAGTTTGCTGGCATTGAATTAAAAAGCCCCACTCCAGACCGGGCCACTACAAGATCCTCTGCTATTTAAATATTTTCTTGCCAGCACTTGAGGGTTTTTTCATTAGCATAATGGATGTCTGTTGCTGTGTGTTTCACTGATAAAATCAATAGTTTGCCTAACATACATGAATGGCTGAATAAAGGAGTCTACTTGGATGAATGCCATACTAAAATGCTTGACCCCTACGGATGCCCTGCCACCTGGTTCATTAAAATGCCCTGTGTCTGTCTAACCTGAAAGGAATCCAGGTTGGTTGACTCTTGACAAGTGACTCAGAAAATCCTGCCACTAGGCCCGAATTTGTCCCAGATGCAAACTCTTGTTTGTTCTCGGGGCACAGAGGAAGAGTTAGGGTCCCGTCAGAGATTCATCCAGCTATGCACTAGCTGTACCTGCTTGCTGGTGAATGTGCCGGTAGGAGACCTCAAACTCTGTGGTGGTGAAGTTGCGGTGACTCTGTAGCTCAGTCCCTATTACCTGGATGTGTGCCCAGCATCTCCCACAGCCAGCTTCTTCTCCCATGAGCGACCTAGTTAGGGCATAAGGACACAAATGGTTACAAAACATGCTCGGGTTCACACACCTGATAGGACTGGAGCCCAGGGCTGTCCACCCTGAAAACCTGCCCTCATTACTGTTCTGTTCCATGGTCCAATGAGGCAAAAATTGTGAGTTACAGAAATGGATCAATAATGGGTCAGGCTGAGCCATTCAAGTTGCCTTCTGACAGGGAAGGTTGAGGCGTAGGTTACTAAGTCTTGGAGGAGGAAACTGTCTTCTCAGCATCTTCTTATGGACCATGTGAGAACCTGAGACAGCGTTGGCCACTGACCACCGATTTCCACGTGAAGGAAAAGACCTTTTGAAATAAGCAAGGAGACTTGGTAGAGGGAGGTAGAGTCTCAAAGATGAAGCTTAAAAGTTTCCACACTAACACTTCAGCCGTCGATCCTCAAAAACTTCTTGTCACTGCTTCATTAAAAAGGTACCAGAGAAGCAGCTTGGAGCTTTGAACTGGCCACAAAGCTAAAGGGCAAAGTGGTAGCAGTAAATACAATTATCTGTTTCTTTTGGGCCCGAAACTAGCAAAAGCCGGTAGGTAAATTCAGTAATAAATGCAGTTAGCTTCTACTTCAAATACCCATCCTTAGTTTTGGGCCACATAGAACAGTCCTTTACTGACAACAGGTGAAAATAATGATAATTCTCATAGGCTTTTCTTTTTGTGTTTTTTGATTGCCTTCACCAACAGTATTATCAAGCCAACAAGTAGAGCCAAGATTATGCCAAGCTGTCCAATGTATATGCCTGGTGAATTTCCCTCATTCTCCACTTTATCTAACAGATGAATTGCTTAACTTAAGATGTGTCCATCAAAATTCAAAATAACAAAAGCAGATTTTAAAGTTCCTACCAAACAGTAGCCTTCACCAATAGGAACTAGTTAAATAGGCAAACTATATTCATGTAATGGGAAGTTACATCGTGGGGAGGGGGATCTACATGTTTATATGGAAATATTTCTGTATCAGAAAGTTAGATGGAAAAATACATACAACAACTTATACAATGCTGGATTATTTTTCTAACAAAAGAGAAAGGTACATAGGTAGATTACATAGTAGATTGGACTCAGAATTTCTCAAATACTAAAGTTAGCAAAGACTTAATCTCCTTATATAAAATGCTATGATATAGATGTATATATCCTATAAACACCTCCCTATAAGTGTTAAATTATATCTAGATTGCTTTTACCTAGTACAAGTTTTGTATTCATAGATATGCTGTGATATTTGGAGAATAATTACAAGAAAAAATTCATAACTTTAAAAAAATATTTTCAAATAAAATTCAGGAATGTGAAATCCAGAGGTGGAGAGCAGGTTATACGTGCTATTTACTGTAAAACCATGAAGAACTTGCAAAGATTCACAGTGACCTGCAAACATGGGGAATGGCCAAGGGGGCAGTGAGACTTGTCAATGTCTGAACTCAAAGTAAAATTATTTCAAAATGAAAAGTATACAAATCCTAGAGGTAGTATTACCAGAGTTATAGAACCGGGGCCTGTCTTCTGGCTGTCCTCAACAAGACAATTAAAGGAGCCACGGCAATAGGGAGAAGCAGAAAATAAGAAGATGTATTCAATATGATCACATTGGGAAAGAAACAGAGATTCAGCGGCCCCAGTTCCTGGTCCATCTTTGGGTCCTTACTTGATGTGTAGGCTTAGGAATAGCACCAGAATGGCACACTAAGCAGTTTGATCAAGGTGTGGTGCCACCTGTCACTGACCCATCATTGCTGGGCTCCAGTCTCTCCTGAAAGGTGGTCTGGAAAAAAAATGCAAACTTCCCTCAGGAAGATAAATTCTCCTTTGAACTGGAAACTCCCGTTTCCTGGGACCATCATTTCATTAGTGTGAGAGCAAAGTGGGAGTCACAAGTGTCTCAGACTATCCTCATTCCTGTGGAGTAAATAGAAGGCAAATAAAAAGGAAAGAAACATGAATGGTCCCAGGTTTTGGAACCAATGAATAAAGAGGGGGGAGGGAGGGAGGGAGGGAGGGAGGGAGGGGGGAGGGAGGGAGGGAGGGAGGGGAAGGAGGGAGGGAGGGGGAGGGAGGGAGGGAGGGAGGGAGGGAGGGGAAGGAGGGAGGGAGGGAGGGAGGGGGAAGGGAGGGAGGGAGGAAGGGAGGGGAAGGAGGGAGGGAGGGGGGAGGGAGGGAGGGGGGAGGGAGGGAGGGAGGGAGGGAAATAAGAAGAAAGCGGAAAAGAACAGGACCACTTTCAGGTAAGGTGGAGAAGAGCGTTGACTATAGATGTGAGGAGAGCACAGCCAGAGCAGGGACAGGAACATCTAGGAGCGTCTAGAACGGACATGAGCAGATGATGCATCAGCCAGGAGGCCCAAAGATACAAAGAAGGCTGGTAAGCAAATTGGTTGGATTATATGGGGAAGAGCATCCCAGGCCTCAGCCTGGAGAAGTTCAGGGTGGAGTCTGCACCAGCTAGTAGGGACTGAAGGACATCCAGCTAGGTCCACTTTGGTATGTTAAACAGGCACCTCAGCCTTTTGTCCCAGGTTAGAAACCTAACACCTGTGGGACAGGCTGGTTATATTAAAAGAGTGACATTTGAAAAGCCAATAAGTGACATGAAGATCAAACGTTTGGCTCCTGTTAGAAAAGCGGGGAGGAAGGACGGAATAGAAGGCTGGGGTGTGGCAGAGTGGACGAGGAAATAAAGGAGGAAATCTGGGGTGCTAAATCTCATTTACAAGGTCCTCTTGACATGCTAACACTATATAAACAAAAGAAGGCTCCTACAGACACATGTGTGCCCACAAGAAGAAGATACCTTCTGATCCCGCTCTGGGCAAGCCACTAGTTCTGAAGAACAGACTGGAACCTGTAGCAGCTTGATCTGTGCCCTTTCCATTGGAAGCATTTAACAAGGACTCTGCTCTTCTCTCCACAGGAGGGATCATACAAATTAAACCCTCACTGCAGGGCACAGGCATAAAAACCTTTACTGTGGGCAATGTATTTACCAACCCCAGTGGCTGGAAAGCAGAAGCCTCGAGAATGGTTACTATGGTGAGGGAGCAAGCCTGCCACTCACCTGACAGGTGATATCTCCTGCTTGCTAATGGGCTCACACCTGCACATTCTCAAAAGGATCTATTGTGTAAATTCTGATATACGAAGTCCAAGCCTAAAAATGTATTAAACTCCCCAGGTAGCTTGCTGGTGGCATCAACATCTAGGCTGTAGAAACCGAGAGTAAAAGGATTTCATACTTATACCTATACCTTGAATTCAGGCCTGTTGTTTTTAATACCAAATTCTAAGCAATAAGCTAATTGAACTCAGTGTTATTTTCATCAAGATTGCTTTACCAAGATTGTATTAATTTTTTTTCTTCAAGAGTGGGGTGGTAGGTGTCCAGAGAAAACTGTGGACTGGGAATAGCTTCCATATGAGCCGGTTATGACATGACCACTCCAAGGTATGGTTGAAGACAAGATTTTTTTTATTTATTGTGGCTATGAGGAGGGGGAGGGGGACAGCCAGAGGCATCTGGAAGAGTCCAGAACAGGGAGAGAGGTAGTAGATTGAACTTGGCCATGAGAAGAGGCAGGGAGAGGTATGGGGAGGGGGGTCATTGAGAGATAAAGACAAAGAGAATATGGGGAGAGACTGAGAGGGGGAGGCAAGAGAGGAAGACGGGGGGGGGGGGGGGGGGGGGGGGGGGGGGGAGCATAGCCCCAAACAGTAGGGTTATACAAGGATGAGAAGCTAGGAGAGGAAAGCCCATGAGCTGGAGAAGTGTAGGGTAGGGGCAGGGTGAGAAGAACTGAGAAGAACCCAGGTGGTTATGACAGAGAGAAAGCCTGGAGGCCAACATGCTCTTTAGTGTGATAATGGCACCACAGATGGTCATTTGTCCCTTCTGACAGCGGTGAGGAAATAGCTCCTTTGCAGGAGGGGAGCTGGCACCAGAATATGAGGGAGTGTAGTTTCCTTTGGACCTGACACTTATAAAGAGTTAGATATTTTAAGAAGAATCTTCAAAAGTGAGGAAAGACTTCAAAAACTCACAGAGGTAATCAATGACAGGGCACCTGTATAACGTGGAGGAAAAGACGGGAGACATCCAGAAAAGCCGGGCCCAGCTCCTGGCCTGTGGCTTCCCCAGGGACAAAGAGAAGCAAGGGCTGCTTCTAAAGGAGAAGGTAGAAAAAGAAAAGAGCCTACCCTCAGGGCATCAATAGTCCAGTCAGCAACGGGGGAAACCCCATTGTGTCACACTGTTTGAATCGTGGGCAGCACCCAGGAGTCATCTTAAGACAGAACTTACTGTTTCTTACATCTGGTCAGATTTCACACCAAAATTAGAATAAAGGTGGCCACTACACATTAATGAAGAGAATGATTCCTCAAGAAGACAAAGCAGTTATAAGCATATTCCCCAAATGTGGGAATTTCCAAATCGTAAAACAAACATTACTATAAGTCCTGATATGACAGCAGACGTTCCTTCCATTCTTCACTCCTATCTTTAGATACACTGTTCAAACTAACCCAACAAACTTCAGAGTCAGCTTCTAATCCTAGTGTGAGAAAGGCAGGTCGGGCAGAAGTTCAAGGCCATCTAAACCACATAGTAATATGTGGGCAACATGAAACCCTTTCTCAACAATATCTCTCACTCCCCACATATCCAAGAGAGAGGAGGAGGAGGGAGGGAGGGAGGGAGGGAGGGAGAGGAGGGGGAAAGTAAGAGGACTATTTGGGAGTGTACAGAAGGTGGGAGGGTACTGGGAATGGGGATGAATAACACCTAAATATAATTTCATAAGAAATTATTCTGTGCTAAAAATGGGAAGGAATGGGTGAATAAACTCCATTACTGGACCTTTAGAGACAGCGGGGCTTCCATGCTAAGTGCCGGCAGCCCATACACAAACAGTGGCATTGCTGTATCCTGCTGTATACTTGCACACTTGACCCTTTTTACTCAGCATAATAATTGTACAAAGTATCGTTATTCCTAGAGCAACGGCAGAAAGGCCGAGGAGTAAGGAGTGAAACCTACCTGCCCAGCCAAACCACAGAATTCCATCGTCTCAGGTGTCCACTTCCTTATGCCACAAAGTTACAAAAGATGCTGCCAATCAAACTGGGGGGGGGGGGGCATCAGAGTTACCAGAAGAGATTTGCTGTGAAAAGATGTAGGCCTCCCGTTCTGAACTGCGGCAGTGAGTTGTGAAAAGCTCTGTAGCTTCCATAAACTGGGCGTTCCTGTGGTAGAATATTATTTTAACTAGGCAAAGATGTGTTACATTTGTTAAAGCTGCAGAATATATTTCAACTGTGTGTAAAGGTGTGTTGCATTTGTTCCTGATGCATTTAATTATGTAAAGATGGGTGACGTTTGTTTCACCTTGCCTGCCTAAGGCACCTGATTGGTCTAATAAAGAGCTGAGCGGCCATTAGCTTGGCAGGAGAAAATATAGGCAGGGCTGGTGGGGAGAGAAAATGGGGGAGAAGTCTAGGTTTAGAGGAACAAGAGAAGAATGAGAGAAAATGGAGGAGGAGGGAGCAAGGGAGATGCTGGGGGTTAGAGCCAGGCGGCAGGCACAGAAAGAAACTAGGAAATGATAAAAAGCCCAGAAGTAAAAAGTATAAATAGATACAGATTAAGTCAAGTTAAAATAGCTAGCCAGAAGTGTGCCTAAGCTAGGCCAAGCATTCAAAACTAATAGTATGTCTGTGTCATGATTTGGAAGCTGGTTGGTGGCCCAAAAGGAAAAGCCTGCTATATGTTTCCATGCTCATTCTCAAACTTATTTCACAGAAATTTCTATGTAATATAAAGGAAGCACAGCTATCCCTATTTCAGTTGAGGAAATGCCCAAAGCCGCACACCTAGCATTCATGTACAATGAAACACAACCTGGTTCATAATGTAGAATTTTCTGTTTCGGGACCTCTCCTCACCCGAAGAGCTATCTGAAGAAAGATGGAGAATGAGCAGGACATCTCTGTCACACACACCAATAACTTTATGGTGCGGACCTCTGGTTCTGAGTACAATGCTGCCCCAATTCAATGTAACACATATTGTGAGTTTGCAAAGGAGATCCAGTTGTGACTTATATGAAAACGCTCCAACATTTGAGGAGTCAGGCAGGAGCCCTCGTTCCTGTTTCCACTCAGGGAACCAGTGTTAACCTCTGGTTGTACCTGTGCTTATAAAATGAGAGAGAATGGTCTACGGGGGTTATAATACTTCCGCTAGAAGATTTCAACACATCATCTAATAAAGACTGCCTTCTATAGGACATCATACAGTGCCTGTCAGCTCAGCTGCAGCCCTTAATTATTCATTTTGTGAAGCTCATTTACATGTATCTTTGAAGTCCACAGTCAGTCTACTTCCATTAAAGCCATCTTGCTCTATATAGTGAGTTCCAAGCAGCCCAGATTACAAAGACCTAGTTTAAAGAAAAAGCTTTTTCACAACAAAAATGATATATTCCTATTGAAACAAGTTCCCTCCTCTTTTTAACCTAATTTCTAGAAACTATTTTCATAAATGTAAGCATTTCTCCTGTTTACAAAACCCAACTTGAAAGCAGCCATAATGTGTTCTCACCAGTTCTTAGACATATAATTTCCACGAGAAGGCAGGAAAGGGAGATTGATTCCCCGTGACTATGTGCCTTTCTCTGAACAAGGCCATGTCCGTGTCTCAGGTGGCTAACTCCAGCCCAGGCCTGGAACTAATAATCCTTATCCAATAAGAAACAACCAGCAGCCCAGGTACAGGGTCATATTAGCCTGGCTGGTCACAGGGGTATAAAGGTAACAGTTTGTGCCTGGATGTAAGCCCTCGGCCATTCCCTGGCTGAGCTGATTCTGCTAGCTTCTGCCTTTCTGTTTTATGACTCGAGTTCCTACCTACAATTACAAGTATCTTCCAAATACCTCAGCCACTTCCATGTGAAGTGACAGAGATTGTTGTTTTAGACAAACGCTCCAGAGAGTGACATGCCTTCCCTTGATTTCTCTTCAGTTCTTCTTCATCGGGACCGCAACATGCGAATGATGACTGGAGACTGATTAATTACGGAAGCCGGCCTTAGCAACATGCGAATGATGACTGGAGACTGATTAATTACGGAAGCCGGCCTAAGCAACATGCGAATGATGACTGAGACTGATTAATTACAGAAGCCGGCCTTAGCAACATGCAAACGATGACATGGAGACTGATTAATTACGGAAGCCGGCCTTAGCAACATGCAAATGATGACATGGAGACTGATTAATTACGGAAGCCGGCCTCAGCAACATGCAAACGATGACATGGAGACTGATTAATTATGGAAGCCGGCCTTAGCAACATGCAAACGATGACATGGAGACTGATTAATTATGGAAGCCGGCCTTAGCAACATGCAAACGATGACATGGAGACTGATTAATTACGGAAGCCGGCCTCAGCAACATGCAAATGATGACATGGAGACTGATTAATTACGGAAGCCGGCCTTAGCTTAGGCTTGTCCTACTAGCTCTTATAACTTAAATCTGCCTATTTATTTTAATCTATGTTCTGTTGCAAGACTCATTACATCATCTTTCCATAAGGCTCATGCTGCTTCCTCTGTATCTGGCTGTTGACTCCGCCTTCTTCCTCCCAGAGTTCCCTCTGCCTGGAAGTCCCGCCTGTACCTCCTGCCTCGCTATTGGCTGTTTAGCTTCTTACTACACCAATCACAGAAATACATTTTCACACACTATACAAGTATCCCACAACAGGGACTAGGGAGGAATTATTGAGTTTCTTGAATTATCAGATCAAAATCTCGGTGCTGATCTCTCAGTCTATAAGAAAACACCATCCAGGAGTGAGGGTGCACCCCTTTAACCTCCACACTCAATACGCAGAGAGCAACTGGATCTCTGTGAGTTCAAGCCCAGCCTGGTCTATATGATAGCCTCCTATACTGACTTTTTCTTGCTATGAATTCCTTACAAAATGGAGAAGGAAATGATGTCATGATGAACAATGAAGCAAATAGGGCCTGTCATTATGTTAGCACCTCTTAGCCAGTCCTGGCTGCCTGGAGCATGAAATGCGTATTGCAAAAATCCAGGTGACCTCACCAAAACAAGTACCAAGTTGAATTAGAAACCCTATCCAGGGTTTGGGAGTGGGGAGAGAACTGGGCAGGGTAGCATGTCGGTGGCCCCAGGCCCGGGAGCTAGCTCTTGAAAGGCCAGCTATCTCTGTGCAAATACAGGAGAGTTCAAAAGTCAGGTGGAAAGGCCTACAGCCTTGAGAAGGTGAGAGCAAGCAGATCAGACAGCTATGCTGCCCCCTGAGGGCATCGGTAGGGGGTTATTTGGCAACAAGTAATGGAGGACCCAACTGAGCTGGTTTGGGTGATGTGGAAATGTGCTATTGGACTTAACAGCCTTTGAGGGCAGAGTGAGCCAGGTGTGTAACAGTGAAGGCTCTCGCTTTACTTCTCAGGCCTCTAGTGTTTTCTTTCTTTCCTGTGGATGACACATCACAGCATCTTTATTCCTTGCCAAGATTTGCCTTGGGAACCCAGTTTAAACCACCAATAGCTGGGATTCCCAGAGCTGAGCATACATCCCATCTTGGCCTAATCAGATATCAAGGAATGCCTTTTTTCACAGAGGAAAGGTCTCCTTCCCTTCCTCTGGGCACTGCTTATCAGTACATAAAGGAAGCAGAAGGAAGGGCAGACCCCTCAATATAGCACATCTACTTGACCCTGACTTTGAAAGGTCTGCACAAGCCTCACAGCATTATGACCAGGGTGTGGTCAGGGCTGAGTTCGTTCTGGAGGCCCATAAGAGAATCTGTTTCCTCTTTCCTTCTTCTCCTCCCCTCCCCTCCCCTCCCCTCCCCTCCCCTCCCCTCCCCTCCCCTCCCCTCCCCTCCCCTCCCCTCCATCTTTTTTCCTTCCCCAGGTTCTGAAGTAGCCTGCAGCTCTTTCCTCTACTCAAAGCTGGCAATTTCTCACCAATGTTCATTGCCTGTACTGCCCTCAGGAAAGGGCCTCTGCTTTTAAAAGCTCTTGTGAGGAGAGGGGGCCCACTCCAGTAGTAAATGGTTCATTCCTAATCTTTTTATGGGTCACATTCATGGTTTGCTTTTCTCAAGTACACGTTTCTGGAATTAGGATTTTAGCTTTAGGGAGCTTATTATTCTGCCTGCCATATGGCTTAAAGTTTGTTTGGGCCCAGACCCATACTTTGTGCTTCGATATTTACAAACACTTGACAGAAGAAATAAATAAAAGTCAAGGAAAAAGTAATTCCACAAGAGTAAAAAGAAAAAAGCACTACATTCCATTGGATAGAGGCTGCACAATGAGCTATTCAAAAAGCTCCACAGGTTGACTTCAGCCCAGTGAAGGCAGAGCAAATCCCATATTAAACTGTGCAAGTCTGTGAAGCCAGAAGCCAGTGGAGGTTGTGCAGTATGAGAAAACGGTCACAGGTTTCTTATAACCCCAAGGATACAGTCATAGCTTTTATGACAAGTAAGAAACAAAATAAAAGACCTGCTTCACAAAAACTGTCAGATGAAGGAAAAGTCTAAACTGGACAATGAGAAAATAAACATCTCCAGCCACCTCCTTAGTCCTCTGAACTCTAGGGACTGCCACCCACTAGCCAACTCTGCCTTGGAAATGAAATTATTTAACAAAAGGAAACTGCCTGGGCACGGGCACAGAGAATTTGTCTACGATGAATAGCTTGGTGGCTCAGCAGAGAGTGAAGGGCAAGCAGGGGCAATCAAATGAAATCTGCCAGCTACACTTTCTCCTAGACAGCGGTAGGGGAGATAAGGAGATGAAGTAGGACTCAGCAGACCTGTGTGACACCCTCTGCTTGGATATCAACCAGTACTGGGACCTTGGTCAAAAACATTAAGTCTTGGGTTAGGAACCATGCTTCTTAATCTGCTTTGTGAGATTCTAACTGCATTAACCTGCACTTTATGTTTAGAATACATTAGAGAAAAAGTTCCCAATACTCCTGACATTACAAGCACATAACTCTTACCACACTAAAGAGGTGGCAAGTGTCTTTCTTCACCCTGCTGTGCACAAGCGTTTGCTCCTATAGAAAGAACCATACTATTATGTTTTTTACACTGACATACCTATGTTATGTTCAACACTATAACTTACTTTCTTCACTGAATGAAAATGACCATACGTAACTTAAAAAATATTAATATAATTCTAATTCACCTAAGTTAAAATTGAATGTACAACTATGCCAAATTATGCTTACGTCAAAAGATACCCAATCATGTGTCAACTTCATTTTGCCACTAAAATAACTGTGCAAGCTAGGCAGTGGTGGCACATACCTTTAATCCCAGCACTTGGGAGGCAGAGCCTGGATCTCTGACTTCAAGAACAGTCTGGTCTGCAGAGTAAGTTCCAGGACAGGAAAGAGAAATACTGTCTCGAAAAACCAATATAAATAAATAAATGAATTGTGGGAAAGTCATAAAGGCTCAAGCCTATACAAAGAACTACAGGCAATAAGGAAGAGCATGAGAAACAGTCTACCCAGGGAAGAATATACTAGCAATTATGCAAAACCAATGGTCAGCCCTGAAGACATATACATACAAGCAACATTATAAAGACTGGTTAGGTTGAATTCATATACTTAGGAATACGGGAGGGGGCAGTATGTAACAACAGTTAAATATTGCACAAATTTTATTTAGTATTATAATAAAACCTGGCGCTAGATATTGGGAAAAGCTGAAATATCAGAGAGACATGGAACAAACCACAGCCAATTCTCACCCAGCCGACTCCTCAGGCCAAAGGGGGCAGGTCCTGTCTCCGCGAGTCCTCAGTCTGGGTGCAAAGGCAAAAAGGGGGAATGTCTGTCGTTTCCTCCTTATATTTCTTTTCCCTGCCCAGCTATTTCAATTCCTGGATCAACTTTCCTAGAGCTAGGACTAAAAGTGTGTGTCCAAACTGCCTGGCGCTGTTCAGCTGTGATCTCACAGAGATCTAGGGGATCCTGGCCTTTACGGCCTGGCTGTGGGTGACTCTGGCCTCTGATATTGCAAACTATAAATATATAATGTATCACCATAGTTAAAGACAAAAGCAAGGCCATGATTTTGGAGAGTAGAGGGCGGGTTTAGTGAGTGAAAGAGGAAAGGATTGCACACTTCACACTTCACACTTCACACCTCACACTTGGTTCATTGCCACAGACTCACATTCCCAAGACAGCAATAACTGAGTATGAGCGACAATGCACGGGGAGGCTGGTTTTAACCAAACTGCACTGGTCCTGTATATTGTAAGTCTTTAACTTTTGCCACTCTAGAAAAAACATGAACTAATTTTGCATTCTGGAATGTTAGTGATGTCATTTATGTAACTTGTTAATGAACTTTAACTGCTATCTTAGAAAGTGGACAAACCCTATCCTCATGAGGAAAAAAAAAATGGAGTTGAAATGACCCAGCAAACCTTCTATAGCTGTTACCAGTGTCTGAGTGAAGATCATGTTTTGGCCATTACATACTTAATCAGTAGCTGTATGTTAGGAAAGACCCTCCAGAACATTCTGAGGGTTTCTAAATTACAGTCCACTAACACTACCACAGAAGCAGGAGAGACTAGTATCCAATTCAGCATGAGTAGGTTTGACGGCTGGGCTAACGGCTCAAGAGGAAAGAGGGATATTGACTAGCACAGTGTGTCAGGGCCACAAGAGCACAGAGGAGCCATATCACAGGTATTACCTCATATTTCTCCCAAACTCCAAGGGGTAAAGCTTAGTAGTGGGGCTCCAAGGTGTTGGGGCTCTTTGATGTGAGTAGAAATGCCCCCCCCCCCCCCCCGTCTTCCTCCTCCTCAGGAAGGGGGCTTAGGACCTTCTTTCTCACCTCCTTTCCTTCCTCTCCAGGCCTCCCTTCTTTGACCCTGTTCCATCTTATCCAAGATTCATCTCAATAAACAGTGTGGGAAACAGGAAGAAGACAGAAAGTTTCTACATCCTCCACCCAGTAGGAAAGGTCAGAATACGCAACTGATAAGGGAGAGATCAGTGAGGGCTCAAATTAGCAGAACGAGAACTGCAGCTAAATCGCAGGCAAGCGAGGCTGATTCACCTTGGAGAATTAGCATTTAAGCCAGAAAAACAAAAACAGGTATAAATACAGAAACCTTAGGATACCTGCATCAGTACGGCATCCATCTCTGCTCTCTTTTCTCCAGTAACGTTCCCTCTCTATATCATGACATGTCCTGACCCCTAGCGAAGCACTGTCTTTGGTGGCACAAGATGAGTTTGATCTATTGGCTCCTAGGAACGCTTGGTGACTGATGCGCATACACTCTGAAGGCAAAGAATGCGCCTCCACTTCCAAAGCAGCTTCAAAAGGATCGACTTCAGAGAAATTAACAGAGGAAAGTAAACACAAAGGGCACAGCAAGCCTTTGGTCATGCGACAGGACAACAAGGCTTTTTTGCCTGAATCGGGTTTTTTCCTGTGATCACAAACTCAGGTTCCCAAGCCTTGAGTTCTGTCTTTAAAATGGAGTCAAGGACTAGAGAGATGGCTTAGCAGTTAGGAGGGTTTCCTTCTCCCCCAGAGGGTAGTCAGTTCCCAGCATCCACAGTGAGTAGCTCAAAACTGCCTTTTAACTATGGCTCCAAGGATCCAATACCCTTTTCTGACATCCTCGGCTCACACACACACACACACACACACAGACATTCAAGCACATAAATAAAAACTAAGATCATCTGTAAAAGGAGTCAGTAACATCAGTGCAGTCAAGGGAGTATCTACTCGCTCAGAACGCAGAGGGCTCCTTGCTCCAGTTTCCATAAAATGGAATAAATCTTGGAACCAGAATGTGTTCACGGAACTATGAGATTCATGAGCCTGTGGTTGGTGCCATCTAAATGAGCCAGGCAATTAGAACACACGGCTCTCAATATTTTGTGACCTACTTTATTTCATAAAGCATATTAGGCAAGATGGAAAGGTGTTGAAAGCCTGGGCAAATGGTTTAGACTGAGTCACACCTCTTCTACTCTGGAGTCTGCCTCCAGATCCCACCCTGCTCCAGTCAGACATGACTCAGGAACTGGGTGGACCGAAGTCCAGGAAAGAACCTACCGAAGGAGCCAGAGCCGGTGTTCCAGATCCCCATTCCAGACACACACGCCCAAGACTGACCTTAACTCCTGGATTTATTTCAAAAGTAGGGTGACTTCTGGTTTTTAAAGGGGGACAATATGGACAGAGATCTAATCAAAGGAAACACGCAGATTGTCAAGAGTGCACTGCGTCAGACTAGTTGTAAGATTCAGATTGGCTGCAGCAAAACTCCAGAGAGCCTAAGTGGGCAAGCAGAAGCCCCAGAGAAATTCCAAGGTCATCTCTGCAGGAGCTGGATAATCTGCTACAGACCCACTGCAGAATCAGAGCTGAGCAGAGCCACCGAGTTGAGTCGGCTGTAGAAGTGAGATATTAGGCTACGGAGGCTGTTGACACGAAGGGAAAGGTCAGGCCTGCGGATGGTTGGTAGGTCAATGGACAGCAGTTCAAGTTGGCCACATCAAGAGCGGAGATAATGCCACATCGCAGTCCTCAGAATCGTTGGGAGTTCTCTGTCTGTTGATGCATATACTGGGTCGAGACACCACCACAATGGTAGAAGTCCCCCTTAGTGGGTCCACATGGAGCTGTGGTACCTTTTCCTTCGTCTGCTTTATTTAATGAGTCCAAGGGCTTTGTTTTCCTGATATGGTTTTAACACACTGGTATGCTCATATTGTCCCAGTTCACTTTGATTAAGTGTATAGGGCAGCACCTTTTTTACTTTTAGGAATAAATCTTTTCAGTCTATGTTGTGTAAGAGGTGCAGAGCAGATAATATTGTTCAACAAATGAACAGTCATCGGGCCTCTGTATTTACACTCAGAGTCAGAAGCTGTTTGTAAAATGGAGTCTCTCAGGTCAAGTCACAGCCTGAAAAAAAACACTCTTTCATACATTGTGTGTGTGTGTGTGTTGTGTTATATGTGTGTGTTATATGCGTGTGTTGTGTTATATGTGTGTTGCATGTTGTATGTGTGTGTACATGAAAAAAATCTTGTACATAATTTGTCACGGGGAATTGTGGCACAATAAAACAATAAAGCAGTATTTGACTTGGACGCCAATAAAAAATGTAAACATCTGTGATATGAATAAATAATTGAAAAAATAACTCAGAGCTAAGAGGACAGACTAGGAGCTGCCTCCATATGACCCTATCGAGGAGAAATATTGGTGTAAGAAGGACTACTCTCTATCCCAAAGGCTTTGGAAACTCATGAGAGAATGCCTGGAAAATTCCGAGAAAACGATGGCAACACATTGAGAGGAAGCTGAGAAAGTTCAGCCCTGCATCTCCTGAGGGCGGCCGGGCAAAGGTCATATAAAATGCAAAGCGGGTGGCCCTACTAAAGCAGTCTGGCAGTCCTATCCTGAGGACAGGCCAGGGCCCTCCCAAGCCTCAGAGCCAGGTACAGGTTTAGATGACACAGTGATTCTTCTGATGGATGGATCTATAGTAGAAAGAGATTCCATTTTGCCACTCCATATGACTTGGAGGGAAGCAGATTTGCACCATCTTGAGAGAGAAGCTATAATTTAAAACTGAGCTTTGCTGGGTCTTGAGGACAGTGAGCAGGACTCCGGGAGCTTGGATTGAACCATCTATAGCACCTAGACGGCAGTTATAGAAAGCAGGGAGGCTAGATGCAAGTCACAAGGAGGTTCTGTTCCATCAGCAAAGTGCACAGGAAAGACGGCCAGCCCTACTTGGTGTCCAGATGCATAAGCTGAGAATAACTCTGGGGCCTGATATGCCTTGACAGGAGGCCAGTGTGTGGACTGATCACTGAAGTCATCTGTCTGCCTTTCTCTGCTGTGGAGTCTGAGAATATGAAGCTACATTGGAATCCACAGCTACCTCCCTTCAGTGGTGTAATTAACACCAACAGGATTCAAAAGTACAAGCATGGCTTCTCCAGCTTTCCAGATGCCGTTGCAACTGTGCCCCTACACACCTGTCCCAGACAGAGGGCATGTTCTAGAGAGTCCTGCCCAGCCCACAGACTGTAACGCTGAGTGTGGCCCTCAGAGGCCCTGTACACAGATGACAGCTCAGGACAAGAGATCTAAAACAACTGAAGCCCCAGTATAAACAACTGGAAAGATGAGATCACAAGCCCAGCCGACCCCCTACCCCCACCACTGTCTTCCTTATGGCCCAGAAGGAAATTCCTCTAAAACTTTTATTCTTATTTCAATTTCCCCCATTTTATTATTTTCTCAATTTACTATCTCTTTAGTAATACTTTTGTCATCATATTTTAAAATCTATTTATTTCTATTTTAAAAAATTAATTCTCATTCATACATACACCTAATTTTGCTAACATGTTTTCAGTATTTCCCATGTTAAAGGCCCTGAGATTTGACAAATTGTGAATCACCTATAGTAGCATAAATATGGAAGCTTTGATGGCTCCTTAGAGAGTGAGGCATTGTACAGTTTTAGCAATGACTCACCCACATTCATAAAACAAGTCAGGTGTATCATTTGAGACCTATGGGAAACTAAGGCACTGTATGACCAGACCTGACATGAGGGTGATTCAGCCAGACAACTGCTCAGGACACTTTTCCATTAAATTAAACTATGAGAGAGGCACTAAAACTTTTAAGGAATCATAGTAGAGAGAGAGAAAAAAAAAAAGAGCTTTCTAAAACTGTCCCAGGAGGTTACTGTAAAGTTTCTGGGTAGGCTGCAAATGCTACTCGCTTCTGAATGTTTCTGAAACACAGAAAGGCAAACCTCAGGTGAAGTGTAGAGGTGGCTTCCCGATGAGTGTCTGGGTGGATTTATATATAAATGGTTTTAAAGCTTCCTTTCAAACAAGGAAGCTGGGGGGGGGGACCCCTCCCACCCCACCCACAGCCTGGGAATTGCAGAGGTCACTGTGTACCTGCTTCTCAAGGAGGGGCCGTGGGCCTCTGGCTGTGTTGTGATGACTGTAGACTTGGAGCTAAGAGGTCATCTTTGCTCTTTCCCCTCCATACCAAATTCAACCACTTCTCCAAACAAACCAAAAATAAATTGTAAAAATCGTAAGTCTGAAGATGGACAAATTATTAGCCAGCCTAAGGCATCCACTAGCTCAATCCAATCCAGGTCCAGAAGGACAGTGTGTTGGGGTCAAAGGGTTAAGGCTTTAAGGATTCTAGACTTCAATCTTGCCTGGAGCACTTTTAAGTTTTATAGTTTTGTGCTGAAACTTGACTGCTTCATAGTCCCCAGATTCCTCTGCTATATAAATAAGATCCATTTTAATCATCAGATTTTCAGTTGAACAATGACCTGTCTCATGGCAGGGTCTGCATTCCTTCCACAGAAATTCCATACTTAAGGAAACAGAATGCACTCTTCAAATCTGTGGCAGGATGGTCCTCCCAAAAGATGGCAGAGTATTCTCTGTCTACTCCCCTCTAAGATGCCTTCCCATGCTATCTGTCGTGGGCATGTTTTGTCAGAAACAAAGACAATGTGTTCATGTCTTTCTACAGCATTGGGATTTGTTCAGTCACAAATGGTTCACAGGGTGCAGGGCTTTCCCTGGCAGCAGCCAGAGATCTGACAAAAGAAAACACAGTCCTTTTGTCCAGTCTCAGTTACTAAGATCAACTCAGTCTCCCAGAGAAACTGCTGTTGCACGTCAGCTGCAGGTCAGAGTTGAGGAGCAGGCACAAGGGATGGTGAAGGCCACAGAAGTCAAGGGCAGAGCTGCAGAGTAACTTAGTACAGAGCCCAGGCTGATCTCAACACTGGTAAAGAAAACCCTGAAGTGACGCTTGGCTGTACCATCCCAGTGCCCACCTCCCTCAGTGTGTACCTAGTCTCAGCTCGGTCTCCTCTTGAACAAAGACCATTTTTGACCAGTGCTGATGGCATATTCTAGTGCTGAGGACAAACCCTTCTGAAATTTTCAAGCCTAAACTCCACACTTATTCCCTCATTTGAATGGTGAATCTTTCCCTAATCTAGACTGGATTTGAGGCTTACTGAAGGGTCTCAGTTTTTAGGATGAATGAAAGGATGGATGGATGATAGACAGACAGACAGACAGACAGACAGACAGATCCCCCCATCTGTCCCATTGCAGGCTCTCTTCACAGAATCACAGCTACCCAAGCAGGGCTGGCTTCTCCCATCTGATGTGGGAATGTTTTTCTGTATGCTGTATGTATCAATCTTTAAATAAAGGACTGTTTTGGCCCAGGACAGGCACCATAAAAAAAGCAGGTGGGGAATCAGAATAGGTAGGAAAGAAGGGCAGCGTCAGAGACAGGCCGAGCCAGAAGCCCAAAGCAGCAACATGTAAGGAACACAGGTGAGCCAGGGGCCACATGGCAGACAGGTTAATGAGAATGGGTTGAGTTAAGATGTAAGAGCTAGCTAGCAATGTGCCTAAGCCATAGTCCAAACAGCATGAACTTAATATAAGCATCTCAATCATTTTGGGGACTAAGCAGCAGCCGCTGGCTAAGGGGTCTGGGACAGCAGGTCTGTGAGTCTGGACCTCTGGCAGGACCAGGTCTGAAGCCATGTTGTAACACCCATCCCATTTTTCCACCTGCCAGTTGGCTCCCATCTCACAACACCTGTAGGAGTGTGCTCCAAGGTAAGCGGCTGCCTTAGTTGGTTAGGGTACAGTAAAAGACCCCAGAGCGGTGGACTTAAACAACAGACATTGATTGACGGTACAGAAAGCCGCTGCCTGAATCAAGGCAGTGGCCTGTGCCATGTGAGGAAGGCCTTATATGAATAGTGCAGACTATTCATTCACACATGGCAGAGAACCCTCTGGCATATTTTCTTCTTCATGTAAAGATGCTACACCCATCATGATGATGCCAGCCTCAAGTTATCTCCCATTTGCTCTGTCTCCACCTCATGTTGGGAGTTAAGTCTTCAACACATGAATGGATAGGAGTAAGGCAAAGCAGGGCCTAACTCTCCTGTCCTGTCATGGTTTGGGAGCTGGCAAGCCCTGCTCTCCTCAGACACTGCAAGTCACCTCAAACTCTTTGAGCTTCAGTTCTGTCTCTACAAGAAGAGCTTCCTTTCTGTAGACTCGTGTCTACCTGACTCAAGATTTTCCATACATCAGTAGAATTAGTTAGGGAAGGTCTATGTGTGTTACGACAATACGGAAGGTGCAATTGGAGTCTGTGTAAAGTGGAGAGGTGAAGAGCTCTGGTAAGGGCAAGTTCTGACTATTGATTAGTAGTATAAGGAGGCAGACAGTCAGCAGAGACAGCAGCATAACCAGCAACACGATGACATGTATGTAAAAGGTGAGGTCTGGGGTAGGTAGCCAGCCTTCTTGTAGATGTGATAGGAGAGCTTGAGGGTGTCAGTGCAGGAGTGGAGGAGACTGTAGGGGATTGGGGAAAGGGGGTAGGGTGGCAGCGTTACGGAATATCACTGTAACTAGTAAAGGTGCGTTACCTTTGTTTAGGCTGCATTTTTAACTACGTAGAGTGTGTTGCTTTGCCTGCCTAAGGCACCTGATTGGTCTAATAAAAAGCAGAACGGAAGGGATATGCGGTGCTGGTGGGCAGAGAGAATAAGGAGGAGGGGGAGGAGAACAAGGGAGATGCCCGGAGCCAGCCAGGCAGCCACCAGACAGACAGACAGACAGCCACCAGACAGACAGACAGCCACCAGACAGACAGACAGCCACCAGACAGACAGACAGACACCAGACAGACAGACAGACACCAGACAGACAGACAGACACCAGACAGACAGACAGACAGACACCAGACAGACAGACAGCCACCAGACAGACAGACAGACAGACACCAGACAGACAGACAGACACCAGACAGACAGACAGACACCAGACAGACAGACAGACACCAGACAGACAGACAGACACCAGACAGACAACCACGAGGCAGACAGACAGCCACCAGACAGACAGCCACCAGACAGACAGCCACCAGACAGACAGACAGCCACCAGACAGACAGACAGACACCAGACAGACAGACAGACATGGAGAAAGCAATCAAAGTAGGACATACGGAATGAAAGAGAGGTTTAAAAACCCCAAAGCAAAACACAGATGAAAAAAAAAAACAGGATAAATTAAGTCATAAGAGCTAGTGGGACAAGCATCAGATAAGGCTGAGCATTCACAACTAATAATAGCTCTTCATGTCATGGTTTGGGAGCTGGCAAGTCAAGAAAGCCTACCACAGGGCAAGGTTTAAGGGGGGAGCACACTTTAAAAAGAGAGAGGCTTTCAATGAGAGAAGTTTGAAGTGACAGAATGGGGGAGCAGAAGATGGAGTCCTATATCGGTTAGGAGTCGTGAAAGGCGGTGATGGACCGAATGGTTAAGAATGGTGAGCTCTGAAGTTTGGTTTATTCAGTGATGAGAAGTGAAGCAGCGGCAGGGGTGCCACGCTATGAGGGCCAGGCTCTGCTGATGAGACCCCTGGATTTGGATAATAGGCAGTTAGAGTGAAGGAGGGACCAAAAACTGGCCCAGGATGCCAAGAGCAGAGCCCTGGCTTTCTGTAATATATATAAAGGCCGACGGAGGCTGGGGAGGTACCTGTTTACATTTTAAAAGGGTTTTAGATAGGAAGAGGCTCACTAGAGAGACTGAGGTTTCTTGATATGCGAAGAAGGGATTCCAGAATCTAGGAATTGAGAAAATTGTCTAGCCCCAAAAGAGACAACAGTTTGAACTTGGTGGAGGGCAAGAGGATGGAGCAGAGATGAGGTGGTGAGTGGAGAAACATTTGTGAGCAGGAGTCAGACAGATCCCCAGACAAGTAACTTTAAGGGAAAGATACGGGACCCTTGGCAGCTAGAAAATTGAGGGATGTAGCTGTGCCAGCCTTGCTATTGAAGAGGCAAGGCCTGCAGAGGACGTCGTCAGGGTATGAGAGGAGGTGGGAAGAGAAGGATGAGAGTACCTGGCTGAATGGCTGAGGGCTGTCCCCAAAGCCCCGGGGAAGGACAGTCTAGGTGAGTTGCTGGGACTGCTGAGTGTCTGGATTTGTTCATGTGAAGGCAGAAGTCTCAAGAGTTGGGCTCTACCAGGACGGGGGGGGGGGGGGGGGGGGGGGGGATGAAAGTCATCCTTAAGGTCCAGGCTGGAGAAGTATGTAGTGGTTCTGGAGATGGTAGAGAGGATTGTATAAGGGATGCATAGGGACAATGGTGGAGTTAATAGGGCGTAGGTCTTGGACCAGATAGAAAGACCAATTGATGAGTTTGAGGCCGTGGAGGCTGAAGAGGGGCAGGGGAGGTTGTGGTCTGAAAATGTAGACAGACGGGTTTTAGAGACTGATGTGATTGGCTTGTCGTGGGAGACTGAGAGGGGAAGCAGTGACCCACCTCGGTGCTGATGAGAGAGATAAGGGAAAGGAAGGATTTGAGAGTAAGGAAAAATAGGAGCATAATGGATGGATGGGGAGAGGAGGGGCAGGGGCACAGAGGAGACCTTGGCAAAGTCCCAAGGGTAAAAGACAAAAGTCACACCTACCTGGAGAAGATGTTGTGGCCCGCGGAGGAGAACCAGACACGAGAGGATAAGGGATGAGTGTGGGAAGGTGACGCCTTTAAAAGAATGCTTGAGAGACCAGTCTAGAGGGGTTTGGAGGATTGGCCACGGACCCCCAATAATACAGGAGGGGGTAAAAGGGTGCCCACTATATCCAGAAGGAAGGAGATGAGACAACCTTACACCAAAAGTGAGATCCTGGGCTCTTGATTGGTTATCACAATAGGCTTGGTCAGGTCTGTCGAAGAGCCTGGGCCCATCAATCCTCAGCCACAGGCCCAGCAGATCTAGGGAGGGGCTGGAAGTAAGATCAGATGACCTCAGAGAGAAATGCCCCAGGGGCAGTCTGAGGCTCAAAGGCCCTCCTGACTACATTTGGAGCAGGGCATGGTAAGTTGGTGAAAGGTTGGGCTCCTATTTTTCCTTAATTGCCACAATGGGGAGGGAACCACCTGCCCCAAACCCAAACAGAATGTGCCTAAAAAGCCTTCCAGAAGATTTGGCTGTGGTACCAAAGACGGTGGTGAGGTACATACCCCCCACCCCACAAGACAGAGCAGGGATGCTGGAGAATTAATCATCTTCACTCAATGTGCTGGGAAGTCTTTAGAATGGCTGGTGAGGGAAAACTCTCTAATTAACTACTGTTACATGAAGAAAGCACCAGGTGGTCTGCAAAGTGTGTAGATCCTGTAGATGGATCCTAATCGTGGAACCAATAAAGACCTTGGATTCTGCACAAAGCACACCTGGACACCAGTCACTCAGCACAAAGGAAATTTATTATTCATTCCAGCAGGACCAACAGGCTGCTTCCGGATTGGGCAGAGACAACAGCAGCTGGTGTGGGTGTGACCATTTCTGAGGATTGAGAGAGGAGGAGAGTAAAAGCCAGGTAAGGTCTAGGTAGCAGGATTTGATTGGCCAAGAGAACTGTCCCAGTGGGGACATATAACCAGGTACACTTTGAGAGGAGATAGGGAAACATACTCAGGTGCATCACTTCTCAGGCATGGTGAGAAGGGTTATTCAGGTTCATTCTGTATGGATGGAGGAGTCCTCAGGTGCTTTCTGGGGAGGAGGAACAACCTGCCCCCATTTTAGTGGCCTGCCACCATTTAAGGGCAGGGAAGAATGGGGCCAGGACCAGCACTGGGTGTCTCTCTTTGAAATATATGGTTGCTTGAATGGCATCCCTTCCACTGTGAGTCATAGGAACAGGCTTTGTGTCTGTGTTGCTCTCAAGTGCCTTGCAACGTGTCTAATAATAAATACCAGCAGAGAGAAGGGAAGAGACGGTCAGGAAACACGGCACAGTAATGCTCTCTTAGGAACTCTCATCCCATCTCTGCCGAGACGGAAATAAGATGGAGCCAGCATCCATCTCTCAATTCTGGACCACTATAACTCTTCATCTCTGATTCCAGGGAGACTGTCTTCGGCTTGCTCATCGAAGGGAGAGCCCTCCTCTTGCTATTGATTCAGACAGAATGCCAATAGCTTGATGGAGATGGAAGGAGCCCAGGAAAGGCCATTAAAAGACCAGTAATAAAAGATTGCTGACTGACACTAAGAGTCTTCTAAATCAAGATGATTATATAAATCGGTCTTAATAAAACTCGAGAAAGCCACGACTGAGCACAATGACTCTTAGCCTCCCTCTCTACCTGTTGCTCTTTCTCCCTCTGTTGCTTTTCTACAAACTGAGAGGTCCATAATTCTTTTTGAAAAATGAAAACCTGGGTCTTCCTGTGACTTCTTCAATGTCAGTTTACCTCTCTGTGTGTTTCTATGATGTGCCTCCCCCAGGACAGCGCAGGATTTGTGTAAGCTAGTCCACATGAAAGGACTTTAGCACCCATAATGTATAATCAGGTGAAAGGAAATAAAAAATACAAACAGCAGGTCATTTATTTTCTGTCACCCTGACGCCATCATTAGACTCACACGTTGAAATCAACTCTCCCTAGTCGGGCAGAACTTGCTCAGCATGGTTATTGTAACATTGACTGTGTATCACTGGCACAAAGAGACTCAGGGTGTAACAGTGTTTCCTCAGTATACTCCAGACTCTGAGTTCCATACTCAAGGAGCTGCTTTTGCTTATTTTTATAAGACTATAACAAAACAAAATAAAAAATAAACAAAATTTCAAAATAAATAAAAGCTGTGTTTATTTCAAAATTTAAAAGTTACTCCCAGATGGACCTACCCATCCATCAACCTTGGCCCTAGAAAGGGAGGTTGTCACTGAATCATCTCCCAGGTCCCATCATGCCCAGCACACTCTATGCATACCATGAACAGTTGCTAAATCCAGCAGCATTGCATTATTTAACATCAAATAAACCTGATGTGTTCAGCATGTTACAAACAATGTGTTCCTGTCACCAGGAGTTTCACTACTCCAAAGACAAGCTTTATTTTCACTGATAATAAGATGCATATGCCCAAAACAGGAACAGTGCCCTGGACACAAAGAGATGCTGTGATGTGTACAAAGGCTCAAAGCCCAAACAAAGGGCCACTGTTCTGACTCCCAAGCTAGTCAATGTAACTCTTTCACTCTGGAGCTGAAACTGGTGCCCTTATGATAACTCCAAAGGGCTGGACAAGATTAGTCTTAAATAACAAGGCACCTTAATGTAATGTTAATGTACTTTTATTTTTCTTGAGCTGTTATGGAGACATGAAAGCAATAAGTTGAGCCAGCCTTCCAACACACACAATCAACCAATGTCGAGAGTTATGAGGGATGTAGTAAGAGGTTTCTGGCCAGACTTTTGAGCCTAGCCTCAAGGTTTGGACCCACAGACCCACAGACCCACAGAGACACACAGATCACAGATGCTTACAATAGTGTTAGGCTGATTGGCCTAAGGCGCAGACATATAACTTGCTAACTCTTTACCCTTCATCTAACCCATGATTCTTATTCTGTTCAGCCATGTGGCTCGGTACCTTTTCTCACAGCAGCATAGTTGTCCTCTGTTTCTTCTGGCTTGTCTGGCAACTCTGGAGTCTTTGTGGCATTTCTGCTCTGTTCTTCCTGTTCCCAGCGTTTTCTTAGTCTGGTAGCCCCACCCACACTTCCTGTCTGCCTTTGGCCAATCAGCACTTTTTATTAAACTCATAGGAAGGACAATTATTTACAATGTAGCATCATGAATCCACTACAGAGGGCGACAACACACACTACAACTTCCCATTATTTTATTTATCTCTCTCCTAAATACTGGTTCAGGTGTGGAAGTGACTCGGAAAGAACTAATCCTGATGTGATGAAAACAGTTTCTGTATAGTCTCGTTGGGCTCTATAAACTTCAGCCCAGAAAATTAATTTGGAAATAAATGGCTACTTTTGACTGCCTGCAAGCAACAGACCCTCTGTTGTCTCACTATATTCTCACAACTGCATCAGATGATATGTGTTCAGCCCCATTAATAGAAAAACTGGTAAAGTGACTTAAGAAGGCATAAATAAATAAATCTGACTAGAAGCTGCTAGTCCTGGTTCTAGGGTTCTTTGATCATCCTTTTGTCTACGTTTTAGTTACAAGATGTGAGCGCTAACTTCAAATAGCATGGCCATGATTAAAGGAAGACATTTAATTGTTGGTAGGAGAGAAGCCGCTGTGTGTTTCCCCATCACCTCTCTTTTTAACTCGACAACATGCGGAGAGTAAGAGACTTTGGAGAGCTTAGCCCTAAGTGGCCTGTCTTTCTTGAAGTCCTCTCAAGGCTCAGGAATCTATGTGGAAGGGCAGGGTAGAAAGAGTTTAAAGCCAGAGATTGCAGATGAGTCCAAGGACACAACAGGACTGGCACACATGTGAAATCAAAGACCATGGCACAAGACCTGCATAGCACTGAGAGGGGGAAGTAGACCCGGGCTTCCATCCCTAACCAAGAAGCCATTTGCAATTGATGCCTGCTAGGAAGGGGGAAATCAGTTTTCTCCTAAGGAGTGACACTGGGCATATCAACCACACTTGAGGTCTGCTCCCATGTCCAGGAGACCCACGTCTAGGACTCTGGGTTCATTGCCTTTGGTTTTGTTTTGGTACTATTTGTCATTAATTTTCTTTCTCTTCTTTTTGTTTATTTTTATTACTGTATTTATTTGACTTACATTTTTTTGTTTGTGGGTGGGCTCTCTTTTTGGAGACAGAAAACACGTGAATTTGGGTGGGCAGGGAGGTGGGAGAGGATCTGAAGAGGGAAAAGAATCTGAACAAAATACCAAAAATAATACGCCTAAAATATACTTATGAAAAAAATTAATTAAAAAACTCATAAGTGTTTTATGTGTTTGCTTGCAAGTATATATGTATATGCGTGAAGAGGCTAGAAGATGGCATCAGATCTCCTAAAATTGGAATTGTGAGCCACCATGTTGGTGATAGGAAACAAATTAGGACTACCTACAAGAGTATCAAGTGCCCTTAACCACTGAGCCATTTATTCATTTATTTATTTTTGAGACGGAGTCTTGCTATGTAGCACAGGCTGGTCTCATATTGGAGATCTTCCTTCCTCAACTTCCTAAATGTTGGTAATACAAAGATGTGCCTCCACATCTGTCTTCTCACCTGCCTGTATTCAAAAAAGGAGACTCTTGTGCAAGTGATTTGTGGAAGGCCGGCAAACACACAGATCCTGCTGAAATCTCCCCTCAGCTTGACCCATAAGACCAGTTTCTACTGTGGTCAGTGGATTGGCAGTCAGTCATTGGCTGTAGGTATCTTGGGAACAGAATAGCTGATCAGTAATTTCCAAGAAGAAAAGTTCCCTTTGACTTACGTCATGTCAGAGAGGCTGGGGGATAATTTAATTAGCTCTATACGAAACAGGTGAGCTGGCTGCCAAAAATGTCCGAAACTATATCACATGGCTTCCTCCTACATACATGTCCAAAATGAAAATACTTGGTTTCCCAATCTCCCCAGTGTGTGTAGCGGTCTCCCCTGTCACTTCCAGAACAGACCCTGAGATTAGCTTGTTTGCTATGGAGAGAAACCCATTTTCCTCATCTACCAATTTTCCCTTTAAAGAATTTTTGCTAGATAGCATTCATCAAACATTTTGATGGCAGGACCATTTTAAAATTCTAAAAAATATTGAGGCTCCTGTTGGGCATGGTGAGACATTCTTGGAACACATGGTGAGACATACAGTAATCAGGAGGCTGAAATAGGAAGATAGTAAGTTTGATGCTAATCTGGGCTACATGGAGTTTGAGACTAGCCTAGGTTGTATCGTGATGCCCCATCTAAACAACAACAAAATATTGGAGAATCAAAGATGTTTTGTTTATCGGAATTACACCAGTGGGTATTCATTTTCTGATACTTAGGTACAAATATACTTTAAGATAACAATAAATCATCTAGTATTAGCATAAGTGATATAGATATCAAAATACAAACTATATTCTCCAAATTTTTGAAAAATTTTGGTTGTTCTATATGATTATACATGTACTGTCTGGTTTAATCCATTTTTAATGGCATATTCAGTGTGGGATGTCTTTCTGTATGCTGTACATATCATTGGTAAGAAAGGAACTGTTTTGACCTATGGCAAGGCATCTTAGAAGTAGGAAGGAAATCTGAGCATAGAAAAAAAAAGAGAGCAGAGTCAAAAGAGATGAGACCCAGCTGCCCAAAAAGCAAGTTGTAAAATAATAGGTAAGCCACGGGCCATGTGGCAAGACAGATTAATGGAAATGGGTTGAATTAAGATATAAGAGGTTTTGGTTGAAGTAGATGAAGGAAACCCAGCCCATGACAAATACAGACTGGAAAGAAGTATTTTAATAGTGACAGATAACTGTGGATATTTTATTCATGTACTATACACAAACTCAAACTATTGCTGGTCTCTTAAAGGCTACTTACACTATATTGATGAGTTTTAAAAAAATTGTGTTGCATTAAAAAAAAATCCTCTGCCTTATATCATGAATAGATATCCGTAACTCTTACATTAAATTATTTGGGTTTGGGCTTAAACCAAACCAACTTAAGCAGATTTTCCAAACACACTTCATTATGCAGATATCTCACAAATGAATCCTTTAATTGTGTCACCAATCTAGTCAGAAAAGTGTATATTAGAAAGCTGTCCAGCCTGTGAGGTGAACATACTCTTTCCAAAATTCCGAGTTTTGCTCGTAAGCATAAATTTTGTCATTAGCAACAAATGCCAGTTGGTTTCCCTGATGTGACAATCATGTCATTAAATAAAACATCTCCCAATGGTCACATCTCAATAATCATAGTTTGTCAGTCATTATGATGAGTAAACAGGTTCTGAAAGGTAAACTAACTCTCCCCAAGCACCAGCCTGATGCTTATCCTCTGAACCATCGTTGGGCTGTGGAAAAGTAGAAGCAGACACAGCATTGGGCACAGCAGAATAAACCAGCCTGGCATGGATGTTAACACATCACCTGGTGTTTGCTCCTTCCTGGCTGCATGGCCATACAAAGTACATGAGGATAGTGCAGGCTGGTGTCTGCCTTGCTTCATGTTGGGTTATGTTAGTTTTACTGGTAGATTTTGCATCATCGGCATAAATGTCAACAGTTTAAAAAAAAGGGGAAAAACATTTCAGAATTATTGTGGAAATTGCTTTGATCTTGTTGACCCCTGAAAGAGCCCTAGGAGCCTCCGGTGGTCCAAGACTACACTTTAATTCATTGCTCTTTAGAATCCTGCCTGCAGACTGGTTTCCAAACAGTAAGGGGAGACTAGATGATACATACTCACATAGCTCTCCTTCTAATCTCAACAATAAGGATATCTTCTTCCCCCCTTGGATAGTGCAGGTTCAGGCTTATCCTAGTCACTAGAAGCAGTCCACATACACTCAGTTTACCAACCATTTACAAAATCTTGCTCAAAGCTTTTAAAATCCCTCAGCTTACCAGTCAGATCACAGACTGCTAAAAAGAGTCCCTGGCATAAGAGGGGATAGACACCCGCCCAATCTTAAACACACACTATTCCCTAGCAATCTGACATCTCTAATTGAGTCCAACTAAAATAATACATAGTTTCCTTCAAGTCTATTAACTATGGGTGAGGGCACTAACACTTCTGGAGTAATGGGAAAACCTGCCCCAAAGCAGATGTACTCAAGGCTGTGTCCTCCATCTTTTGAATCAAGCATCAGAGTTTACTTTTGACTCCCACGGCAGGCAGCCATAGAAAACTGTAACTCAAAATGTACTTCCCTCCTAGAACTCAAAAGACAAACCAAATGTTCTGCTGTAAGATACACAAGCTGCCTGTAACTCTCCAGATAGTGGTCTCTCAGGACTGAAGGTTCTAAAGTCCATCAAATACCCATTATATTGCTATGAAATCTACGATCTGGGATTTGGACACAGCCTCGTGGCCATTTACTTCATTTCCACACTGCCAACAAACAGGCCACAGTAAGAAGTCTTCCCACAGCTATTTCTTGAGGAAATATCCTTTTGCCTCAAGACACAGCTTTTTCATTATTATGTGATTGTTTGCTGGATAATGATGCCTCAAGGTGTCCTTTCCTTTAGGTTCAGATAAAACTGTTTTGGGGACTAATGACCATGTCCACCAAATATTCTTGCTGCCATCTTTCTAACTCAAACTAAACATGATCAGATTGTTTCTGTTCACCATTTTAACTTTGTGACTTTGCCTGGGGAGACATGACCAAATACCTATTCACACCACATAGGACAATAACAACAGGCTAATGAAATAATTCCACTGAAATCTACCTTAGTGAACCAACGAATATTAGAGTTACTTACACAAGTATAAGTGGGAGATCACTTATAGGGATGACCCAGACAGCTGTGTCATCAAAACCTACCCCAGCAAGGGTAATGACTCACCGAAGTTGCATGCCTGGAACTGTTAGCACGACTTGCAGGCAGCTTCACTGGTCAGGGGGTCTCTTCTCCCAAGTGGTTATTGCTGATTACAAGACATTGGGGAGGAGACTTGGGACTGTTGTTTCAGCTTTCTGAGTCTTGTATGCTTTGTTTACTTCCTACGCCTTGGAAGTGTTCCTTTGTTGTGGAATGCTTAACTATGTAAAGAGTTGTTACATTTGTTTGCGCTGCATCTGTTTAATTAAGCAAAGATGCCTGCCTAAGGCATCTGACTGCTCTAATAAAAATCTGAATGGCCAATAGTTAGGCAGTAGAGGGATACAAGGGGCTGGCAGGCATAGAGAATAAATAGGAGAAACCTAGGCTAAGAGAGGAGGGGAGGAGAGAGTGAGGGGGAAAGAGAGGGACATGCCCAGGACCAGAAGCCAGGCAGCTTCCAGACAGACAGACAGACAGACAGACAGACAGACAGACAAGAGCAGCAGTGAAAGTGAGATGTATGGAAGAAAAGAAAAGTAGAAAGCCTTGAGGAAAAACACAGGTAAAGAGAAACGGTTTAAATTAAGTTACGAGAGCTACTGGGACAGGCATAAGATAAGGCCGAGCATTCACAATAATAAGAAGTCTCCATGTTGTGATTTGGGAGCTGGTTGGTGGCCAAGAGAGCCAACATCTTACATTCCTTCTCCTTCTAGGAAAAAATATTATTTCCATCTGCACACAACATTCTCTATGACCCCGGACTAATCATCTCCAGAAATACGTCTGCCATCTTTCTTTTTAAAACTATCAACATGACATTACTGGGCATGCCCTATAATGTACACTTTAAACTGAGCATACCTGAGAACATGCCTAGCCCCAAAGTACTTTCCAGTACGACTATGTATAGCCTTCTCAGATAAAAATACCTGGCTTGCTTTGTGAGCAAGTTTTAGTAATACTATGAGTTCTAGTTTTAGAATGACTTCAAGGGACTCCTTACAGGCTGTGGGCAATAAATCTTCCTCCACTCACTCATCTTCTGGGTGTGCTTAATGACACTGTACTCATGAAGAGAAGAACCTTCTGTGTCTGCTTACAGTTTCCCTGGCTTTCGTGCTCAGATGTGCGTAATATCCTTTTTGTGTAATAATAGTAATAATGATAATAATAATAATAATAATAATAATAATAAAGTCCAAATGCCCACACTGCACAGACTGATTTGTTCATCCTATAATAAAGTCCTAATTAATCACATATATTCAGTATGAACTGACGCATAATCTGGGATGTCCAGCTTTAGAAGAACACTATTAGATCCAGTGTTGGCACTGGTGCCTCTCTCTAATGGCTCCAGGCTTTTCCTCTCATGTCCTGTGGAAGTGCTGAAGCCACTTCTCCACTTACTTAGCACTTAGGTACATTTGAGTTGTTTTCACTGCCCCTTCTTCCCAGCATTCTCTGTCACTCCAGGTAAAAGAAAGTGGTGACATTCTTTTCTATCAAAGGATCCGGAAACTATTGTGAACTGTCTACTGTCGAGTGCAGAACAGAAAATTTGCCAGTTCAGTTCAGTTCAGGTGGTGTTTAGAATTTCAGTCAGAGTGTCTTAATTTTATCTTTACACTATTTGACAAAGGCAACTTAAGGGACAAAATTGTAGGATATTGATCACACTGTGAACCCCAAGACTGCATTTACTAGAAAAAAAAAACTGATTCTAGCTATAGTGTGGCTCAGCCCTAGCACACACCTTTCATACAAGGGCTTTCTGCTTGAATACTGTAATCAGGATTAAGTAACATAGGTCAAAAGGTGGACCAAGCAATCAGTTGACAGGGAAAAAAACATAAAAAGAGGAAGTGAAGAAGATGCACAGGAAGTAGACAGGAGGGAGGGAGCTTCTTGGTTTGAGATAGCACAGGAGAAGGCACCCTTTCTGGGATGCTGGCAGAAGAGGCAAGTCAGCCAGACGCTTTCTCTGCCTCTCTGAGCTAGCAGGTTTCCACTCCAGCACCCGGCCTCCAAGTTTTCATTGGTAAAATTGAACAATAGAGACTAATTTAAAAAAACGTATGGCGCCCAATGTGGGGCATGACCACATGAGGAAATCATACCAGCAGGTAGACAAACTGGACACCTCGGAAGTGCTTAGGGAGAGAGTTAAGTAACGTTAACAAGAAAAATCTTTTCCACATTAAAGATAGGAAATACTATAAGGTAGGGAGTTAGGACCCTGGATGGCTTGAAAACACAAGCAGAAATGAAAAGACAAATGAGTTGTCTGAGACTGACATAATAACAATTAATTCATATTTTATCCTTAATAGCTATAGTGGTTTGGGGGCCAAATATGAAAACTGAACTAACAAGACACAAGCCTTAGACTTTCATTTTATAAATGAAAATAAGAAAAATACTCAGACACAGACAGAGGAATTTAGACAAGAACCTACAGCACCACGCATGATGAAGCTGAAAAAGGGCAGCTCACAGTGGCTAGAAAACCAGCCTCAGTTTATCTAGTTACTGCCTAAGGGCTGGTGTTAGCTCACAGTTTCAGGGCCAGGAGTCTGTCGTGGCAAGGAAGACACAGCAGGAGGCAGAGGAAACACAATCCCAAGAGCAGCCTGGTCACATTGTGTCTGCACTCAGGAAGCTGAGTACAAACACCCAGCGCAAATCCTCCTGAAGATTTCATAATCTTCCCAAATAACAGCACCAGCTGGAGACCGTGTGTTCAAACGCACGAGCCCGCGGAGAACCTTCACATCCATACCACCATACACACTATTCGGAAGCAAAATTTTCACTGAAAAAGAGATAAAGATAAGCTAGTAAGACACTTGAAGCCAACACACAGAACTACGCTGTAAACCTTGTCAGCTTCAAGCAAGCAAAACCAGCATTCCACCTCCTCAAAACCACACATTCCAAAAGATGATAAAATCACCCAAAATCAAGGTACAGTGGATCATTTTGATCTATTCAAGTCAATGGCTTATTGAGAGAGAGAGAGAGAGAGAGAGAGAGAGAGAGAGAGAGAGAGAGAGAGAATAGTTGATGACTCATTTTGCCTTATCTTCTCAGAATATTTTTCCTGGCAGCTCAGTTTTACCCTCACCCCACTTTTTTTGCGTTCATGCATAGGCTTGAATTCATGATATACTAGCTTTTGGAACTGAATTCTATAAGTGATGGAAAGAGCTTACAGAAGCCTTTAACCAAGGGCTTTTATTTTATAGATAGCAAAACTGAAATCCGGAAAATGTAAATTACTTGTTCAAGGTCACAAAATGTCAGATAAAGGACACACACCCCATTCGTGATCTTTATACTCTGATCATCTAGATACTACGTATTCTTCCAAGCACTCTCTGAAAACGTGTGGTTTGGTTGCAACATCTGCAACTCACTTTTAAATGCTTCAGCTCTGAAAGTATGATATAAATATGTGAGCTTGTTAAGTCTTAATCTACACTCTAGGAAGAGTAAGTCACCCTAATCAAGAATTCAAAGCTAACATCTAATCACAGCACCACAGACCACAGAAGACGACCACAGGCTTCAGCTACTTCCAATCAACGTTGGTAACACATAATAAACATTATTAATTGGCCTTCATTGGTAATTCCTTAAAACTTACTTTAAAAATTAATGAGTAGTTACTTAATGTAACGGATACTACAAATGTACTGCCTTTGTTCTGTTTTAGAGATATCTCACCTCTTCACCGTCATGATGGACTGCTGGGAGCCAGCTTGATCCAAAGCTTTCTCAGAACCCCCAGTGAAAGAAAAGGGAATGTTAGTTCTGTGTCATTGCCCAGGGACAGACTTGGCAAGGTCTGGTCTGCAGATGGAGCCTGGGCCTGGAGAAGTCAAGCCTGCAGTTTCTGTGGACTCTACTCTTCCTCTGGGCTGCGGTTATGTCTTAAGGCAGCTGTGTCTGGGATATCCTTTGTTCTCTTTGCCAACATTGTCTGATTTAGCTCTCTGCTGACCCTGGCCATTTTACCTCTATCAATAGTAAGAACTTGAGCTACTTAATAAATGTGCTTGGTGTAAGTCATGATAAGCAAGACCTCCTTACCCAGCTATCTGTCTCCTCTTTATCATCCCTTGTCTTTCTCCTTGGCACCTCACTGCTGGGGTCCTTATGTGTCAGGATTCATGAACCTTCATAAAGATGGCAAGTAGCTTTTGGCTGGAAAAGATTCTTGGTCCAGCCTTATTCCCAAGGATTCTGGTTGGATGATATTACCTCAGAGTTAATTGAATTTTCTATTCTAGCTGAAACATCAAACATGAATCCTTTATTCAAGGCAGAGGAAGACGTCTACAGAGAAGGAAGCTGGGACTTCTTCCTAAATTGTTCCCAAACCTATTTGTCAATGCACATTCAAGAAGCTGTGCAGTCCTGTCCTCCTCAAAGTCATCTTAAAGAGCAGCTATAATTACCTTCAAGAAATCCCCAAGAAGAGGCCAGCTGACATTCACTCCCAAAAGGAGAAAATGGGAAGATTCATTAGGCCCCTTCCTGAGATCCCAGCCACTTCCATATGCTCCATTCATCTATATTCTACCCCAGCTGTATGTGGTCTTGAGAGTTTCCCAAGGGTCAGAAATGGCTACCAACTATGTAATTCTCCCTCTACCTAATTACACTGAGTGTAATTCCTACTTAAAAGTCTACTTAATTGGCATTATAGTGAGAAATGAGACTTCTATGGTTCACTGGAGTTGCTGTAGCCCCTCCAAAAAGACACCTGCAATATAAGTGGTGTTTCTGCTGTGTGGCACTGGGAAAGGAACAATACCCAACAGAGGAGCACGTCTCTGGGGTATTAAAAGGGACTCATTCAAGGCTTAGGCTGGAGGTCGAGGAAAAGGAGCTGTGTTTAATTGATACCGTTGGGAAATGAAAGATTACATCATTAAGAATCGTATCTATTTATTTAGTTGGTTAGATTTTCATTTGGTTCTGCTTTGTCTGAAACGAAGTCTTTCTATGTAACCCTGGCTGTCCTGGAACTTGCAATATGTAGACCAGGCTGACCTTGAACTCATAGAGATCTGCCTGCATCTGCCCCCCAAGTGCTGGGATTACATGTGTGCACCTCACTGGGATTTTTAATTCCTATCTGGATGGCACAAGAGAGGAGGTGGAGCTATGGCTCATAGAAAACCAGCAGCTACTTACTGAAGCCACATAGGGATCTAAAGTTTGATGGTTTCAATGTGTGCTCAGCATTACTTTGTTTATATCTTACTCCCTCATATATACAGACTGATATTGCATAAATTCTACTTGGTATTATTTTTTTAAAAAATCAGAGCCAGATATTGGGGGGAAATTGAAAGATCAGAGAGACAGAGGAACAAGCCACAGCCACGTCTCACCTGCCAACTCCTCAGGGGAAAGGGTAGATCCTGTCTCCAGGGATCCTCAGACTGAGTGCCTCTGAATCCCAACAGGGAATGGGATTTCAGGCGAAAGCCTGAACTCATGCTTTCTCTTCCTCCACCCTGCTATCTCATATCATCTTTCAACTCTCCTAGAGCTAGGATTCATTAAATGCGTGTGTCACCACCGCCTAGCTCTGTTAGGTCCTGAACTCACAGAGATCCTGAGGATCTCTGCCTCCCAAGTGCTGGGATTAAAGGCATGGGTCGCCACTCTCTAACCTTCATGGCTAAATCTGTAAGTGGCTTGGCTCTGTCTGATTTTCCAGGCAAACTTTATTAGATATACAACATACCACAATATGGGCTAGCCTCGCATGATGGTAAGTGTTCTTTGAAGACAGGCAGAGCCACTCAGTGGAGAAATATCAATATTTCAATATTTTGGCAAGAGTGCCAGACCAGTTCCCAGAAGGCCCTCCCTGCCTTTCTCATCCTCACCAGTGAGCAATCACAATGGGGAAGGGGAGGGTAAGGTATTATACACCTTCAGGTATGATGCAAGAAATCCACAGCACCCCCGAAGAGTCCTTGCCAAGAAGATACCCAGTGACACAGCATAGAGGAAGGGACCGTAAAGCAGGTCACATAGGTAATTCTGAATTTATCAGTGTCCACACGATAAAATAAAAAACAGAAACGCTTACATCTGCAATATCATTTCACATATAATCAATACCTAAAATAGTAACAAAATAGTCTACAGTCTTTTTCATAACACATCTGTAGTGTGCATTGCATTTTTTTAACCTATAGCACACTTAAGTTCAGATTATCCATATTTAAAATGCTGGTGGGCTCGCATGGCTAGCAGCTGCATGCAGACAGCAATGCGGATGACTTGGATCCTGTTTTCGTGAAAACATCAGAAATAAAGAACTAACTACCTGTCTCCGTCTGTCTTCGCTGGGGTTTTAAGGTTGTGAACAGACGCCATGATCACAACTCTTCTGAAGGGAAGCATTCAATTGGGACTGGCTTTCAGTTCGGAGGTTTAGTCCATTGTCAGCACGGCAGGAAGCATGGTGTCACAGAAGCAGACATGGTGCCGGAGAAAGAGCCCAGAGTTCATATCCATTTCAGCAGGCAGCAGGAAGGGCATGCCATACATGCCATACTGGACTTGGCTTAAGCATCTGAGAGCTTTCATTCAATTACATCTTCACCGGCTTTCTGTTTGCCATAGTTTCCTTCACGGCCTAAATTTGGCTGCTCTGAAATTTACTCTGTAGGCCAGGCTGGCCTTGAACTCAGAGACCCACCAACCTCTGCCTCCGGGTGCTGGAATTAAAGGCATGCACCACCCTGTCAGGCCCTAAACATTTAAAAAATTCCTTTTGACTTTTCTTCGTTTCCTCTTCATAAAGTTGGAAACTTAGCTGGGTGAAGCCGTCCTCAGAGGTCACCTCTCCCTTATCACATCAGGCTTTTCTCTAAAGCTCCTTTTCTCCTCAGATTTTCTTCTCTCAGCTTGCTCCTTTTCACTACAGATCTGCATAGGACTGGCAACTAACAGCCATACAATGTAGTCAGTGCTAAATTGTTTTGGAATGTCCTCGGCTAAAACTGCTAATCCGTAATTCTTTACCTTCGCCTCAGGCAGACTCTTCAAACAAGGGCAGAAAGCAGCCACATTAGCCAAAATATCACAAGAATGGCTTCTAGGCAACATACTAAAATTTTTCTCCTCTGAAACTACTTAAGCTAGGCCACCACAAGTCATCCTCAGCACCACTGTCTTCCCTACAAGTATGGTTCCATTAAACCACACTTAAAGCATTACACTGTTCTCCTAACCTAAAACACCATCCACATTTCTCCAAATAAATACATGGCCTGGTCTATCACAGCAATACCTCAGTCCTTGGTACCAACTTTTGTCTTGGGTTTTATTGCTGTGAACAGCCACCATAACCACAACTCTTATAAAGGAAAACACTTACTTGGGGCTGGCTTACAGTTTCCAAGGTTTAGCCCATTGTCACTGTGGTGAGGAACAGGGTAACCTGCAGGCAGACAGGGAGCTGGAGAAGTAGATATGGAGCTGAGAATTCTACATCTGGATCCACAGGCAGCAGGAAGTGAGCCACTGGGACTGGCTTGAGCTTCTGAGACCTCAAAGCCTACCTTCCTCCCAGGACACACTTCCTCCAACAAAGCCACAACTCCTAATAGTGCCATTCCCGATGAGTCCATGGGGCCATTTTCTTTCAAACCACCACACAGTTTGTTACATTTACCAGGTGGTGGCAAAGACATAGGTCATCTAATCTACAATTTATAAATTTTATCAAAAAAAAAAAAGAGGAGATTCAATACCTTCATATCTTCAACAGATAAATAGTAAGGGGAGCTGGGGATTGGTAATGAACATCTATAATCCAAGGACACAGAAGTCCAAAACAAGAGGATTGTGAGTTTGAAGTTATTTGGGGTTTTACAGAAATATTATATCTAAAATAATAGTTCATTAAAAGGGGCAGGGATATGGCTTACAATAATGTATGCCTGGCTCTGTTGTATATCGTGTGTGTGTGTGTGTGTGTGTGTGTGTGTGTGTGTGTGTGTGTGTGTGTGTGTGTGTGTGTGTGTGTAGGTTCATGTGAGTCTGTGGAATCATGAGACAGAGGCATCTAGAAGTGAATTTTTAGCCTTTCCCAGCTGCAGGAGGGGATTTGTCTCATGGACTGGTCCACTCCCTATGAGTAAAAGGTCCTTTTATTATTATGCAATTCACACCTTTAGCAAGTCAATTCATATACCAACCTTTATCTAAGCCCCCAACTGGGGTGATGCCAAATGCAAATTCTCAGTAAAGGAACACCACAGAGTTCTGGGTTGATCCTAAACCAGGTTTGCATAGGCTTTGAACCCCTAGGAAACTCAGATGAGACTTCAAACAGAGATACAGGAGACAGAAGATAGCAATCACAAAGGGCAAATCTGAGCTAGGTGCTAACACTCCCGAGTAGCTCTGTGGGAAATCCTCCCTCACCTGGCAGGCTCAGGCCGTGAGTTCAAGCACTAGGACCACAGGAGAAAATGCTAAGAGAGAGTCAAAGTGGGGGAATATTCATAAATTAAAAGATTCTTTAAAAAAAAATCTATTGTGCATATGGATGTATGTGTGGCATGTGTATATCTGGTAGCCAGAAGAGGGTACTGACTGGATTCCCCCAAGCTGGAATTATTAATGATTATGAGTCACAATGTGGATGTTAGGAACCAAACCTGAGTACTTGCAATAGAGGCAAGTACTCCTAACTAATGAGCTTCCCCTTCGACAGCCAATTAAATGATTCCTAAGGGGCTCCTCAATCAGATGCATCCCTCAGACTTTGCTTGAATCTTGAAGTGATAAAAACAAAGGGAAGTCATTTTTGTAGGCAATTCCAAAGACTGCCATTGTTTTAAGATGATATTTTAAAGTCATTATTATGGTTTTTGGAGCCAGTAATCCTACTGTGGTTACACTGCAAAAATAAATAAACAAACAAACAAATAAATAAATAAATAAATAAATAAATAAAGTAAAAATAAGTTTTATCTATTAAAGATATGGGCTGAAGTATTCACTTTTAAAACAATGCCATTTCTAGAATTTTAAATATTTCAGCAAAATTAAAATGTAGGAAAGTGGTAAGGGAAAGAAAGAAAAAACTGGCTGGATGTTGATGCGATGATACAGGGCCCATATGCTATCCTGTCTGCTTGAGTAGTCCCATGATAAAAGATTCAAAATGTCAGCTATAGTGGCACATGCCTTTAATGTGCACCCAGGAGACAGAAGCAGATGTTTTTTCTCCAGTTTGAGGCCAGCCTGGTCTACATAATGAGATACTGTCTCAAAATAAATAAATAAATAACTGTGATTAAAATGCAATTAGTTTATCATCTCGAATGGGTGGCTGGTGTCAAAATGACCAACTCATACACTTAAAATATGACTGGGGAAATTGAGCCTCAATACAGCAATTTAATAAAACAATCCATTATGATATCACATGCACTGGAGAACCTAGCATGGATGTTTTCACATGCACTATCTAAGTGGATACGGGAGATGATTTGTTGAAATATCTCTGCTGTAAGCAAAAGAATCTCAATTCTTCATTGCCTAAGAAACAAAAATGTAAGCTGGGAACTTGGCTCAGCAGTTAAGAACACTGACTGCTCTTGCAGAAGACCCCATTTCAGTTCCCAGTACCCACTGGGTGTCTCACAACCATCCACAACTCAAGTTCCAGAGATATGACACCTAATTATAACTTGCATAGGCTCCAGGCATGAACATGGTGCACATACATACATACATACTCATACATATAAAATAAAGTAAATCTTTAAAAATAAACAAACACAAGTAAAGGGTTGTCAGATCTGGTATCTAATTACACTTTAGTTACAAGCTAGTAAGTGAGTCTGTAATTATTCTAATGTTCTGATAGAAGGAACTGATCAATGACCAATGATCTTGCTACTCACGGCACAAGCACCCTGGCATCAGCATGCTTTCATTTCAGGCCATCCTGAGACTTTATAGATAAAATAACACGACCCATATGAATGTTTGCACAAAATAAGTCTCACTGCACCTGTGCCACTCTTAGCTTATGAAATCCACCACATTTCACATCTATATCAATCAATAAGAAAGTTTGCTTAAATGGGAAGGATGCATCCATTGTGTGGGTAGTAGACAAACCACCACATGCAAAGGAGCACCATTCACTTAGGGTGTGTCCCAGATATCTACATGAACTGCAACAATTGCCAACAGATTGACACAGGTGTTATATGAGTGGTCCTGGTTTGGGTAATGCGTCTAATCTCCAGCTATGAAGGCAGCCTTACTGAAATCAGAGTGGTTGCCTAAAGTGTCACTTGAGAGCATTTATCAGAAGTGGAAGTGAATGCCGTGCACAAAAAGACAACAGAGGTCCACTACTCACCAGTTCTATTGATGTCATAAGCCAAAGGATCCAAACCCAAAGCCATATGACCCCAGAACACAATCAGTATCTACTTTAATTTCCTGCCTTTAGTGAATCAAAATTAACTTATTTTTGTGTCTACTTCCTTCCGATTGAAAGTTCATTCTTTACTGTGGGATGGTGAGTCTTGCTTGATCTCAAGTACATGAGATTTTGAATCACCGTGGAAATAAATCTCTGGGCATATGTATAAAGAATTATCTAGATTAAGATACATGAGGTAAGAATGTCTACTCTGAATGTGAGCCACGGTCTTTCATGAGGTCCAGGACGATTAAAAAAAAATTAAACACAATCTGCAGCTCACTTCCTGAGGATACGATGTGATCATCTGCTCCCTGCTCCTGCTACCGTAGCACCCCACCAGACCCAGAGACAAAACAGCCCCTTCCTTCCTTCCTTCAGCAGCCTTTGTCAGACATTTTCTCACAGAAGGACAGTAGCCTGGATAGCTCCTAAATCTTAACCTGCGCCACTGAAAATCAAAGTGCCTGGAGTAGTCTGCCTGCCTTTGCTCATTCTTTGTAATCCTCATCTGAACTACACAGTCCGTACAATACTCAAAGCCATGTTTCTCTAAAGCCAAGATCAATACACTATGTTAACTTACAAAGTTATTATCAAAAAAACCCCAAACATTTCATATGTATTTGTATTAAACCCATCTCACCCCTTAATTTCTCCAGGGGTGAGGAGCCATACATAGGTCAGGTCTTTTTTTAAAAAACTGCATAGGACAATTTTTGGAGCATCCAGATAGTCGTAAATTTACCTCATTAGAATTTTTTTCATCTACCAACAAAGAACCAATAGTCATATTTTCAAAGAAAGCCTGTCTGCCCAGGCTTAGCTGAATGTACTGGGAAAAGTCATCTGGCTTAGGCTGGCCAAGCAAATGGTCTCTCCTGAGACTTGAACCTGAGTCTTACTGATTGAATATATTTTGTCTTTCGGCAACAAGAATAGAAAGATGCAACTCAAAATCTTCAGGTTACCTGCATTTGATCTCGTGTTCTGGGAACCAGAAAGAACCAGTTTGTAGAAAGTATCCAGCAAATTATTCATGAGAAAGAATTGGAAAGCGTAAAGTGTCTGCCTATTGGAGCTCCGAAACACCTGGTTCTAGGATCATAGGCCCTAGTTTTCCAGACAAGGCATTCCAAAATCTTCCTGAAATGAGTTCCATCTTGTGCAAATAAACAAAAGAAGATACCCAAGACAAACACAAAGAAAACACTGAGTTTTTCATGTGGTGAATGTTCCAGTGTGACAAATGCTGTTCTCCAGACTCTGGGGTGCAAAGCTCAGGACACATTACTATAATAAAATACAGTCAGCTTTCTACACCCATACCTTTTGGTTCTGTGGATTCAACTAACCATGACTGGAAAATACTTGAGAGGAAAATCAACTATACCAAACAGAATAGACCTTTCTGTTGGTCTCTTTGGACATTATTCCCTACACAATACAGTATAACAACCACACTGTCTGAACAGCACAGCCTTTGCACTGTATTAGGCATTTTAAGTAATCCACATACCTGGTATTATGGAGGTGTGTGGTTTATATGAAAACACCACTCAAGTTTATATGTGAGACTTGAACATGGGCTTGGGTATTGGGTTTGTGGCATATCTTGAAACTAATTTCCCATAGATGCTGAAGGATGACTGTTCCTGAGACTAGGTGATTTATAAAGGATGACAGTTTATTTTGGTTCATAAACCTAGAACCTGGGGGAATCTAAGAACCTAGTACCAGAATCGGCTCCATGTCTGTGGAAGGGATCATGTACAAAAAAGCAGAAAGGCAGCAGACTGTGGGGAAGCAGAAACACACAAAGGCCAGGCTTTACAGAATCCACTTCCAGGTCTCTGAGGATATTAATCCCTTTTAATAACCCAATCACCTCCCGAAGCACCCATTCCCCCAACACTGCAGCAATAACAATCAATCTTCAACCGGAGTTGTAGACAGGACAAACGAATGGTGCCAGAACACATGACACCCAGTTACTCGTTTTCTGGGGTTATATGTGAGAAAAGCCAGCAGTGGGAAGTAGAAGATCACAGGTCACTTGTGTACGAAGGTCCTGGATGGTACAGAAGTGGGGCTAGGCTAGAACAAGACAGCTCCAGAATCCCAGCAGGGATGTGGGGACAACTCAGCCACCCACTAAACCCAAGAATATCGAGAAAAGCAGTGTGGCTTTGGGGACCTGGACACTTTGTGAGAAAGATACATGCACAGATTTCTCTACCTTTTTAATTTCTCCAAGGACACCCAGAGGAACTAACTTTGAAATCACCTACTATCTAGTATGGAGTCAGACTCCCTTTTAGTGCCCTGTTTCCTTCTGATTCAATGACAGCTGGGATTGGGTTTTTAATGTGATGAAGCTGATACCACAGGAAAAGGAAGTACTTTGGAGACCATGCCAACTTTTGATGGGTCTCAGTGATCCATATCCAACATGAATGAGCCCTCATGGGAACCCTACATCGAACAAAAGCATTTGGGGTCTAGGACTCTTCCTCTGCCTTCTTCATTTCTCTATCTAAGGACAGACATAAGACCAGTCCTGATACAGATGCCTGACATGCAACTCAACATCCAGAGTAAGTGTTGGGGAGTTGACGTAGTAGGTAAGAGATGAACCCCCAGCACCTACGTAAGAAGCCAGGCATTGCTATTTTTGTTATTGATTTGCCTTTGCTCTTTTGGGAGGCCAAACACACAGCTCCCAAACAAGTCACACACAGAAGCTTATTCTTAATTATAAATGCCTGGCTTTAACTTGGCTTGTTTGTTGCCAGCTTTTCTTAACTTTAAATTATCCCATCTACCTTCTGCCTGTGGGCTTTTACCTTTTCTATTTCTGTACAATCTTCCTCTCTTACTTCCTTGCTGACTGTGTAACGGGGTGGCTGATCCCTAAGGTCTTGCTCCTTCTCTGGCTACATCTTTTCTCCTCCCAGCCTTCTCCTTCCTGCCTGCCAGCCCTGCCTATCGTTTCTCTTGTCTTTCAGTTCTTTGTTAGACCAATCAGGTATTTCATACAGGCACAGTCACACAGCTTCACAGAGTTAAACAAATGCAACATAAACAAAAGTAACACACCTTACAATAATATTCTACAACAAGGCATGGCTGAGAGTGTATGTGACCCAGCATGGGGTGATGACGACAGACAGATCTCAGGAGCTCGCTTACTTAGCCTCGCCGAACAGTTCAGTTTGAGACCCTCTCTCAAGGGAGTAAGGCAGAGAGCGATAAAAGGAAATGTCTAATGTCCTCCTCTGGCCTACACTGTGCGCAGATGGGCATGTGCTATCACGGGAATGCTCACACTCAGACAGCACAGCACACACAGTGGGGTGCTCACAGGAGAACACAGCTTTAGGAGCCCCATGCTCCAGCGGTGAACCCTCTTATCACAGTGTCTCTCCTCCCTTCTTGGCCATCACATTCCTGACCCTGCTACGTTCCTCATGCCTATCCAGGAAGTGCTGTTTCAGCCTCCTGTCTTCCCTACCTCTGTGAGGACATTCGTTACACTATATTAGATTTTCCAAGGCATCCCCAGCAAGAGAACTGAATAGTTAAAATAAAGACTGGCACTGACACAGCCTACATCCAGATCAGGACTCTGCCCTTTCCCAGCTATGGGACCTGCTATGAAATACTAAACTCATATCTTTGCCTCTCCTAGCAATTATCTCCCTGAAAAGTCAAGCTTTGGCACTTAATAATTTTTGTACTTACACGGTTGACAATGGCCACAGCTTGGCTCATAGTTCCACCCTAACCTCTGCCTGAGGCTGAATTTCTGCTTGACCCGGGAATCCTTTCCTGGGCCCCAAGTCCTCCATCTCATACAGTTCCCTTCCTCCCTCCCTCCCTCCCCTTCTCTTTTATGTTCCAAGTTCTGACGTCATTCATCCTTGAGTTTTAACTTTGATGATAATGATGGTGATGATGATTATGATATCGGTGAGTATTTCAATGTCAGAGGAGAATTTAGTGAACTCTTCTCCTTTGAGTGGGTTTTAGATAGAGATCTGGTTTTCATATTTGTTCAGTAAGTATTTTACCTACTGAGCCATCGTGTTGCCCTGAATTACTGTTGTTAAAAGGTCAATTTCAGGTACTGACCTGAAAGATGGCTGAGTAGTGAAGAAAACTTGCTGCTCTTCTAGAAGATAGTGTGTAGGCAGTACATAGTCACATGAAACTCTAGTTCCAGGGGGTCTGATGCCCTTTCCTGACCTTTGTGGGTATCTGCCTACAACTCACACACAGACACACACACACAAACACACACACACATACACACACACACAAAGAGAGAGAGCACATGCATAAATTCTCATTACATAAAAAGAAAAGGAAAACATTAAAACAGAAAGCAAAAGTCCCCCTGTGTTTATTTGCTCTGTACCAGCCATTCGTCACTGTCTTCCAAGACTTTTCATGTTTTTGTGATGAGAGAGTGGTTTGGCTTGTGTGGCTATTTCACAAAATTGGGATTATTGGGGGTTTGAGGCTTTGTCTTCATGTAACCATTAGTTTTAGAAACCTTTTTCAACTTGTACAGGGTTTTGTGGGACGATTTCCTATAGTTCACTTTTCTGTTGATAGATATTGAAATTGTTTCTAATATAAATGGCTGCATCCAATCACATCTTCCACTACATTTAGTTACATTTTTAAATATGAATTTTAGGAGCTAGAGAGATGGCCCGGTGCTAATACATACTTGCTGCTATTGCAGAGGACCTGGGTTCAATTCCTAGCATCCACATGGTGGCTATCAACATCCATACTCCACTTCCAAGAAACCCGATGCCCTCTTTAAGACTCTCCAGGCAGTAAGCATAGAAGCAATGTACATAACTCGAATCACTCACACATCTAAAAGAAAAATAAATATCTAAAAATTATGTTAATAAAAGTAAAAATTCTAGTGTTGCTGGTAATCAATTTCAGTTTTCATAACTACATATAATATTCATCAAATTCTAATCATAGACTTTCTCTTACATAATTACATACATAATAAAATCACTACGGGGACAAAGGAGAAGTTTTGCATTTATTTTTATACACACATTCTGTGAATTTGGACAGGAATATTAGTCACACACTTCTGTGTAACAATTTATCTGGGAACAGTGGATGAAAACAAGCATATAGGCTTTTCCTCAGTTCCTGAGATTCAGCTCAGCTGGACGCTTGGCTCCTGGTTTCAAAGAGCAATCAACTGTTAGCGAGAACCATAGTAACCAAGTAACCACAAGGCTCAGCCTGACAATCCACCAGACTCACTCATGGTGGCAGGACTGCTCAATGGTTGACGACCACAGCCATTGGTTCCTGGCCCTGAGGCTCTTTGGGTAGTTACCTATAAGATGATAGCTGGTTGTACCTAAAAGGAGGCTCCAAAAAAAGTGGGGACCTGATACTTATACCCCTCAAATATGATGGCACATTAGGATTAGATGGGGTCATAGCAGAGATTATTTCCAAAAGAGCATGCTTCCTGCTCACAGCATAAAAACAATGGAGTTGCCAAACCTCACTGGACCCTTAGCCTGCATGCCTTGATCTTGAACTTCCCTGTCCTATACAACTGTAAGAAATGAATGCTTTTCGTTTTGTGTAACCTAATTTATAATATTTTGAAACAGCAGTCAAGCCGGCTTTGAGAGACAAAGACAGACAAAAAAAAATCTGTCTTCTTTTTAACATCATCTCAGAAGTGACATTTCATTACTGCTCTAGCCATTTAAAGCAAAGTCTGTCCCCACCAAAGGGGAAAAGATTACACGGGGACAACACCAGGAAGAGCGGCTACTGGGAACCAATAGGAATCATCTCCAAGGCCACTTCCTGTACATAAACTGGCATCTCTGTGCCTCATTATAGACCTGCAATTTATAAAATACAGCACGAGGAGTCACAGAATTAAAATATTTGAGTTCTTGGAACAGCATTAGAGAAACATAAGCAAAGTATGGGGAAGAAACAATGCAAAGAAAGTCAGACTTGATACCTATAAGATATCAACTGCCAGGTTACCTTTTCCCTCAAAACTGAAACACTTCTTATGGGGAAATTTTTTCCCTCAGAGCTGCTACACTTATCGTGCCCACAACTGTAATCCCAATTCTTGAGGCACAGGAAGACTGACTTGTCATTTCCAGGGCAGCCTATACTGCTTAGGTAGGGCCCTAGCAAACTAAGCAAGCAGACAAAAATATTCTATCCATTTCAAAGAATGGATCATTGGTCATTCAAGATGCATTGTAGATGAGCCAGGAATGTTCAGAAGAAGTTGGCATATTTTGAGCATGTAGAAATTACCCTCGGAAACAGGGGTACTTTATAAAGCCATCCTTGTGACTAAGAGGCCTCACAGTCACCACCAAATTTCCCATAAACTTTCCCCTGATAAGAAACGTTCAAGCTCCAAAACAAACCCTAGTCATTTCTAGACCTAGGCAGGAAAGACCTCCCAGGTTCTGCTCTGCAAATGCAAACTATCTGCCTAACTGCAGAAGGTGCTCCGTTTGCAAAACCACACCTTTTGTAAGTTGCAGAAATTAGGGCCCTTTTGTCTGCCTACTGAAGCATTGTGTTCAGCAGTCAAGGTAAGGTTAGGAGCTCACATTGAAAGGTGTTAGGTTTTTAATGTTGTTTTTCAAATAAGATATGTTAGCAGAGTCTTAAGTGTCAAAGCTTGGGTTCTAGCATTCCTAACAAGCCAGACTCTTGACCACTTATCCTTAGTAAGCCAATTAAAAAACAAAACAAAACAAAACAAAACAAAAAAACAAAAAACAAGCAAATAGTGAAAAGCAGAAAAAGGAGATGTACTCAACATTGCCGCATCAGAGACCCTGTGACCTACCACCTCCAAGCCCATCGTGGGATTTTGACAGGAGATCTAGGTTTCGGTAAAGGACGGGAGGTATACTTGACCATCGCCAACTTATGACTGTCTCTCATGAAAGGTGGTCTGACAAGTTTTCAGAACGGTGTGAGATCTCACGTTCCTACTCCAGATGGCACCAGGCTTCAGCCTTTTGACAGCATGAGATTCCCAGGAAAATTCTAATTTCTTGGAAGTCATAGTCTGATTGCCAAGAGGAGAGTCACAATCTCACATGTCTTATTCCTACCACGCCAGTTACAGGCATGCTCTGAGAGTTTACGGCAAGAAAAAAATACCTCTGTATTCCCAGCTTTAAAAGTACCAGGAGGCATGAAGACTGGAGTGTTGGCTCAGTGGTTAAGAGCATTGACTGCTTTCCCAGAGGACCCAGGTTCAGCACCCACATGGCTACTCCAAAGCCTCCGTAACCTCAATTTTAGGGGCTCTATACCCTCCTCTTCTGGCACCAGGCACATGCAGACATACACACAGGAAAAACACCCACCCGCATAAATAAGCTTTTTAAAATTTGTATTTAAAAGGCACAGAGCAGGAGATGGATAAGACATGTCCTGCTTGACAGACCATCTAAAATTCAGTGAGTGGGAGGAGGTTAACCTCTCCTCCAGATGTGGAAAATGAGTCATGACTCAAGAGATTACAAAAGGGTTCACCCCCTCTTCCTAAAGCAAACATTGACCCATTAAACCTAGACTCAGGAATACCAACCAACATTCCCCAGGGCAAACACATCTCAAAACAAGTCAATTCTGTACACATCTGAATACCCACTGAGTGGAAGCTCTGAGCTAAATGCTCTCTGCAAAAGGAAGAGCTCAGGCTCCCAACCTGGAAAGGCCACCTCTCTCAATCAAGCCCTTAGGGAGGAGAAAGCAGGCTGGAAAGTCCAGTCTAGCAGCATGGGAGGTCACTAATGTGACTGGGCAACCAGGCCTGTTCTCTTCTCTACAGTCAGCAACTGCCTAGAGACTTCTGACTCTGCTTGTACTTTTGCTTTTAATTACCCTTGTGGTCTTAGTCAGGAGTGTCATGGCTTAAAAAGAAAATGATTCTCTATACCAGGTGATTCATCGACTGCATGACCCTGAGCTAACTAACCCCCCTATGTCCCTGTTTCCTCAACTGTAACCAGTGTCCATCCTATAAGGTGTTTGCAGAATCTAAAAAGCCATCTTTGTCCATAAAATGTGTGCTCAATAAATATTAGCTATTTTATAGGCTCCAAGGTACCAATCTAGAAGTTTGAGTCCAATACATTACAGGGCGTTTTTAAAAACAAAATTCCTGAATACCTAGGCAAAAGGCTTGTTCATTCCATTGCTGTTCATAAGCTAACCTCACAACACTCCCATTACACACACCCAGTGCCAGTCCATCTGTAATAACACCCTCCATGTGCATCCCTTCCTACATTGTCTTTCCACCCCCATACCTCCTCTGTATTTTTTTTTATCTTTCTGCATTACTAAGAATTGAACGTCGCATAAGCCCAACAAGCACCATACCAGTCCCTAGCCCTTCTTTTCCACTGAGGACAGGATGGCTAAATTATTCATGCTGACCCTGAAGTCTCTAACTCAGGCCTAGAACTTGGCATCCTCCTCGGCCTCCCAAGGAGCTGAGATTATAGTCCTGTGACCACTATGCCCAGGCAATGCCTAAACCTCTTAAGTTCTTTCCCAGGCCTTGCTTCCTTCCTAGAATGTAAACTGAGTAAAAACCATTGCCAGACCCTAAACAGTGATTGGCACACACAAATGCTAGGGACTACTTTCTGGGTGGTTGGCGAGTTTCTCTACAGCTTTAGATAAACCAGTCACTTATGAAGTCTTTCTAGGTTCTTTATAAAAGTTAACTTTTTCTTCGGAGCGGCATATTGCTCTCCACTGTCTTTTAAACTGCAGCTAACATTTAGCAGGTGCTCATGATAGATGAGGCTCTACAAGAATAGCGCATGTGAAACTTACTTTTTTAAAAATTTATTTTTACAGACTAGGAAATTGGTGCCAGGAAGAGGGCTCAGAAGGGTAGTGGTGCCTACCATCAACCTGACAACTTGAAAAAACCAACTCCCACGAAACTGTCCTCTGACCTCCCCCTCGTGCACACAGTCACATACAAAATAAATCAGGATATTAAAAGAATTTGCTCCGAGTCACGGGAGCACTTTTTCCGATGTGTCCGGACTAATCTCTTTCTCCTACAAAGAATAGTCTACTAGCTTTACCAGTTCCGGTGTCATCTGGTTCAAGCATAAAGCTTTTTTGCCCCAGCAATTAAGAGTAGGCTGTGTCCATTATATTAAAATATGGTTCACTCCAGGCTTTTAGGATTCTGTACTTCTGTGGGTTTTTCAGGCTGTCTGGAAACAGCTTATTGTGACAATGGCAACCCTTGAGGGGAAAGCTGAGCTCTAGATGCCCTCTGTGACCCCCTCCCCCATCGTGCTTAAAGTTCATTTTTATTTTATGGGCATGTGTGTCGTTGTGCACATGTACTGGTGCCAGAAGGCATCGGACCCCCTGAAGCTGGGGTTGCAAGCAGTTGCAGGTGCTGGAAACCAGTCTGGTCCTCTAAGAGCAGCAAGCTGAGGCATTTCTTCAGCCTCCGTAAGGCTCCCTTTATTGAGCTGCATCTCTGATACCTCCTCCCACATGTCAGGGTGTACAGAGAATACCAAGGAGGAATTCAGCATCGTCCTGCCAAGCTGAGGTTGATAAGGGGTCCATTGAGCTCACCCATTTCCTTCCTCAAGCCCCAGTAAGCTTCAAAGCCTAGGGCTTGGAGCAGAAATAGACATGAAGGACTCCAGTCTTTGAGGACAGAGGGTGTCCCACTGTCGTCTTAAAAACCCAACCCCCATTTCTGGAATTCTTTGGAGATTTTAAGTCTCCATCCAGCCACAGTCGTCCAAAAGGTCTGGGTTCTCCAAGTCGGAGGCGCCCAACTCCAAGGCATTTTTGCCAGCGCACTTTGCAAGGAAAACCAAGGCGGGGCAGGAACACTGAAGTACCCACTCCAGTACCTAACTGCCGGCCCCGCATGACTGGGGTCCCGCGCCCGCGTGGCAGGCGACCCGCCGAGCAGCCGGGTCGCACGCTTCGCCCGCGCACCGATGACTCAACCCGAGAGAAACGTGGAGACTCCACGCCCCGCCTCCTCCCGCCCCCCGGCGCTCACGGCCCCGCCCCCAGCGCTCCCGCCACGCCCCCTCCACGCCACGCCCCCCGGCGCTCCCGCGCGCCGCCCACGCCCTCGTCCAGCCATCAGTTGCCCCGGTAGCTGCAGACGGGTGGGTGTGTGTGTGTCGGCGCGGCTCCCCCGGGAAGGGTCAAAGGACTCCGGACAACGTCCTCTCCCAGGACGACCGGTTTCTGCAACCGCCCAGAAAGCGACCCCGCGCGGAAGCGGCGGGCCGGGCGGAGCTCCGCGGGCCTCCGGGTGGCCGTGCCAGTCCCAGCGCGCCGGGGTTGGCCGCACACGTGTCTTAGCGTCACGTCCGCGCGCGCCCCCGGGGCTTGCGTCAGCTGCCGCTCCCGAAGCGGGTGGGCCGGGACTCAGCGCAGCCGGGCGCCGCCGGACGAACCTCCCCCCTCCCCGAGAGCGTCGACGGAGAGGATCAGCGCGGTCCGGTCCCCAGGGTCGGGCCGCCGTGGCGTTGCCTCGGAGCCCGCCGCCCGCGGGGCGCGCACCGCCTTGACCCGGGCGGCCCCGCGGCAGGCAGACGCCCGCAGGTCCATGGTGGGCTCGGAGCGCGATGAGCCGCCCGTCCTCCACCGGCCCCAGCGCTAACAAACCTTGCAGCAAGCAGCCGCCGCCGCCTCAGACCCCGCACGCTCCGCCCCCGGCTGCGCCCCCGGCCGCCGCCACCATCTCGGCTGCGGGCCCCGGCTCGTCCGCGGTGCCCGCCGCGGCAGCGGTGATCTCAGGCCCCGGCGCCGGCGGCGGGGCCGGCCCGGCGTCCCCGCAGCATCACGAGCTGACCTCGCTCTTCGAATGCCCGGTCTGCTTTGACTATGTCCTGCCCCCCATTCTGCAGTGCCAGGCCGGGCACCTGGTGTGTAACCAATGCCGCCAGAAGTTGAGCTGCTGCCCGACGTGCAGGGGCGCCCTAACGCCCAGCATCAGGAACCTGGCTATGGAGAAGGTGGCCTCGGCGGTTCTGTTTCCCTGTAAGGTAAGTCCAACGACCACCCCGCAAACCAAACCAGTGTTCTGTCTTCTCTCTCTCTCTCTCTCTCTCTCTCTCTCTCTCTCTCTCTCTCTCTCTCTCTCTCTCTCTCTCTCTCTCTCTCTCTCTCTTCTCTCTCTCTCTCTCGTGTGTGCACACCTGTCCACTTAGGGAACAAGGATTGATGTTGCCAGAGCATTGACCCCAATAAGTTGACACTTGCTGACGGTTAGAAGCGTCCCCCTGCAGGCGTGTGCTCTGCAGGACTGGGCAGCTCTGCCGAACTGAAACTTGGACAAGGAAGCTAGCCGTGGAGATCGTGGAGGTGGGAGCGAGCAGTAAGCTTGACAGGAATGGTCCTGAATTCCTCCTGGACTCAGCGGCTAAGATCCGGGAGCCCTTGGGAGGACCTGCCACACTCTGGTCCTGAGAACATCCTGCAGCCACGCCTTCTCCTCCCAGCTTCCCGGGGCTGGGAAGGAAGGGCTCAGAAGTTGTGGCTGCAGTCATTTGTTACTAAGTGCTATGAGCCCAGCAGGACTTAATGTGGACACTCAGGGACTTTATTTAAAGAGTTACCTGTGCTCTTGGGGGGAAAAAAGCAAACCACAAGTGAAAGTCCAAGGTCTCACTGCCTTGTTCCCACCGGTTTACGTTTGGGGCAAGTTTACACCCTCACAGCTAAGTATAGAACCATTCTTGTCTGTCTCTGAAAGCTTTTTAAAAGGCCCATATGGAGATTATGCCTTTTTCTCTAACAATCAGCTTTTCAGTTTAATATCTTATTTCATGTCTGAAACTTGATGTGACCATCTGTATTTTAAATGACTGATAGGATTGTGTGATCATGCTGTAACATCCTGTTGCCTACACCGAACCTCCTCTTAAAAAATCCTCACAGCCACATACATAAAAATATTTATGATCGAGACATCTACCAGAAAGTTCACTTTCTGAATTTACAGGTGGAGATAATGTTAATGCTGAGGGTTTATTTTTTTACATGAACGCAGTTATTCTACCTGAGGCATTCAGGTTGTTGTTCGCGTGTTGGTTAGTTTTTAGGGCAAGAGCTGTTTTACATTAAAAAATAGCTCACTGGAGGTTTTAATTTTAGGCCTGAGAGTCGTGTCAGTAAAGTGAGTGACTTAATTTGGTCTTCTGCCCAGCTACAAATCCAGTTAAAATAGCATATTCAAATAAGAGTTTGAATGAGGCTTAGGTTATGGGGTCACCTCACTAAAGCTTGTTTTAGCACACCCCTGAGAATGCTTCCTAATTCACACAGCTCAGGTGCTGCACCCCCCCTTCTCTCATGTCTCCCCTCCCCCCACTTCTCCCCAGTTCCTCCTCACTTCTCCTCCTATCCAGATACACTTTCTCTCATTAAAAAACAAACACGCTTCTAAGGGGTGATAATAATAAGAAAAAAGGGAAAGCCTAGCTCATCGGAATTGGACAAAGCAGAAAGGAAAGAGCCCAAGAGAAGAAACAAGAATCAGAGACCCACTTGTTTGCAAACTCAGGAATCTCATAAAAACACTAAGCTGGAAGCCTTAATATATACACAGAGGACCCGTTGCAGACACCTACAGGCCCAGTGCATGGTGTCTCAATCTCTGAGTTCTTATGAACTTTCCTGTGTCCATTAAGAGGTAGTTTGTGTGTGTGCGCATGTGTCTATCCCCCACCCTCTGTGTCACTCAAGATTATTTTTTCCTAGTTCCCATCCATTTGCCTACAAATTCATTCTTTTTAATGGCTAAGTAATACTTCATTGTGTAAATGTACTGAATTTTCTTTATCCGTTCTTCTGTTGAGGGACATCTAAGTGGTTTCCAGTTTCTGGCTATTATGAGTAGAACAATGAACATGATTGAGCAAATGTTTCTGTGGTAGGAGGAAACGTCCTTTGGGTATATACCCAAGAGTGGTGTAGCTGGATCTTGGGGTAGATTGGTTCCCATCTTCAACAGCATGAGCTGTCTATCACTTGTGGTTTGGCTCTTCACCATTCTGAAGTCTCGTATTAGCTTTGGTTTGCATTTCCCTATGACTGAGGGTGTTGAACATTTCAGTAAGTGTTTCTCAGCCACTGGAGTTTTCATCCATTGAGAATTTTCTATTAAATCTGTACCCTATTTTAATTGGGTTATTTGTTCTTGATGTTTAGTTTCCTGAGTTCTTTGGATATTAGTCATCTAATGGGTGTAAAGTTGGGAAAAATCTTTTCCCATTCTGTAGGCTGCCATTTTTTTGAGTGACCGTGTCCTTTGCCATATAGAAGCATCTCAGTTTTATGAGGTCCTGTTTATTAATTGTTTATCTTACTGCATATACTAACAGTGCCCCATTCAGAAAGTTTTCCCCATTTTCTCTTCGGTTAGGTTCAGTGTATCTGGTTTTATGTTGAGGTCTCTGGAGTTGTTCTGTGTGGAGTGATAAGTATGGGTCCACAGACCTCCAGTTTGACCAGCACCATTTGCTGAAGGTGCTTTTGTCCAGTGTGTATTTCTGGCCTCAGTATCAAAAATCAAATGTTGATAGATGTGTTAAATTATGTCTGGGTCTTGTTATTTCTGGCTTTATACCAGTGTTGTTCTGTTTTATTGGATAGCTTTGCAGTACAACGTGAAATTGGGAGTCGTTACACCTCCAACAGTCCTTTTATTGTTCAGGATTGTTCGAGCTATCTTGGATTTTCTTTTCTTCTGTATGTGAAGCTGAGAATTGCCCTTTCAAGGTCTATGAAGAATTGTGTTGGCATTTTGATGGGGACTGCATTGAATCTGTAGATTGTTTTTGTTAGGATGGCATTTTTTACTGTGCTGACTACTATGTTTACTGTTGATCCATGAGCATGGGAGATCTTTCCATCTTCTGGTATCTTCTTCAGTTTATTTCTTCAGTGCCTTAACGTTTTTATCACAAAACTCTCTCACTTGTTTGGTTAGAATTACCCCACTAATATATTATTTTATATTTGAGGCTATTAGGAAAGGTATTACTTTTCTGACTTCTTTCTTAGCCTTTGCCATTTGTATATAGGAGGACTGCTAATTTCTGTTATTTATTGAAACTAATTATCAGCTGTGGGAATTTCCTGGTGAAATGTGTTTGGGTCACTTATGTGTACTATATCATCTGCAAATAAAGAAACTTCGACTTTTTCCTTATGATTCTCTGGATTTCCTCAGTGTCTGTTGTTATCCCCTTTTCATTTCTAATTTAGTTAAATTGGGTAGAGTTTGTCGGTCTTCATAATTTTTCTCAAAAACCCAACTCTTGTTTCATTGGTTCTTCGTTTTGTTGGTTTCTAATTTATTGACATTATCCCTTGGTCTGATTACTGCCGGCCCTCCACTCCTCTTGGGTGCGTTCCCTTCTTTTGTCCTAGAGCTTTCAGCTGTGATATTAAGTTGCTATTATGAAATCTTTCCAATTTTTTAAAATGTCGACATTGCTATGAACCTGCCTCTTAGAACCAATTTCATTGTATCCCATAAGTTTGGGCATGTATTCATTTTAATTCGTTTCTAGAAAGTTCAATATCTTTCTTAATTTCTGTCTTGATCCATTTTTGTCCAGTAGTGAGCTGTTCACTTTCCAGTAGTCTGTATACCGTGTTGTTTCTGTTGCCAATACCCAGCTTTAACCCGTGCTACTTAGAAAGGGTGCAGGGTGTTATCTGTTGAGACTTGCTTTGTGTCTGAGTATGTGGTCAGTTTTGGAGAAAGTGTCATGTAATGTGTTTACCTTGATTGTTCAGGTATTAATAAAAACTCGGGAGTCAAAAATTGAGATAAAAATCTGATAAAACCAATAAACAGCAGAGGGACGATTGACTGACCCCACCACCACCACCACTCTCCATGTTTCCCAGATTGAAGAGCCCTCGAAAACCCTCCAAGCCCTCTTTATCTCTTCCTGTACCTCTCTAGCCAACTCCTTTGGTCCTCCAACATATCTATGGCTACTTCTGGTCAGCCAGTTGCTGACTATGCCCTCTGATTTAAAGGTTTAACTTTATTGGACTTCCTGGGGTTTCTGTGTGAACATTCCCCTCTTTGTCAAAATAAAAAGGAAAAGTTTTTAACGGTAACATAGTAATAGTAAAACTATAAACAATAAGAGCAATTATCAGGTATTGTCTAAATAAAAAGAGAAGGTTTTAAACTTAGCAAGATAAAACTACGTACAATAGAACAATTATCAATTCACAATGTCTAGTTCATTTGCATTTGGTAAATTCAGAGAAAATGCTCCATTATCTATCCTACCTTTATGAAACCAAAGTTGTGTGCCTAATTCACTTTCTATCCTAACTTGTATTGCTAACTCAAAACTATCTTTTAGACTTGAGAACATTTCTTTATGTCTCTCAACCTTATATGTTCACACCTCTTTTGTGGATTTCTCTTCTGAATTTGGTAACAAGGAAAACTATAACTATCTGATAAGAGTAGAGATCTGATAAGAGTATAATATTGCCCAAGTGAACAGGAAATACACAGCCAACAACTTCCAAAACTAAGAAATGACAGAGACATCTGGTTCCTCTGAAACATTGGGGCATCCCTCTATGGTCTATAGTCCTAAAATACCTGACAGGTGTTTTTATGAAGCAGGAATTTTGAAGGGCTGTCCTACTTTGTCTAGGCAAAGTTCCGCAGTCACTTTCTTTCATATCCTACTTGTCCATTTTGGACAGCACTTGAGGCAAGGGCAGTTTCTTACCCACTGGCTAATTTTGCCACAGTGAAAGCAAACTCCATATGGAGTTTCTCCGATTCCACTGTCCTTTTCTGAAGTAAATTGGTGCTTCTAGGAGATGTCTCACTGTCATGAAAAACCTTATGTAATTAAAGCATCTTAAATGCCATATTATGTAGGTTTCTAAAGTGTTTGAAGATCATTTGTCTATCTAAAATATATGTTTGACCTTGAAAACATATCTAACATGGCTACAGATTTGATTGTTAGATTACTGTTAAACTGTATTTCTTAATTATTCTGAATAGTTTGTAATAATAACTTTCAAGGACTAGGAATTTATATTACATTCTTAATTAGCTGCATAAATTCAATACCTTAAATAAGAGTAGAAACATATATAAAAAGTATAACAAAATTAACCATAAATTTGTGCCAATATACAAAAATTTATACCAATGTAAAATATTTAAGGCTAGTAGTTGCCTCTTTAGTTTAAAGGTGGATTTAGTATCCGCCATTTATACTATCGTTCTTATTTTTAAAAGTATATTCAATAATTTACCCTTGTATGTATGTATGTACGTACATGCTTACATATCCCCTTTTTCCATTTCAGAGCAAGACCCCTGGTCTAACCCCCTTGCTTAGTCTCCTCCCTGATCATAACAATTTGCAGCTAACCCCTAAACAATGAAATGACCTTCACCAAACCACCAAAAACCACCCATGCCACCTCTTGGAAATGTGGACATCCTGGGAGCAATGACATCTTCAGGGAACATAAGAAAATTGAGATAATCAAGTCCTGGGAGAGCTAGCTGTTGTTCAGTCTCCATGTGATGGGAAAGTGCAGGGCTTATCTGAAGTCCTGGCTGGAGTAATCTATGAGGCTGAACTATCTTAGATAACTCTTGAAATTGTCCTGAGCAGTTTGTAATCTAAAGAGGATCTTTAGGTGGTATTAGCCAGCTTAGGGTCCTTACCACAATCTAGGTGGAATCAGTATTGTGGGGCCCCATCATCCTTTCAGAGACTTTATGGATCACTGTGAGGAACTGTTACAGTTCTGCAGAAAACTTAAACATGTTATGTCATATGCAGCAGATCTTGGAGAGGTTAAAGGACAATCTATTAAATACATCCAGGATGCACAAACCTAATTTCTAGTTATCTGCTTCAGACTCAAACCTGAAGTCTCATACAGGAAGCTAAATGAAGCCTATTAGAATTAGTACTCTATTTGAACATTCATTTCATGACAGGTAGCTCTCCTGACATGCAACAGTAATTTTGTATTTTCCTTTAACAAGTATGCTTGGGTTTAGAGAAGGAGAGAGTGAGCCCCTAGCTCCAAAGCCAGCTTTAATTTTTAAATGAATTGGGACCACAAAAAGACCATTTGCCTTACACGTCTGTAAATAAAAGCAGAAGCAAACATTTGGGAATATTTATGAAATTTTATCCTGTTGGAAATGTTAGACCAATTAACTCTTTTTCTTGGGATATTTTGTCTAGATGATTTATCCTTTTTCTTCAGATGTCTCATTTGTTCAGTGGTGTTTAGGTTCCATAGTTGGATGCCTTCATTTTCCTAGAAAGACAAAAACAAAGCCCTGCTCCAACCCCGACTTTGGGAAGTTTCCTTTGTTCCCTAGTTATGTCTGATCAAAAAGGAAAGGCATTTATTAGTCTTATAAGCTAGTTTTGATTGAATGGCCACACTGTTATTGTCACCTCTTCTTAATCAGGAGGTCTTTCTTGTTCAAACCTAATCTTTATCAATCTCTTCTGTGGTAATAAAAGCAAAACCTCTTCTCCAACATAATAAATATTCTGGATTTCTTTCTGAGATCAATACATCCTTATATTATACAGGCCGTTTTAGTTCAGCAGTTTGAACTACTATCCAGTATCTCTTTGAAGCTGTCATTTCTTTCTTATTAGCATTAAAAATTGAGGTTAATAAAGCTTGTCTAATGTATCTTTGGGGTTTTTTATTACCCACCTTTTTAACTAAGCATATCTTTTCAAGTACAGTTAGATCTTTCTATAAATGCTTGTCCTGCAGAATTGTGTGATATGTCTGTAATATGCTTTAAATTGTAATATGCAAAAACTTTTATTTTACTAGAGATATAGGCTGGAGCTTTGTAAATCATAGTCTGTACAGGTATTCTCATCATGGCCATAACTTCTAACTTCTAATAAATGTGTGATTATAGAGTCGGCCTTTTCAGAACTCTAAGCAGTTGCTCAGTGAAATCCTGAAAATGTATCTTTGGTATGGTGCACATATTTTAATTTTTCAAACCCCGTAAAATGAAACACATGTGTTTGCCAAAGTTAATTTCTTTGTGTACACTTTGTATTACTTCCTCCAAGTAGTGAAGTTTGGTTGTACAAAGAACAAATAGGACATGTCTTATAATTTCTTTGGCTTGTTGCTAAGTGATAGAAAAATCTTTCTTCACACCTTTGCTATTAACATGGGGCTTTCAAATGAGATTTTGAGGCCTCTAGCACATTTCCTACCAATAGGTGATCAATTTCATCCTTACCTTGTGCTAGAGGGCCTGGAAGACCCATATGGGATCTGATATATGTTATATACAAGGGATGATTTCTATTTCTGATTATTTCTTGTAATTGAATAAATAACAAATTTAATTCTGAATCATATGGAATCAGTTTCAATGTATACAACAAAGCTTTCTGCACACTGGAAGTCAGTTACTGCATTAAAAAGTTCTGGAAAATTTAATAATAGCATTTAATTCCGACTTTTGAACAGAACTATACGGATTTTGAGGATCTCTGTGAGTTTGGGGCCAGCCTGGTCTACAGAGAGAGCCATGCCAGGACAACGAGGGCTGTTACACAAAGAAACCCTGTCTCAGAAAAAGAAAAAAGGAAAATAAAGGGAACTTTATGGGGGGTGGTAAGAGAGGAGGGAGGGGAAACTGAGGTCAGGATGTAACATTAAGAATAAATAATAAATAAATTAGTCAACACTCTGGGGTGGGGAGATCCTAAATGTAAATAGTTTCCATGAAGTTCGGTATTTAAAATAAAAGTAAGAATGCTTTTGAAGCTAAAAAATAGAGCATAAGAGCTTTGAGTGACTTTACTTATTTTTCCAGAATTGATGTTCCTTGTACAGTGTGAGGAAGGATCCAAATCGTTCTTTTTTTAAACTGAAGTCTCTTGCTTTTGAGACATTTGTGTTAATCTCTCCCAAGAAATTTCTGCAAGATCTTGCCAACTTTCAATTTTCTGCCCATAATAATAAGGCAGTTTCTGCCTTAGTAAAAAGTACCACAATTTTAAAAGGGGAATGTTTACACCATGTGAAGATGTGTCACCTTGATTGATTTAATAAAGAGCTGAATGGTCAATAGCAAGACAGGAGAGAATAGGTGAGGCTTCCAGGCAGAGAGAAAGGAGCTGGGCATGAATCTAGGTGTGTAAGAGATACCAGCGAGGCACTGAAGAAGTTGGACATATAGTACAGAGGAGGGGTAACCAAGCCACGTGGCAGAACATAGATTAATAAAAATAGGTTAATTTAAGTTATAAGAGCTAGTTGGGGAAGCCTAACCTAGGCCAAGCTTTCATAACCAATAATAAGTCTCTGTGTTGTTATTTATGAACTGGCAACCCCAAAAAAAAAAAAATCCAACTACAGTCATGAGGTTCTGAGAAGATTTTATAAATATCTATATCTATTTTATAAATATCTGTGAGGTTCATTTGGTTTATTAATGTCAGTTAGCTCCAGCATTTCTCTGTTTAGTTTGTCTGGATGTGAGTGTTGGGTATTTACATCACACTTTTATCAGTATGTGAGGGTTTAAGCTGTAGTAATGTTTCTTTTGCAAACTTGGATGCCCGATGTTTAGTGCATAGATGTTAAGAATGACAGTGTCCTCTTTGTGAATTTTTCCTTTGATGAGTATGTAGTGCTCTTCCTTCTCTTTTGGCTAGTTTTGGTTTACAGCCCCTTTTTTTAGAAATTAGAATGACTACACCAGTTTGCTTCTTTGGACCATTTGCTTGGAATATCTTTCTCCAACCCTTTACCCTGAGCTGATGTTTATCCCTGATGTGAAGGATGGATCCTGTTTTTGCATCTATTCTGTTACAGGTCTTTTACTGGAGAATTTAGACCATCAAAGTTGAGAGGTATCAATGGCTAGTGTTTTGATTCCTGTTCCCTCCTTGGTGGTGGTGGGCGGGGTGTGTATGTGTCTGGGAGTATGTGTTCCATGTATTTTCCTTAGTTAACCTTGCTAAGTTGGAATTTTCCTTCTAGCACTTTTCTAGGGCTGGATTTGTAGGTAGATAATGCTTAAATTTGGTTTAACATCGAGTGTCTTACTTTCTTCATTTATCGTGATTAAAAGTTTTGTTTAATATGGTCTGGCCTGGCATCTGTGAGTCAATAGAATGTCTAGGCTCTTCTGGCTTTTAAAGTCTCCACTGAGAAGGCAGGTATAATTCTAATATGTCTGTTTTATAGTTACTTGGTGTTTTTTCTCACAGCTTTTAACATTCTTCATTCTGTAGGTTTAGTATTTTTATTATGACGTGCCAAGGGACTTCCTTTTCTGGTGCAGTCTATTTTATGTTCTTCTATGATTTTGTTGAAAATATTCTCTGTGCCTTTGAGCTGGATTCTTCTCCTTCCTCTGCTCCTGTTACTCCTAGATTTGATCTTCTCGTGGTTCCCTGGGTTTCTTTGATCAATGTGCCCATATATGTTTATTGTAGCTTTACTACTGAGGATTCTCTCTTCCATCTCTTGTATCCTATTAGTGAGGCTTGCTTCTGTTAAAGTTCCTAAACTTTCATTTTTAAATTTCCCTTAATTTGAGTTTCTTCTACTGATTCTGTTTCCATTTTGAACTTTGAACTGTTGTAATCATTTCTTTTCACTTTTGCATTTTTCTGAATTTGTTTAAGGGATTCATTCAGTTCCTCTCTAAAGACCTGCATCAAAAAGGCTATGTTAATGTCTTTTTCTTATTCTTCAGCTGTGTTGGAATACTTAGGACTGCTGTGTACAGTAGGGTCTAGGCTTTGGTGGACATACGTTGTCCATTCTCTTCATGTGTTTTGACCCTGGTGTTTGCTCATCTTGCTTTGGGATGATTGTGATTCTACGTGGTGATGCCTCATCTTGTCTTTGTTGGGTAGATGCTTGTTCTTGTTTGCTGTTGCCTTCTCTGACTTAGAGACTGTGGTGGCTGTGCATTACCTGGTAGGAAATTTTTCTGGGGTCCAGATAGGTGTGAGTACTGGGGTTTCCAATAAATGTGTTTGTAGGTATTAGGAGCTGACACTTAGAAATAGGGATGGGCTGGGATGGATTGAGGGTCCTTGGGAGGGAAGAAAATGTTCTATCAGCATTTGCTTAGTCCTTGAGAATAGGGGCCTTGAGTGAGCAGAGGCCACAGCAGAAGGTCTGCTACAGACCCAAGGATGCGACTGGGGGGACTGAGAATGGAGGATGGAAGGAGAGAGGTGAAGATTTGCATTAGTCTACCTGCTTCCCCTGCCAGAATGGCCTCTATGTTCCCAGGACATGCCTGCTAGTGTTGGGAGCTGGGATAAAGCAGTAAGTGGGAAATAGGGAGATTTGGAGGAGGAATCTGTGGGATTCACTGGAGATGGGTGCAGGGTGGGGGAGTGCAGCAGATGGGCCAGTACAGGGTTAGGGATGAGATTGGATCTGGAAAGGAGGAATGGGCAGAAATCTACACTTAGCCTACCTGCTCCCTGGTCAGAGTGGCCTCCGTGGCCTTCCTGAGTGATGAAGGCTGCTGCCTTGTGACCAGGGGAAGCAGATGATGGCTGACCGAGGAAATTCAGATGTAGGCGATACCCCTCGCGTTTCCTGAAGAGTTTTCTCCCTTTACCTTCCTCCAAAGTTTCAGTGGCCGTAGAGGAAATGGCTCTACGTGGTAGTCAGCATTTAGTAGTGCTACTGGCGTGTGGCGTTTTACTCTGCTCCCTATACAAACACATATTCTTTCCTGACACCTGTTAACAGGTTCATGAACCTTAGGAACACCAGTACATGTGTGAGCGCTTTTCTCATTCTCTTGTATAAGAACCCAGTTGGGCCAAGCCCTCACATAGACCACAAGCCAAGCTTTTAATAGATGTTAGGGTTACTTCTGTATGCGGTTTATGTTTTGTATGTTTTTGTATGACATTTATAAAACTGGAGTGTGTAGCCAATATACTTTGTTAAACAGTAATCCAAACTATGGAGTGAGACAGTTCAGCCAATGGCATAGATGAGCCAAATTTGGATATGTACTAGCTGCAGCAACCAAAACTATTTGTTGGAGATGAGAAACATTAAGTAAGGAATGAGGTCTATGTCAGACAAGGGTAGTCTGTGTTCCTAGCTTTTACTCTAGCCTGTAGTTTAAGACTCCTGAAATTCCTAAGGACTAGGTCATCACTACAGCCCCAGGCCCTCTCCTTTCAGTCACCCACCTATCTGCCTCCCTGCCACTGTCCCCATTCACTTCCTTGAGTCTATTAATAGAGATAGATAGGCCAGTGGAGCAGAGTCACTGATGATGTGGGCTGCACTTTGCTCCTAAAGAAGGCGTGGAAGGTCATCGTGTGGACCTCAGTGAGGCCAGCTAGAGAATACTGCTTCCTTCCTTTTAGGTGCCCAGCATGTTGTCACCATTATTCCCTCGCTTCTTTGAAAAGGAGATGGGATACAATCACTATGCCCCATCAGATATGTCAGTTTGGACAGTCCAGGCTCCAGTCTGAAGCAGTGACTTTTCTCTTACAATCACCTGTCTTCTGCCTTCTACTCTACTTGGGTGAGAAGCCATGCTTACGATCCCATTTCCACTGCAGACTCAAAGCGCTGGCTTTGGGAAGAAAGGCTGTTAGAACAGAGGGGTCCTCTTACCAAGGTTGCCAGATGGATATCAGAATTACTGGTTGGTTACATTTGAACTTCATTTAGCAACAGATAATTTTGGAAGGACGTATAAGCAAATAAACCACAGCTAAAGCCTGCCTGGAAGCTAGAGTCCACACCTTGGATTTTATTTGTGAATCTAACACCCCTACCAATTCTTCTGGTGACTGGCTGTTTTAAACAATAAAGGGCTGGTGAGGAGAAGCACTGTGGAAGGCTTGTCAGTGATGTCAGTAGAACTGTGCGGGTGGGAATGTGGCATTGAAGAGGGAAGGATGTTGAAAGGGGTGGGCCAGGAGCTTGTGCAGAAAGCCTTGCACTCAAAGGACCTCACAGGACTGGTTCCCAGTGAGTGTGTACTTGCCTGCTAACTCTGTCTGTGGACAGATGAGAAACACACGGTCAAAAGTCAACTTTTGCTCAAAGTTTCTAAGATTAAAAATAAACTATTGCTAGCCCAAAGAGTCTTTGCAAGGCCCTCTGTCCATTAGAGAATGCTCTCAGATCTTAGAGATTGTAAATTACTACCCCCAAAGTCTTCCACCAAAACACCATTTAGTAAATAAACCAGGTATATTATGTGATCTATCTTGTCTTAGCAATAAAGGATGGATTTGCGAACCCAATATTTTAATTAGAATGACCTTCCTCTAAACAAAGTTCATTACATCACCAGTGTTTGATGACATTGACATTTCCGGACTCGATAATAGCATCTCCTCATTTATTGTCTATAGAGCTGGCACTGCCCTGCAGATTGATATTTATGTTCTCACACTGCCTCTACCATTGGGGCTACAGGAAAATATATCAGGGTGTCTAGAGGAAGGTCTAAGCCAATACAGGCTGGGCAACTTAACCTTATCCTGCTGTTGAAGGGTTAACTTGAAGAGTACATACTCTTTTACTGTTAAGCATGCTTACAGGCTCAAGGGCAAACAGGCAAGTACTGGCTTTCTAAACACAGATCCTCACCAGTGGTTATAAATCTATTTCAAGAGAGGCATACAGCCATCAAAAGGACAGCAGATCTATTGTTTCTTTGGAATGTTTCAGAAGACTTATAAAGACCACACTCTAGTTGTTTATATAAATAAAATATGTGCAACAGCTTTACCAAAAGTGATAGGAGAAAACTATAATCTTGATATTTAAAAGCATGAACTTTTTTTTACATGATTCAAACTACTAAATCCTCTTTTAATACTAAAATTTATAATAAGATTTCCTGTTGAAGTCAAGTCAACATGACAGGAGACTGCCCATCATGTGCAAATAAACCTAATATTTATTCATTTGTCAGTAAGTACCAGGTAGAGAAGGAGCAGGTAATAGAACCAGTAAATCAGAACTTAAACAAAATTATTAGGCCTGTAAGAAATTGGGAAATAATCTATGATCACTTGGTAATATTTAGGAATCAGACAAATATTAAAATATCTCAAAGATAGTTTGAACTGCTAGAATGCTGGGTTTTTAAGAACTAAAAAAAAAAAAAAATCAATGATTGATTTCTGTTTTATGTGCATTGATGTTTTGTCTGTATGCATGTCCCTGTGAGGATACCAGATCCCCGGAAACTGGAATTAGAGCAGTTATAAGCTGCCATTTGAGTGTGTCCTCTGGAAGTGTAGCCAGTGCTCTCTGACCCCTAAAAGTCTGTTTTAAAATATGGTTATTTTGAAGCTGGACATTTGCCTCATATACATGATGTTGTGTTCAGCATGCCATGGAGTCTCATTATATGCACTTGTGCATGAACAGGTTTTGTATTTGTATATAAAAGGGTTTCTGTGCCAAAAAGGGAAACGCTGCCTAAATTCCTCTAGGTCCTGCCCCCAGTGCTGGTTAATGGTTAATTTTGATAATCCTAAGTGTTCCCATACGGAGTTTACCATACTCTAGTAGGCTCACCTGAAATTCCCATTTGAACAAGTGTGAAGAGGTTGAGAACGTAGACTTAGTTAGTTCCCTGGTTATTTGCTGGTCTTGCATGATAAATCACACCTTCCTCCTGTTAAACTCAACCACTGAACTCCATTTCTAGAACCCATGTAAGAAAATGGTGGATTAGGCTAATTCCATCCTGGAACTCACATTTTACATGGGGGTCTTAGAAGGGAATGGACCTGTCTTAATGGTAGATAACGTCACCGAAGTGGCCAGAAGTAACAGAGCAGGCCTCAGGGAAGTCCAAGGACTGCTGACCTTGGTTAGACTCAGTAGGTGATGGTGAATTTGTTGTCTTCTCCTCATTGTAAAACTGTGTTGCTAAAAATGAGGCCCACAGAACTTGAGAAAAAGAGAAGTAACTTTGGTTCATTCCATGTAAATGCTTTATGCTAGAAGGGTGTTTACTCCCAGGAAAACACGAGGAGAAAGCTCAGTTCCTCACGAGAAACCTTTATCCCTTAAAACGTGAGCATGCTAACATCTTGCCTGGGTTCCTTCATACATTTTTAATTTTGATGTAATTTAAAGCCCTGACACCAGTTGCGATATTAGTGTAAAAAGGAAGAAGCAATGGCCTTGTCCATATTCTCTTAGTCCCTTCTTTACGTGGGCATTTCCATTGTGCTTTTTCAACTCAGACCTGTATTGTTAAACATTGGACTGGCAGCTCCAGGCGCTCTTCTGACCCAGTGTTACTCCTCAAAACCAGGACATCATCTTGTGTGATCAGAAGTAAGACAGCACACACATGGTGCTCTCGATCTGCAGTCACACGCAAAGCTCCGTGGTTGTCCTGGAAATGCCCTTTGCAGAGCTGAGAGTTGGTTCTCAGTGTCACGAATTGTATTTAGCATTTTATGATCATTAGAGCTTACTTAGAGCTGAGCAAAGTGCTGTTTGCTTGCACTTATACGGGAAAAGGTCATTTCTTAGATTTGGTTCACTTCCAAAAGCAGAATTTTGTTTTTTCTTGAGACACTCTTATTTGAAACAGACACTGACAGATAATGAGTCTGCGTTGTTTCCTTGGAGGTGAGCAGATGGAAGCAGGGCATTTACCTCATAGTGCCCCAAAGGAACTAACCTCGGCCTCAGAGCTCCCTCCTAGCACCTCCCTTGTAGTGGAAAACCGATTGTCAGTGTCCAGTGTGTCATTCTGGAATTACACAGAATCAAGTTTAATGAAACAGATTAAATGACTCAAACCTTCTACAGCACACATAACCTTCATTAGCAATCTAGATGAGAGAGTATATTTAGCTTATAACCTCATTTTATAAACAAATAGGTTACTGTTTATTAGGTAAAGAAGTGGTGTTGTGTTCAGGATGCCATGGTGTCTCATTATACGTACTTGTGTATGAACAGGTTTTGTATTTGTATATGAAAGGCTTTCTGTGCCAAAAAGGGAAACCTTGCCTAAATTCCACCTTTAATTACAACCTTTAAGCCTCTTGCTAGGGAAAGAATGGGAACTATTTAACCCTTTCTGCAAGGACTTAAACACAAAGCTCTAGGTTACACACAGCCTTTCAGTGGCAGAACATGTTTGCACAAGACCTTTTACATGGCAGCACCTGACAGCCTGCTGCAGACAAGTCCTGGAGTGGGGTTTCTCCTTCTGCTTCCCCCCAACTTCTTTAACTTTGAGTTGGCCCTCCCCCACCTCCATTATTTTTCTGTGCACTTTTTTTTTTCCTTCTCCCTTCTTCAGAGAGGATTGCTTAAAAATAACCCCACCCTTTGGGGAAATGAACACCTCTTTCCCAGAGGAGAGCTCTCATTTATAGCTCAGGGTGTGTCCCAGGACACACAGGCCTCTCTGAGGAGGAGCTCGGGGACTCTGCTCAGTGCCCAGCAACACTTTCATACAGGGAAAGCCCTCTCACCACAAATGTCAGGGAGAGAATCATTTGCTTCAAATACTCATAGATCATTGATCCATGATGCTGTCAAGTGGGTAGCATATATAGGGTGGATGAGCCAGACGGTGGGCTGACTTGACTTATACAGGAACCACAAAAAGGGGGTTTTGTTTGTTTGTTTTTGTTTTTTTAAGATCATCTTTAATTGTGTTACCATAGAAATGGCCTCTGTGGTCCTGAACCACCACAAGGACAAAATTAAAGAAACCGAGTAAAATGCTGAAGACTTTAAAACGTGTTTAAGTGAAGCCTGTAGCAGGATCTTTTCAGAGGCCCTAGTCCGCACAGGTGGGAAGAAATGCCTCTTCTTGGGGAGTTACCCTGAAGAAGAGTTGCATGTGAGACAACCAAGTAATAGAGCACGTACAGATTCCTTCTTAGCTGGGATAGAAATACTTGCTGTGGATGTTGGCTCTGGGTGGTGAAGTGGCCTAGGACTGTAGACAGAGGCTGGGAACGTGTTGTCCTAGATGCTATGCTTTGCCAGACTTTGCTTTATTTCTGGGCTTCATCCTGGACAGCTAAGGTCAGCAGCCCATCCTAAGATATCTTTGGATCCAAACAGTGAGCCAGACTCAGAGATTTCCTTGCTATTTTTGTTGTGTTTATGTGTGTTTTAAAAACTCCTAATGAAATGATTTACCCACTGTCCACAGGAGACCATCAGGAGGCTCCACATTCTGCCTTCACCCCAGATTTAAAACAGTTCATGGAGACTTCTCCCTATTAAAAAGCTGAGAACAGAGTATAAATAGAAAAGGATAAATCTTCCTCCTGCTGACCAAGGATTGTTTTCTTTACCTGAACTTCTAAAATTAGCCTATGGTTCATAAGTATGAACAAGTGATTCCTGTCCCCGAGCAGATGACATAGAAATAACCTCTGCCAAGTGGTAGGCACACAATCGTCTTGTCTCAGCCTCCAGAACAACAGTATGCAGAGATGCCTCTTCACACACACCCCTGCACTGTATCTTCAAAGTATCTTTGAGTTCCCTGTGGGGAGAGGCTGTCATCTTACTTCTGAATGCTCACAAAAACGTCAGCTTGGTGTCTTGTGTGGACAAGCTACTCAGACCCTCCTGGTTGATAGAAAGACATTCTGTAAGGATTGGAACTTGGCATGTGTTAAGTTTATAAGATGATTATTCCATAAGCCAGGATAGGAAGAAGCAAAATCAGCTGTGTGTTTACAAGATGGTTTTCTTTTTCATCTTATTATCTTTAAAAGATGGTTTGGTATTGTCATTTCTTTGGTACCTGTTTACCTCAGTGTAGGGCTGAAGACTAAGTGCAGTAAGCCAGACAGTTTATCTGCCACCCTGTGCTCCAAAGATAAGAGGTAACTGCATTTCTTCTAAAGAGTGGTTGCTGTTTCTTAATTCCTTCTGTGACCACAGCACAGAGCAATGGGTAGGTGTGTTTGTGGGTTGATCTTCCCTCTAGTAACTAGGCTTTACTGGTTATTAGTCACTCCTGTGAAGGCTCGAGTGGAGGTCAGCCTCAGTTATCTACTGGGAATGTCCTGAGAATGGGAAGAAAAGAAAGGTGTTGCTTCTAGTAAGGTAGTGTCTTAAGGGCAGACTCCGTTAGAAGTTCATCCAGCTTCACTTTTCTCAGCCTGTAATAAGGACCTGATCAACCTCATCAGGAAGAGATGTGCGCTTCAACATAAGGATGAAGCGCTTAACCAATATTATTTAAAAGAGAGAGAGAGAGAGAGAGAGAGAGAGAGAGAGAGAGAGAGAGAGAGAGAGAGAGAGTGTCAGATATTGGGGTAAGAACCTGAATGATCAGAGAAACTGTGGAGACGCCACCAGTCACATCGCACCTTTCCATTACTTCCTCCAAAAAGGCTGAGACCCTCTCTCAGCCCTGTCTTACCACTTCCTGTCTCCTATCTGCCCACAGTCCTCCAAACATCTATGGTTAATTTTGGTCAGCTAGTAGCCAGCTCCACCCTCTGACTCAGAGCAAGCTTTATTTTTACAGAATGAAATAAAAAATATCACACATTTCCCCCTTTTTGTCTAAATAAAAAGGGAAAATTTTAACTAACATAGTAAAACTATACACAGTAAGAACAATAATTATATACAAATATATAAGATAAGAATTACATTAGCAATATCCAGTCCACTTGCATTTGGCAAATTCAAAGTAAATGTTCCATTATCTATCCTCTCTTGTTGAGTCCAAAGTGTTGTACCTAATTCACTTTGTATCCTAACTTGTCTTACCAACCCAAACTGATCCTTTCATGTCTCTGAATATTACACATATTACACCTCTTCTGTGAGTTATTTCTGAATTTTGTATCAAGAAAAGCTTTAACTATCTAGTCTTCAACTCCATCAGAGACCTGAGGAGGATGTAATATTACAGAGCAAACAACTTCCAGAACTTAAGAAGTGACAGAAATAGCTGGCTTCCTGGAACGATCACCCAAGGTTCCTCTATAATGTTGGGGCATCCATCTTTGGCCTATAGGCCTAGAATATCTGACAGAATTTTAAAAGACCTTGTCTTGTCAAAGTTTAACAGTCAATTTTTTTTTTATTACACCCCACTGGTCCAGTCTAGACAGTTACTATCAGCAATTGAGGCAAAACAGTTTCTTTGCCCATGTGGCTATTTTTTCCCATAAAGGAAAAATAAACCTCCATACAAAGTATTTTTCAATGCCCATCATCTATCTTCATTGAAGTAATTAGTGTTGCCAGGAGCAGATATGCCTCACTGTCATGGAAAGCCTTGGGTTATTAAATATATTAAATGCCATATTCTGTAGGTCTTTGGAGTGTTTAAAAACCAACTATCTATCCAAATATATCTATCACCTTTAAAACATATCTAACATGAGCATAAGTTTGACTATTATAGATGGATATTAATCTGTATTTCTTACTTATAAATTACATTTTTAAATGAGCTTCATAAGCACAATACTCCAAGAGTAGAAACATAAATACAGCATAACAGAAATAACTTTAAATTTGTATCAATAAACTAAAATCCATACCAATGTAAAATATTTTGAGATTAATTAATAGTTGTTTGCTTGGATTAAAGTAGATTCAATAATCTATCCTTTTTTCCTATTATTCCTATATCATATCCCCCTTTCAGGAAAACTCAGTAGACTTTAAGATGTTTGATCCATTTAACCTTAATCTCTGCTAACGTAATAGCCATGATGCCAGTCTTGGATGAGAAATTGTTGTAAACAAAATGAAAACTTGCAGGGGCACTTGTAGGGCGGCAGGTGCAAAGGAGATAAGACATGACAGGATCCCAGCCTCCTTCTGCACGCAAGCTTGGCCACACTGGCAGTCAAGGACAGGGAGTCTTCCCCGCTCACTAGACCACCTGTCATAGGAATAAAGTGAGACTGTTCTATCTTCAAAGTCATCTAATTGCAGGAAAAGCCTAGCTATGATCCAGAAGTCCTTGCCCACTCTTTTTAAGTTGGATTCTTAAAAAGAGTCAGGGACTATAGAAAATGAGAAAGGGTCAAGTTATCTCAGTGGTTTACTTGTTTGATAGACTTAAAAGAACCATAATTCTCATCCTTTGCCACTTTTGGGGTGGGGGAGTTGTCAAGAAAGCAGTGCTCAGACTATTCATGATGCTGACAATGAGCAGACACTGTGACTTGTCTTGAACACTTGAGTCTCCTTGAACAGAAGTAGTTGAGCTAAAGATAGAATTTAAGCCCAGAAAATGTGTGTGGGTAGGTACGCATAGATGTTTGCACTGAGGAAGTTTGGAGAAAGAGCCATGATGCAGCATATTTCTTTCTCTCTCTGCAGTATGCTACCACAGGCTGTTCGCTGACTCTCCACCATACAGAGAAACCAGAGCATGAAGACATCTGTGAATACCGTCCCTATTCCTGCCCCTGTCCTGGTGCCTCCTGCAAGTGGCAAGGGTCCCTGGAAGCTGTGATGTCCCATCTCATGCATGCCCACAAGAGTATCACCACCCTTCAGGGAGAGGACATAGTCTTTCTAGCTACAGACATTAACCTGCCGGGGGCTGTGGACTGGGTGATGATGCAATCCTGTTTTGGTCACCACTTCATGCTGGTACTTGAGAAGCAAGAGAAGTACGAAGGTCACCAGCAGTTCTTCGCCATCGTCCTCCTCATCGGCACCCGCAAACAAGCTGAGAACTTTGCCTACAGACTGGAGTTGAATGGGAACCGGCGGAGACTGACCTGGGAAGCCACACCCCGGTCCATTCACGATGGTGTGGCCGCAGCCATCATGAACAGCGACTGCCTTGTTTTTGACACAGCCATAGCACATCTCTTTGCAGATAACGGGAACCTTGGGATCAATGTAACAATTTCTACATGCTGTCAGTGAGGTTCCAGGAGGCTTTCATAAACCTGAGAAGTTATTCGGGCATGGCGCTCTATGTTTAATAAAGTTTTTTTTAATAGATGTTTTATTCGGTATGTCTTCCCAAGTCAAGACCCACAACTGTCCTATGTTCTGTCTAATGGCAGCTTCCTGTCTGGCACTGATAAAACAGTCCACCGAACTGTTATAATGGGGTTGGCCTGTTAGTGATTCGGAGGCTGTTCTGTGATCTCGACTCTATTCTATTTACTTCCTGAACAGCTCTTGACAGATTGCTCAGGGCTGCTCTCTCCTCCCTCCTCCTGAGATGACAGAAGCACAGTGGCTTTCCTGAGATTCCATTTCTTTGGGGAGGTAGGGTTTGCTTTCATATCTTTCAGGCTGGGTGCCTGACCAGTTTACACAGGTCACCTGGAGCACTCACTCACCTCCGACACAGATTTAGAGAATCCAGAAAGTTGAATCTCACCTTTTCAAGCTGTGTGGGGATTGCCTACTTGAATTGTGGGAAAGGGTCCAGGATCTAGAGGTGCTGTAGAACTGCCCTCTGCTGGCATGGCTGGTCTCTACGCATTTCTCCTACAGCCCCTGCACACACCACATTGAAACTAGAACTCTAGATCCACATGGACGCACTTAGTTCTTGCTCGCCATAGTATGGATGGCTTGTTTACACACGGCTTCCTCTGGAAGCCATCCTCAACGGTAGATGATGTGCAGGACTAGAGAGTAGTGGGGGAAACGTTATAACCATCTCACACATGCTCACTGTTTTAAAGGCATGTGTCAGTCCTGGGGGGGTGGGGACATTTTTGTTGTTTTCTTTTTGTCTTTTCCACACTCTAATTTTTTAATAAAAATTTTTCAAAAAATGAATGTTGTGCTTCATGTTGCTGTTGAGTCACGGGTATTTACTGAGCATCTACTGTGTAAGATGCAAAGAAGCTCACACCACCATCTCTAGAGCTGGTGCCTTCCTTCAGCAGGCCCCTGGGAGTGATGACCCTTGTCCAAGGCTGGTCATTGGTGGTGCAGGTCACATCTCCAGGGCTGTGTCCGCCATCTGAAAACACTTCCCCCATTTTTCCAAAATCAGGAAGAAGAGGCATGGTTAGTGTTAAGGTTCAAAATCTTGAGGTCCATCCATGACACCATACTCTCTCCTTCCAAACCCTAAGTCACAGAAGAATTCAAATTAGCCCTGAACTCTGTGTCACCTAGGTAACGTGAAGAAGCTAATGCAGCAACGGTTGGATATTTGATTTTGTTCTCTAAGATGCAGTATTAGGCTTTTGTGTAGCAGAGTTCCGGCAGGTAAGGAGTGTAGTGCTGGCTAACTTCATGCTGTAGTCATTTTAAAAGCAGAACCCTCAATTGAGAAAATTCTCCCACCAGGTTTGCCTGTGGGCAATTTTCTTTATTGATGATTGCTGGCAGTTCCATGCCTAGGCTATGCTCCTGGGTATTGTAACAAAGGAGGCTGATTCAGCCAGTATGCAGCCAGTGGCCTTATCAGCTCCTGTCTCCAGGTTTCTGCCGTGCTTGAATTCCTTTCCTGGCTTCCTTCAGTGATGGACTCTCATGAGAGCATAAGCAAAATAAACCCTTTACTCCTGCGAGATGCTCTGGGGTGTGGTGGTTTATCAAAGCCAGTAGAACCCCTGCCTAAGCGATTGCTAAGATAAATTCTAGGCTATTTTCAAATGAAGATGAACCTGTCATGTATGAAAGTATGTGCCCACAAAATATTTTTCAGGTGAATAAAAAACTACTGTTGGCACTAACTAGGTTGCTTCCCTAGTGGAGGTGAACTGGCATCCAGGGGCAGGTAAGGCCATCACACTCAGCCTGAGTATAAATGGGCTGGTCCTGTCTGCCTTGCTTCTTGTCTAACCTTGTTACACCTGAAATCAGGACTCTGACCAACAGTGCAGCAAAAAATGACGCTACAAACAAGACCTGGAAGGCAGAGATGGTAGACACACAGCATTAAAAGCATGGCCTCAGATTTGCAGAAGGGTACAGGGAATTGCCAGAGGGGGGGCAAGTGATAGGGAGTGTCCCGGGACCTGCAGACCCGCAAAACTGAGTTCTTGCCGTCAGAAGGCCCTATACTCTGGAGATCACCTATCATGACCTTTACTCTGTGGCTTTTCTGAAACTTATTTTCTGATGGGGAAAAAAAAAAGTTGAAAATCCCCAGATTATAGAATTTCAAGAAGTAAAAAAAGAAAAAAGATGTAAGTCAAAATTAGTTCTTCCAGTGCAGCGTAATGAATAATTGTCAAAAAGTCATCAAGTGATCTATTTGTCATATTTTTAATAAATGTAAGATTTGTTTTTTCCTTTGGCTTGCCCCTTGACTACAGTCTGGCTGATTGGACAGTTTATTTATAGAAACTTTCTCAAAGGACTCTAGAAGGATGAACATTCTTTGAAAAAAAAAAAAAAACCCAGAGAGCAGGCGTTACCTATCATCAGTATCATAGGCCTGTGTCTCTAAAATGTGAAGGTTTTAGGATTTAGAAGCTAGCTGCCTAGGAGGAATGACAGAAGATTTGAGAGAAGCTCCCAGGTGTCAAACACAGGCTCAGACATTATGTTCAGACTAACGGCAGGATTGTGTGCGCACCATGCCACTCCCTTACAATTGCCCACTCAGAAAATCATCCTGTACTAACTCTATTGGGGCTCTTGGAACTTGTTGTGTGGCCCTAAATCAGCCACTTGGTCCCAAGATTCCTATCCAGCAACAGTAGAAAAGTGATGCTCTGTCTTATGAAGTACTGACTTCTGTGAGAGGACATTCAAGCATGCAGACAAGCCATGCAGACAGCCTCTGCTGGTGGTGACTGCAATGTCTGAGAACCAGCTTTTGTCTGTGACAGGTGAGTCATGTTTCAGTTTCCTCTTGATGCCTGGTCACAGGGACCAGCTTGGCTTTGTAGTCCTGCTGTTAAAGCCTGCGGCCTTGACCCCTGTTTGACCCATGAAGCCACCTATTGGCACTGTCTTTAAACCAAACCACCTGCTGCCTACTTGAGGCTTAAAATGTACTTTCTGTGAATACTGTTCATTTGCCTTACAGTCTCCAAATGACAAAGAACATGGAGCCTGGATCTCTCTGGGAAGGGGAAATAGAAGAGATTTTGTGAGTGGACTGTGGGCAGGTGGGGATGGGAACATAAGAGATCAGGTGTGGGGGTGGTATTGAAAGAAACTACTGGGGGTGTATTTAAGGCCAGGTAACAACCACCTGTAATTCTCCCAGGAGTTACAAGGATGACCCCAGCTAAGACTCCTAGCAGTAAATAGTCTGAACTGGCCATCTGTGACCAGGCAAGTCTTCCAGTGGAGGGATTGGGAAATCAAACCAGCCACATCACCTCCGACCTATAGTCTGTCCTGCCTATGGGATGTGCTGAGATAAAGGTGGCCTAAAGATTGGGGGAGCGGCCAACCAATTATTGCTCTAGCCTAAACCCATGCCAGGAGAGTGAGCCCACCCCTGACACTGCCTGGAGCACCAGGACCCACAGGCTGGATGACCCAGGGATTTAGGATAGAGCCAACACAAGTGAAGAAAAAAATGTCAGTGTAATTGTTTGAATAGTTGGACCTTATAATCTCAGGGAGTGACAATGTGAGAGGTGTGGCCTTGTTGGAGTAGGTGTGGTCTTACTGGAAGAAGTGTGTCACTGTGGGATAGGCTTTGAGGTCTCCTTTACTCCAATTTACTCTACCATCCATCAGTGTGACACTCAGTTGACTTGCTGTTGCCTGCAAGATGTAGATCTCTCGGCTCCCGCCCTATGTCTGCCACCGTGCCTCCATGTCCTGCCATGACCATAATGAACAGACTCTGAGACTGTAAGCTGCCACCTCGATTAAATGTTTTCCTTTTATAAGAGTTGCTGTGGTCATGGCATCTCTTCACAGCAATGGAAACCCTATCTAAGATGGCAATGATGCCTAACAATATTCTTGTATACCCAGATTGGCACCTAGCCCAGTTGTCACCAGAGAGGCTTCATCCACCAACTGATGAAAACAGATACAGACCCACAGCCAAGCATTAGACGGAGCTTGGGGAATCCTGCAGAAGAGGGTGAGAAAGGGTTGTAGGAGCCAGAGGGGTCAAGGACACCACAAGAAAACCCACAAAATCAACTATCCTGGACTCGTAGGGGCTGCAGAGACTGGATCAACAACCAGGGACCCTGCCTGGGACTGACCTAGGCCCTCTGCATGTTACAGCTGTATAACTTGGTCCTCTTGTGGGATTCCTAACAGTGGGAACTGGGGCTGTCTGACATTTACTGGCTTTTGGAGCCCTGCTCATACTGGGTCACTCATACTTTCCCAGCCTTAATACATGGGGAGGGGGTGCTTAGTCTTACTGCAGCTTAATATGACATGTTTTGTTGTTACCCACGCCCATTCCTGAACAGAAATGGAAGAGGAATGGATGGAGGGTGGGAACAGGGTGGGGGTGGGTGCAAGAAGAGGAGGGAGGAGAAACCGCAGTCAGAATATAAAATAAACATAATGTGTGGTGCCTTTTCCAACATCAAAGATTATTATACATTAGACCTTCTGAATAAGATGGCTGGCCTTATTAATGGAAGCTGTGTGAGCCAGAATAAGAACAGACTATCCTGTGGTGGGGGTTTCTGCCACTTCCCAAATAACTAACTGGAAGGCTTAATTTTATAGTAACTGTGGGGCCAGTAGTTGAAGCTTATTACTCTCCAGCTCTTACACTTAAATTAACCCATCTTATCTGTGTTTAGCCATGTGGCTTGGTGCCTGTGCTAAATCCATCCTTCTCATCTTGCTTCTTCTGCATCTGGCTGGTGACTCCTTCTCAGCCTTCCCTCTTCCCAGAATCCTCCTAGTCTGGTTGCCCCGCCTCTACTTCCTGCCTAGCTACTGGCCAATCCGTGTATTATTAAAGCAATACAAATAACAAATCTTACAGTGTACAAGAGCATTATCCCATAGTACTATGCCAAAGAGAGAAACAGAAAAAGGGCTCCAAACATCCAAAAAGGAAGTAAAAGATACAAGAAAACCTCAGGGGTGGGTGGGCCACGACAGAGAAGGAACTGAAACAGCTGTAATTCCCCAGGAGGGGCAGAAGCCACTTCCAAGAACTCAGCCACATGAAAGCTGAGCAGTAAGCTCTGCTCTCCAGACAAGACCATGCACATTCCTGCAAAGTCCATAACTTCTCAACTATTGTTCTCAAAAACACTGAGTCGGGTGAACATTTTAAAAGTTTTCTGGTAAAATGATGAATAACCTCAAAAGTCAACCCAGCACCTGGATAGGAGCATCAGAAACACTATGAAAAAAGCCAATGAAATGGATGAGAAAATGAGCAATCTAGATAACAACAGCACTGTGGAAGGAAATTTCAGAAAGGAAATTGAGAGGGGGTGGGATTAGTAATGTTTGAAATTAAAACTGAGAGATTTCCACAGAGCCATTGCATCTGGTCTGAATCCCCAAGCGATAACTCCTAGAATCTGAACTACATTTTGTTTAAAGTGAATGATTCTTATCTGAGTTCTTCCTGAAGGAATTTCGGAGCTTTTACAAAACTTACTCTAGAGAGGACCCGGCAAACCAAGAGGTCTCACGTCTGAGAACTGCTTAGGCAAACTGTTCCTTCAAACAACTCCAGATAAGAGTTTGGGGTATTTGGAAATGTGTGTGTGTGTGTGTGTGTGTGTGTGTGTGTGTGTGTGTGTGTGTGTGTGTGTGTGTGTGTGTTTCTGCAAAGCCACAGTGCTCAGTCCATTGAGTCAGAGTTCCCAGTGCTGCTTTTGCTAAGCCTGAAATTACGTTCTGGAGTGGCCATTTCTCTCCAACGGACCCCTGAAAAACAGAACACCAACACAAATAGAAAAAAAATACCGGAAAATATCATCAGGAGGCTCGACCAAAAAAGAGTATTATAAATGGAAGACAAGGTCAATGAAATGCTACATTCAAACACCAATAAGGAAAAATAATAAGTAAGCGTGACGACTATTCAAAGGAAAGTATCAACTCTGAACCTCCAAGGCGACGGTCTCAGCACAAAGGAGATTTATTTGCCCCAGAGGGACAGACAACAGGGAATAAGAGAGAAACAGGAGACAGAGGATGAAGGAGAGGGGAAGGGAACGTGGGAGAGAAGGGTATGGGCATTTTGTTTGTATTTATAAAGGTAAAATGTGAAACGCTGTGTTAGGATGAGGTGTTTAATTTTATTTGAGCAGGTTAATTGTGTGAGTCAAAGTGGCTTCTGATTGCTGGACTTAAATACTCTGATAGCCAGACCTTGATAGTCAGACTCAGGAGGAGGAAGTGGCCAAATAAGGGAATGAATCTTGGGTCTAGCTATCTTCAGGAATGTAATCTAGTGGTATTTGGCAAGGCAGAAGGAACGAGAGAAGCACAAGGCCGGCCTGCCAGGGCCGTATTCACCGCTCTCAGGCTGGCCAGAGTCCCTTCAACAATAATAGCCAAGAACTGGCAAACAAAGAGATCGAATCTAAGGATTCATGTAGTAAAAGACAGAGCGGAGACAAACACAACTTAGAGAATACAGCCAATGAAATTATAGCAGAAATTTTCCTCAAATCAAGCCGGTACTCACCGGGAAGCTTCATCTCTACTGATGGCCTTCACGGCACTAGAAGGTTCTGTTCTGTCAGTGGTACTACCCAGCTGTGGTGCTCATGAGTTATAGTAACCACTAGCCTGGCATGATATGCTCACTGCTGAAACAGGGGCGCCACTGTTGCAGGAGTGACCAGTTACTTTCTGACTGGATTTAAGTCTTGATCCACAAGATCTGCCGGGAACCATTTAGGCTACCTGAATGGACATAGAAACAAACTGTCAAGTCAGTTTTTACTCTTATACCATAGAACGGGTATCTTTCAACCCCCATCAAAAAAGCTGCTTTTTGAAGTAGATGCCAATCAATCCAGAGATCCACAGTTGGTCTGTAGGCAGGGAATAAAAGACTGTGGATTGCTCAGCTGTAAATGGGACATCTATAGCCACCTCCCCTCCAAGGCTCAGAGATCATTATTCTAAGAACAATGGGTGGTAGAGCTGTGCAGTGCAATAGTATCTGCTGGGCATGACATGGTTGTGACCCTCATGAACTTGCAGTGATTGTAACCCAAGCCCTGAACAAAATAAACAATGTTGGCAATTGATGGCTTCTGGTGGCTTGAGAACCAGTTTCTTCAGGGGTTTGTTCCTGAAGGTGCTGCTCATGCTTCAGTAGAAGGCTTTACATACGGGCAAGCACTAAGTGGGCTCAGTGAGCTGGAAACAACGTACATGAGGTGGTAAGAGAGGCGAGCGAATAAGGAAAGAATTGGAGGGGAGGAAAATGGGGTTGGCTTGAGCAAAGCACATGATATGCTCTCATGAAATTCTCAAATAAAATTTTTAAATAGATGAAAAAGAGAAAACTAATGAGTTAATGACAGTAACAATGGGCACACCATGAGTCATCCATGTTAATGTATTAGAGTTGCTGAGACACTTTTGTAACAAACTAACTCATGATATCTACTGAAAAAAATATGTCAAACCCCTAACCAAAGTAGCCAAAAGAAGGAGAGAGAAGACCCACGGTAACATAAACAGACATGCTAAAGGTTACTACAGACTTCAGTGAGAAACATCCGAGTCATTAGGGGTAGTTTGAAAACTTTCAAAAACTATATAACCTTTTAAAATTAAACCAAGAAGACATAAACTACTTAAGCAAAGCATAAAAATCCTGAAAGACTGAAACAATAGTAAAAAGTATTTTGACAAAGAAGGAAAGTCAGGATTTGATGGGTCTCTCATAAATTCTACCAAACACGTAAAGAAGAGCTGATTCCAGTAAAATTGAAAGTGGAGGAGCACTATTAAAGTCACTCTAAAGCCAGTGTTACCCTAATACTAAAGCTGGATAAAAACACAACAAAGAAAGAAAACTACATATTAATTTATCTGGAGAACACAGGTGCCAACATCTGTAATAATTCTCCTGCAAAATGAGTAGAAAAATGTATGAAGAGGCTCATAACACCAAGTTGGTGTCATCCAGGGATGCAAGGTGCATACACAAATCAATAAGTATAATTTATCACAAAATAGACTTAAGGATAAAAATCAAATTCTATCTACTGGTACAGAAAAGGCCTTTGACAAAATTCAATATTCATATACAGCTGCAAAGAAACTATGAACAAAAGGAAAGTATTTCAGCCAAATAATGTGACAAACTGAAAGTCAACAATATTGACTGGAGAAATAAAGCCAGGGTATCTTCTCTAAAAATTAGGCAGGAGTGCTGGCGGCCTCACACTTATTCAGTATAATGCTCCAAGTCTTACCTAGACCCGTAAGACAGGAAAAGAAATTACAAGGATCCAAACAGAAAAGGAGTTAATTATCTCAACTATAGATGACATGAACCTACATTTAAAAGAGCTCAAAGAAATATTCAGACCTTAAATACTCTTGTAAGAAAGTAACAGGATACAAAGTCAGCGTATAAAGATGGGTAGCTCTTCTGTATAAGAACATACCAAGAAAGAAATTATGAGGGAAAAAAATCTCATTCTCAATAGCTTCAAAAACAAACAACCCAACCTATAAAAATATAGAAATAAACCTGACCAACAAAGTAAAGGCAGCTACAATGAAAGCTTTAATAAACGGAGGAAAGAGATTAAAAAACACACCAGAAGATGGAAAGATGTCCCTTCTCACAAATTAGCAGAAATCAATACTGTGAAAATGTCTGTATTACTAAGAGCAATCTACAGATTTAATGAAATCCGTCAAAATTCCAGTGACATTCTTCACAGGACTAGAAAACCTAAAATTTATAGATTTATGTGTGGTGGTTTGAATGACACCGACCCGTAAGTACACCCACCCCATTTTTGACAATGCTGTTAAAAACACATTGGAAGGAATTCAGCCTTTCTAACAGGTAGTTCTGGGAATACTAGAACCACATCCTCCTCCCTACACAAAAACCAATTCAAAATAAATCGAAGATTTTTGTTTTGTTGTTTGCTTTTTAAGACGATGTCTTTTGTAGCCTGTGCTGGCTTCAAACTTGTTCTATAACTTAGAACTTGGGCTTCAACGTCTGATTCTCCTGTCGTCACTTTGCAGGGGCTAGGATTACGGGTCTGTACCACAATGTCTGGGCCTGAGTGAAAAACCTTAATAATGTAAGATCTTAAACTTTGAAACTGATAGAAAAAAAATAGCTATCATCAAGGTACAGGCACAGGCAAGCATTTCCTAAAAGGACTCCAATAACTCGGAAAATAATCCCACATCATATATTAAGAAGCTTCCCTATGCCAAAGAAAATAATCATCAGAGAGAAAAGAAAGCCTACAAAAATGGAGAACAGTCTTATATTGGGGTTAAAGCAGGGCGTTAAAGTCTCATAAAATGTCTGAAGAGCTAAAAAGTAATTTAAACACTCCCAATCATCCAATCAGTAAATGGACTAACGAATTCAACAGTGAATTCTCCAAATAAGAAATACAAAGGGCTAACGAATGAATGCGGGGAAGTGTGTTCAATATCATTAGCTGCCAGGGAAAGAGAAAACTTCTTTGAGAGCTGGTGAAAAGGTGCTTTGCTGCCAAGCCAGACCGCTGGAATTCAATCCCTGGAACTCACATGGTGAGATAAGAGAACCAACTCCTACAGGTTGTCAGAGTGGGCATTGGGACACACACAGTTTAAAAACTGCTTTGAGATCTGTCTCACTCTGGTCGGAATGGTTATCATGAAGAAGACAAATGATAGTGAAGATATGGTGAAAGAGGAACCTTATTCACTGCTGGTGGGATCCATGATGGAAATCAGCATGGACATTCACCGAAAAGCAACTGAAAGCAGAGCTACTCTATACCACAGGCATATCCACCTAGTTAACACACCACAGTATGTCCACATTCATTGCTGTGCTACTCACAGCAGCCCAGAAATTGAACCAGTCTATATGTCCATCAATATTCCATCTTGGCAGCAAGTTCCTTAAGACATAGGATATTCTGAAGATAGAACAGCCCATCATGCAGAAAAGCTCATTAAAACTCAGGTAATAACTCAGAATCAGGAAGTCCCTGATGAGAGGCATGCTTTCAGATAAACCCAGTTGGCTTGGGGAGGCAAATCTTCCAAGCTGCCTGAAACAAGCAAAGACCAGTTGTAGTAGTTTGAATGTAGTTGGCCCCCATAAGCTCATAGGGAGTAGCAGTATTAGGAGGGGTGGCTTTGCTGGAGTAGGTGTGGTGTCACTGCAGGGGTGGGCTTTGAGATCTCATGTATGCTCAAGCCTTTCCAAGTGTCCCAGTTCAATTCCTGTTGCCTTCAGATCAAGCTGGAGAGATGGCTCCGCAGTTAAGAGCACTGACTGCTCCTCCAGAGGTCCTGAGTTCCATTTTTAGCAACCACATGGTGGCTCCCAGCCATCGCTAGCGGGATCTGATGCCCTCTTCTGACATAAAGGTGTGCATGCAGATAAAGCACTCATACACTGAATAAATATATCTTTTTTAAAAGATGTAGAACTCTATGCTCTTTCTCCAGCACCATGTTTGCCTACACATCACTATGCCCTGCCATGATGATAACAGACTAAACCTCTCAACTGTATGCTACCCCAATTGAATGTTTTCCTTTATAAGAATTTCAGTGGTCCTGGTATGTAGTTGTGGGGTTTCTTGGTCCCAGGCGGCCAGAGGCCCAGACCCACAGGCCTGCAGTCAGTCCCAGACCCCTTAGCTGCCCACAGCTGCTCAGGCCCCCAGAAATGACTCAGACGCTTATATTAACTTCATGCTGTTTGGCCTACGGTTCAGGCACATTGCTAGCTTGCTCTTATATCTTAACTCAACCCATTTTCATTAACTTGTCTGCCACGTGGCCCGTGGCTCACCTGTGTTCCTTACATGTTTCTTCTTGGGCGGCAGGCTCCGTCTGTCTGACTCTGCCCTGCTTCTCCTACCTATGCTCTGATTTCTCCTCCTACTTTTTCTATGGTGCCTGTCATGGGCCAAAACACCTCCTTTATTTAAAGACTGATATTCACAACATACAGAAAGGCATTTCCACATCACTTCACAATAATAGAAACCCTAAGTAAGACACCAGCCAAGCTGGCTGAAAGAGGCTCAGCCCCAAGGAATGACCTGGAAGAGCTCCATTATTTGGAGTTGCCTTTGAGTTATGCAGCAAGCTTCACGGCTCCAGCTTTTCTAAGATGTCACCCGTGCTATCTTTAAGTCATTTCTGCTCCTGTAAGTGACCCTCATCCACACTCTTGTAAATAACCCCAATATAAGTAACCCCGATATAGTTATAAGTTGGACTTTGGTGATATCCTTACTTTGGTCTGTAAGGGGTTCTGTATCTGGGAATGAGTGGATGTTTATGCAAATCTCCCCAAGAATAGTGTCACAAAATAGTATAGTTGGTATAATAATGTCTGGCAACTGATTTTAAAAGGTTAATATTTATTAAGGTTCTATAAGGAAGCACTTGCTGATACAAGAGATTAGACAGTTATGCATTTCCTGGACAGCTGGACTGGTCATCAAAGAGGATGAGAGAGCAAACAGGGAAAGAGGACCAGGGCATAGTACAGAGGTTCTTAACTTGGCCTTCTGGCCGCGCCCCAAATACTGGGTCTTCAAGGCCTAAAAGCCATGCCACTATGTCCAGGTAACACTGCTGCTCCCTACTATACAGCACAAGATTAGATCTGTTTTCAAAATCCACCATAGTCACAACGGTCTCCATTTATTTGGGTACCAACTACGTGCAAGGTGCTTTGTCTGTATTAACCCACTTAGTTCTCCCAACGAGAGGAACAGAGTATATTATTCCCACGTTGAAGCTGAGAAATAAATTCTCCAACAGATTAAAGGACTTGTCCACCCTCCCACAGCTGGTATGTTACAGGTGTGGTACATGACTTCCTCCATCTGATCATGTAATACATTATTTCAATCTGGCTCTCACACTTACGGAAATATTGCATATGAACAGACACCATGCAGGATCAAGGGACTCGGGATGCTCAGTAAACAGAATACTTAGGCTATGAAGTGCTTTCTTCATTGGTGCAACATTTCAAGATAGGATGGAAACTGGAAGGCCATTCGAAACCTCCACTTACCAAGGACCTAATGGACCAGCAGAGCAAACATCACCTCTTTCCAACATCCCAGGTCCAAGCCAAACCTAAATCAGAATCTGTATTTTAACCCAAAGATAAGGTGAACGGAACAATCAAGTCGGCAAAGCACTGTTTTAAGCAGGACCATATGTCCTGAATCATCTGGGAAGTTTCATAGTATGCCAGGACCTCAGTTGCATTGACGGTTATAAGGCTGAGTGTGTGTGTGCTTTTAAAAGCCACCCAGGAGGAGACAGTGTACAGTCAAGGTTGAGAGTCACCGACCCAGTTCAACCCCATTGCCTTACCTTCTCCTTACCTTCTCTCATGCTTGGCTTTATACTGCAGCGACAGCAAGCAGAATGACCTGCCAAACGTAATACAAAGTGTGTGGACCTTAGAACAAAACAGGCCAAAATGCTCACTTGCTTTGTAAGCAGGCTGTTTATAAGATGGATATAACAGCCCTCACACCTCAGGTCACTACAAAGATGATCTGTGCCAGAAAGGGAGGCAGGAGTCAGCACAATCAGGAACCCCAATAAGTGACAACTGTTCTGACTGACCCTGTCAGATCGCACCTGAGGCAAATGACTGTTGGAAGAGCAAAGGCCCAGGCATCAACAAGTCCTCCGCAGAGTCTCCAAGTTGGAGATAGTCTGCTGATATGATGTTTGCTGAGACACTTGATAAAAAATTCAGCAAGGCTTCACGGCCCACAGAAAGGAAGCTGCAGCTCCTCTTCTATGGGTGCCTGTCCCAAATCAGCTTTTGTTAAAATACAAAATTTCCTATACTGTATTTTTATAGAATAATAGAATTAACATAGGCAGAAAATAGCCCCTTTGGTGAAATTCATTTAGTATAACTCTGAGGTTCTTAAAGAAAACACAAGTGTGACTTTATGCTTTTCTACTGTTATTTTTAAATGATTTTGTGGTAAAATGCATGTGTGGAATTTACCATCTTAGTCATTTTAAGTGTCCAACGTAGTGATATTAAGCACATCCACACAGCACAGCTGTGCGGTGAGTTTAGCAGCTTTCTCTTGCACATACGAGCATAGGAAGCATTTTTGTAATTGCTGCTGTTCTGGAAAGTTTTTCATTTAAATTTGGAAATGAGCAGGAATACAGGCAAGGATAACCAACACTGGAGACACTAAAGTTTGAAATAGTCTACCTATTACTGCAGAAGTTTATATGCACATATATTATGTACATATATATATGCCATACACATGTATAGGTGGTTCCGGTAGGGGCATTTCCAACCACTCAGATATTAGACTTGTATATTAGACACCACAGACTAGCAAACAGCACAGTGCCAGGAATAAGTTATCTTTTTAGGAGTTGGAGTTGTTGGCCTCAGGCTATGGCCAGGGCTTTGGTTTCCTGCCAGAACTTAATAGTAGGACCCTATTGCTATAGTAGGACCCTATTGCTATAGTAGGACCCTATTGCTATAGTAGGACGCTATTGCTATAGTAGGGCCCTATTGCTATGGTAGGACCCTATTGCTATGGTAGGGCCCTATTGCTATGGTAGGGCCCTATTGCTATGGTAGGGCCCTATTGCTATGGTAGGGCCCTATGGCTATGGTAGGACCCTATTGCTATGGTAGGGCCCTATGGCTATGGTAGGGCCCTATTGCTATGGTAGGGCCCTATGGCTATGGTAGGGCCCTATTGCTATGGTAGGGCCCTATGGCTATGGTAGGACCCTATTGCTATGGTAGGGCCCTATTGCTATGGTAGGGCCCTATTGCTATGGTAGGGCCCTATTGCTATGGTAGGGCCCTATTGCTATGGTAGGGCCCTATTGCTATGGTAGGACCCTATTGCTATAGTAAGACCCTATTGCTATAGTAGGACCTATTGCTATAGTAGGACCTATTGCTATAGTAGGACCCTATTGCTATAGTAGGACCCTATTGCTATAGTAGGACCCTATTGCTATAGTAGGACCCTATTGCTAAAGACACCATATACTTGAGTCAGAGAACATGGAGAAATGAAGCTGGTACTGACCTGGAAACTTCATCCCTACTAGCCAACTTTCGTAGTGCTGAAAGGTGCTATGCACACTACCAAAGGAAACCAGTGACTGTGCTGATTTGAGTAAGAATGGCTCCACAAGCTCATAGATTTGAATGCTCTGTCACCAGAGACTGGTGACTGGTGACTAATTTGAAAGGATTAAGAGATATGACCTTGTTTGTGGAGATATTTCACCTGGAGTGGGCTTTGAGGTTTTAAAAATCTATGCTAGGTTCTCTCTCTCTCTCTCTCTCTCTCTCTCTCTCTCTCTCTCTCTCTCTCTCTCTCTCTCTCTCTCTCCCTCACCATACTGCATGTTAGGATGTAAAGCTCTCAGCTACTACTTCAGCGCCATGCCTGTCTGCTTCCCAACATGATGATCAAACTCACCCTCTAAACTGTAAGCAAGCCCCCTCTTTAAATGTTTCTGTTTCTAAGAGTTGCCTCTTCACCGCAACAGAGCTGCTGTAACTAAAGCCGTCATTATCAGTATTATCCAGTATTATCAGTATTATCCAGCCACAAATCACGTGAGGTATAGTAACAACCATCCTGGTAAGATACACCTACTGGGGAAATAATGGCACCAATGTCATACTTTCTGATTAGATCTAAGTCCTACGCCATTAGATAAAGGCTACACCTGGCACCATTATCAGGGCCAAGAGCCTGTGACTAGACAGATCATGGGTCTTATGAAAGAATGTACTATCATTTTCTACTAAAGTGTTGAACTCACTCCTAGTGACTTCTTGCTTTACCAGTAGATTGGTGTATCTCTCAACTCTCATCAGAGAAGTTTCTTTTTGAAATAGATGACGATTAACACAGAGACCTGAAATTTGTCAAGAAGAATAAGAGACTATAAAATGCACAGCCCTAAGTGGGACATCTATATAAATCCTTCCTCCACCCGGCTGAGAGAGGAGACAAAAGACTGTAAGAACCAGACATGGTGGATGACTACAAGGAAACAGTGTTTTCTGGACACAACAGGGCAGTAGCACATATGAAGTCACAATGATTGGGACAGAATATATTCAATTTGTACAAACTCAAGCCAAAGAGAAATCCCATCATGGAGAGGGAGGAGGGCATGAAGTTCCACTCTAGACTAAGGACTGACACCTGCTGGGAGGAGAGTCTGTTTCCTTTCGGGGTGAAGGTTGACCAAGCCCCAGCAGATGGCCCCCACACTAAGAGTATGGAGACCACACTCTGATTTTGTTTTTTGAGGAGGTCATAAAGTTGGCCATGAAAGGAAAAGGGTGTGAACGTGAACAGAACACATTGGCTTTTGAAAGAGATGATTAAAAATGAGAAAATAAAGATAGAAACAAACTGGAAAGGGTCTCGGGGACTGGCGCACTTTCTCCTAGATCAGCACTTAAGTACTTTAGGTGTTTTCACACTTTGTAACAACCTGTGAGGGAGGTAAGTGGGCCAAGAAGGCAAGGCAGCATTTGAGGATGAAAATAAGAAAGGGCATCCTTCCCCGGGAGGTGAAAGCTGAAGGTCTCAACTTCCCTCCAGGTGAAATGGGACACTGGACACAAGAGAATTTTTAAGAGGGAATGGAAATGAGTTGGTGGAAGGTTTTACTCCACACTTGGTGATTTCCAATCTCCCTTAAAGCCTGGTGGAAATGTCCCTGGGGACTGGTCAATTCCTGGTGGGAGAGCTAAGCCTAGCCTATTTTCTGATTCCCATCCCTGGTGCAGTGACATCAGACTACATCTCAAAATGGAGAACAGCTGTGCAAATGCTTGGGTTTCCAGTGGCTTCTGTTGACAATGTAGCAGGAGGTAGGGGCTCCGCTTGGTCAGCTCACCCAGGGACTAAAGCACAGAGCTCTGGCTGGTGTGCTTCCTTCTCTATTTTCTCAACTTGCCTCTCCCCAGCTCAACCCCCTGGCCTTGCTTCTGTGCTTCCTTTTCTCTGAGATAAATTACTCTTACAAAACACTTTGAAGTGAGCTTTATCATTTCCCAGTGATAAATGAAGACAGTGCCTCTCAGAGAGACTAAAGAAATGGACACTGGGAATGGTTTGTAAATGCACAACTGCATCCTCCATACAGCTCTATGTGCCTGAAAATGTGGCTGAAACTACAAATTAGGGCTTGATTTCTAATTTTATGCCACAAAATGGGGCTTTACTTCTTAATTTTTTTTATCTTGGTATGCTATTTAGATTTTAAAAAATGATGAAGAAAATGTTAGTGACATAGCACTCACTTGGAAGTATGTCAGACTTCTCTGCAAGCTTCTCTTCTGAGGACTGGCTTTAACAGTACCAGGAGGTGCTATGCAAGTTGCCAAAGGAAGGAAGCAATCAATAATCATTCCAAGCTGTAATGCCCAGGAACCACAATGACCAGCATGGCAAGATATCCCTAGAGTGCAATGTGGCGCTTATCTCTTGTGGTAGCCAATGTCTACTTGGACTTCAGGCACAATGAGCAGAATGGAAACCTAGCCAACCACTGGGGCTAGTGATACGGATCGTGGAGGAGAACCCGCCACTGTGATTACTAAACCAGTGTAATTCCTAACGTGTTCCAAATGTCTGTTCTTTTACCCACAAATAAGTGTAACTCTCAACAAAGAAGTTCCTCTTTGCAGCAGAGACCATTACAGAAACCACACCTCATCGAAATGCAGAACAACTGATTGTGGGAGCCCCAGCCTTGGCTAACATATCCATAGCACAGCCCTCACACCGGAGACGCACCCAGCCTTGGCTGACATGTCCGCAGCACAGCCCTCACACCAGAGACGCAAAAAACATAGCTGAAGAAGAGGCAGAAAGGTTGTAAGAGCCAGAGGACCAGGAAGTCTGCTTTGAGATTGTGTGTGTGTGTGTGTGTGTGTGTGTGTGTGTGTGTGTGTGTGTGTGTGTGTGTCCTAGAAGTTTCAGGGAAGCCACACCTATGTTACCTCACAGTACAGCTGCCTAAATAACACCCGAACAATGACAACATGCTAACACGGAAGGGGAACTCTCAGTGGGCTCCACCAACACAAGAACTAAGGGCAACTGAAGACTGCTGAGAAAGAAGAGTCTGTTTTCCCCAGAGAGATGGCTCAGAATGTAATATACATATAAGCAGGAATGTATGGAATCAGCAGATTGTACTCAGTATGTATGTATATATATACATATATACATTTAAACAATAATAATGAAAAAGAGGCCATGAATTTGAGAGGGAACAAAATGGGACATGGAAGGAACTGGAGTGTGGAGAGGAAAGAGGAAAATGAGGTCATTAATTTTTTCCAATTGCAAAAATAATTTGGTTGGTTTTTTACAGTATTCCAGATTTAGAACTAACACATTGTGAGGAGGAGGAGGAGTCAAAGAATTTGAGGAAAAGATGTTCCACTATTCAGATACTATCGCCCAGCTTAGCAAAGAATGTACTGGTCATCAACGACCTCCATGAACTAATCAAATTCTGACAAACATCTTGGAGTTCAAGTTGTTTCACATCAATCTTACTGATGTCAACCAACATCTATATCGGAACTACACTTGTTTGTCAGTTTCCACCACAAGTTGGTTATAGATAAAAAACAGACCCACAGAAAAGCAACTCTGAGGGAACCGGTTAACAGACTGGAATTTACAGCTCATTTTTGGAATTTACGATAAATGACAGCCTATCACTTTTAATTTTGTGCTACAGTTCTTTTATGTCGATATGGTTTACCTGAAAACTATATTTGTGTACAGATGGAAACGTATACACACACATGTAGTTTTTGAAGAGTCTATTGTTAAACATTTGCAAACTCATTCACAATCCAATTTTAAATTCAATTTTACAGGCCTGCAGGGACAGACAAGGAATTGCTGCTCTAGAGTCTGGAGCGTGGGACCTATGAGATGCTCAGCAGATGAAGGTACTTCCCACAGTACATGACAGACTTTGCAATCCTAGGACCTACATAGTGGAAGCAGTTCCCACAAGTTGCCCCCTGATATGCATCTATGCCATAGCACTCATGCTGGCCCCGACATACACATAGACATGCACACAAATGAATAATTATATTTGTTTTATTTTATTTTTATAAAGATTTCATAGTAATGGTAATTTGACTTGTGGTAGATGATGATCCTGGCTCTAACTTCTTCACACTATTATGAGTTCTCACACACACACACACACACACACACACACACACACACACACACACACGAAGGGGACTACTTCTGTGAGTACTCAAAACCATCAGTAAGCTCCCCATATGGCTCAGTGTTGTCTGAGATCCCATATGGTTTCCTGCTGATCCCAACATTCTGATGGTTCTTGGGACTTTGACAGCTAAGACCCCAGGAGAGCCTCAATGATGTGGTCTGGATCACCAAGGCACTTGGGATACAAAAGAGATTTTACCAGCTAGTTTGGAAGGTTCATTAGCGAAGAAAGAAACACATCAAGATTACCGCAAGGTTGGCATGGCCTAAGGACATCATCTGCCTATTTTCCCACTGCTCTTCTCTGTGCTATTTCTTTGCCAGGAACAAGGATTCTGTCAATCCTCAATTGATAGCTATTTGTTGTTACAAGGACAGCTACAACACTTTTGACCAGCATTTGTGTTGAGCTGGTTCCTTTGGCTTCAAATTGCCCATCCACACTTGCTTTCCCTGTGGTCTTTGTTTGGACTGAACTTTGGAGCGGGGTGTACAGGCTGGAGATCAGAGTGGGGACAGAAGGTTGGAGGAGGCTATTGCTGCTCCTTCCCTAGAGACTGCAGTGTACCTTGTCACACCAGGAGACCTATGAACCCAGCCTGGAAAGACTCCTTTGTCAATGGCCTTCATCTGCTCACATCTTTGTAGTCCCTCAGATACCCTTCAGCCACCATTTTTGACTCTTCTGCTCCCTGTCGACAGTGTGCCGAACACATGCCAGGATCTTCTTCACAGTGTATGTTCATCGCTGCAGTCAGTCATCCCAACAGCCATGGGAAGGAACATCAGCATCAACCAAGTCTACAGATGAGGAAATTGAGGCCCAGTGTGGTCCCGTAGGGCCAGGCAATGCATCTCGGGACACTGAATTAGGTGGGGTATGCAGAGACATTATGACATTCCCCCACCTCCTGGCAGCATGGAACAGGACTGCTTTCTCCCTGTGGTACAGCCACATTCTCCGTTTCTAGTGAGGCTGGAAACATACGGTTAAGGTCATGTGGTAAAGGGCCTTGAAGAACGTGTTGCTTTGTTTTGAAAACGTCTAGGAGCTACTGAGGATGTCTACAGTAAGATAAACAAGAGAACCGAGGAAGAGGCACGGGCTGGTATTGGCCTCCTAGTCAATAAACCCAATCAGCTCTTCCCCAACACCCTCTAGACAAGCACACAATGACCAGGCAAAACCAATGCAATCTCTAGTCCTGCTCCACCAATCAGGCGCCGCTCTAGGACTTTCATGCTCTGTCATGAAACCCACTTTTTAAATTTGGAAATGTTCATTCTTTGTTTATGAGGTTCTTTAGCCCTAAAGGAAGAGAGGCTCCGGAAGGTGATGGCTACTGGAGCATAGCGTGCATGCAGGCAGTTGACACCAGGGAGCGTACTGTTGTGCCCTTGTCTAAGAAATGATTGCTGAAAGTGTAAAGAACACTCTCAGTCTAAACAATCAGGTGACGCACTGGACAGTGTGAGGGAGAGAAGGGAGATGTCACCTTCCAGAGAGTCCCATCAGGACACATATCAGAAGAGCTGGCCTCTGGGGACACTGAACATTGCTCTGATGTGTCACTCCACACAGTGCGCAGTGCGAGGCTTCATTGTCAGCCCTGGAGCTGGTGATACATTGATGTGGATATCCTCCACGGTAGCTTTCATGGTAAATGAGATTTCCCAGAAGAGTCAAAGATCAAAGGCAGAACGAGAGATGACGGTTGATTTTCTCGTGTGAGTCACAGCTGGGATCACCAAACACAGAGTTCACCAAATGTTGTGAGCAGGGATGACAGTCCCAGAATAAAATTACAGCTTTCTGGTGTGACGTTTAATTAACACTTTTCATCTGATTAAGGGCACTGTCACCACCAGTGACAGTGTGAATTACCCATCACCCAAACAGTCTTCCTCTGGAAATTTATCCTAAAGCACTCTTAAATATGTAGGCTACGACATGGCTACAGAGATAATCTCCAGACAGCTCTTTAATAGTGCAAACATTCAGAAACAACTTAATCCCTCCCCCCACCAAAAAAGAGGGTAATTAGCTAAAGATAGTATCATCGTTAACAGGCTACCACTATGGTCCACATTGTACATACCATACATACGTATACATTAGGACTCCTGTATTTGTATATTATTCCTTGGCACAGTGTGGGGAAAAACTTTTGTATTCTCTTCATTAAGATTGGTGAATGACATTATTAGGATGAACCTTAACTACTTTTTTTGATAAAGAAAATATTACAACACACTCAGAAGCATCCACCACAGCACCTACATGAGTCCTGAGGAATTGATCTAAACTATCCACACCACCCTGCCACACCCAGACCTTCTCCCACACACCCCTTTGCTCTGTTGCATCATTATATGAGCCTACTAGGTGAAGTCCCCTAGATCATTTCACTTGCAAACCCCATGCCCAGGCCCAACTAGGAATCCAACCTCAGTGTACATTCTCTTCAATAGTCATTCCAGACGCTTCCCTGCAACTCTCCACACCCATATTGCACCCACACATGCTCTCATGGTGAGCTTGCTCAACACCACCCCTTCTGTCTAGCCCAGCAGGGAGTCAGACTCATATGCTCTACCAGTGAATCTGCCCCAGATCTCTTGCTAACACTGCCCCTCTATGCTTAGATCAAGTCCAGAGCTACTGCAGGCTTTCCCAGACAGCACTAACTTGGCATCAACTCAGTATCTCCAATCAAAAATTAACAATGAAAAACAAAGAACGGACCTACAAACCTTCATTTCTCATCTGAAATGCACCAAGTAGGAGACACAGTAAAACTTCCACTCAACAGAGGCAGTTAAATTGTCATTTCAGATGCACAGCCGAAGAAGTAAACCCATATGCACATCACATCACTCAAAACCCAATATGAAAGACCATGACAATATGTCCCTCACCACTACCACCCTCCAAAAACACGCAGGTTTTAGTAGAACTGTTATCCAATGAGAATTACGTAGATGAACTCCAGGATACAGAATTTAAAAGAAAAACTATAAACATGATTAAAGAATTCAAGAATTTTAAAGAGGACACAAACTACTTGAATGAACTTAAAGAAAAGAAGAATAAATTCCTGGTAAAAATGCAGGAAAACACAAAGCATGAGGCTGAATGAAATGGTGACAATTAGTCTCCGTTCTGTTGCTATGATTAAAAAAAAAAAAAAAAGTGACCAAAAGCAACTTATTTGGGTCTATAGCTCTGGAGGGAAAGAGTCCATAAAGGCATCAGGTGCCCAGAGCAAGGAGAGAAAACACATCTCAATGAGGTAGAGAGAGCACAGCGAAGGTGAGCTATAGGCTCCAAAGCAAACCCCAGCCGCGCACTTCCCCCAGCAAGACTCTCCTCCATAACCTCCCCAAACAGCACCAACCAAGCCTCAAGGAGATGAGTAAGAACAACCAAGAGGCTACAGGAAAAAAAGGGGGTGGGGGGACTGAAATACAAAACAACTCAGAACGCAAACAAAAACAACCACAACAACAAAGGGGCAGCCATCACACATTTGCAGAGACAACTTTAAGCAACCAAGAAGCAACGGTCTGTTGATTGGACTGAGAAACAAAACCCATCTGTTGCATGAATTCTGGTTGTGATAACGGAAACTCAGAGCCAGATCTCAGGGAAAGGCTGAGATATCAAAGAGAGGCAACACCACAGCCAGATCTCACCCAGCTGTCTTCCAGCTTCCTCAGCCTCGCTCCTCCCTCTTCCTGCTTCTACTGTCCATCTGTCTTCCTACGCCTGCCTTAAATACCCTCTTTGCCCAGTTGTTTCACATCCAGGTTAAGATTAAAGGTATGGGTAGTTAGCTATTTGGTAGTTAGCCTTGAACTCACAGGAACACAGAAAGATCTGTCTCTGGAGTTATGAGATTAAAGATGTAGGTGACCACTCCTGGATACTCCCTGTGCTGGGATTAAATGTGTAAATCACCACTCTCTGACCCTTCTGGATTGACTGTAGGGGGATCTATTCTCTGATATTTCAGACTGGTTTTATTAAATATACAACTTATCACCACAGCCATCTTTTTATTGTCTTAAAAAAAATTGATTTGACCTTCCAGGACAAAGACTGCCTTAGACTGAAAAGGTAAGCAAATGGTACCTGGAAAAAGTGAGCTTTGCTATCATATCTGACAAAATAAGCTTCAAACAAACAAACAAAAATACTCAGAAGAGATAAAAAACAAAAACAAAAAAACAAACAAACAAACAAAAAAACCTTTTCATTCTGATCAAGGAAAGAATTAGCCCAAAAGCCACTACAATCCAAAACACCAATGCACCAAACTCCAACACACCAAATTAAATATAAAAATCATACATCTGGACTTCAGGACACAGAGTAATGCCGAATCAGTAATATCAGGTGATGTCAATACTCTTCCCAATATACAGGTCATACGGACAAAAAATAAATGAAAGGACATCAGAAATAAATCTCATACATCAAATGGCTTTAACAGAACATTCTACCTGTCACCAAAGAGTACATTTTGACTCAGCAGCCTCTGGAAGTTTTTTACTAAAGTATACCACATATTGGAACACACTCAAAAAAATTCCAAAACAGCAAAAAAAAATTTACAATGTCATGTATTTTATATTTTATGTGACCACAATGCAAAAAAAAAAAAAAAAAAAAAAAGCTTGAAATCAACAGCAAAGGAATGTCTAGAAAAAACACAAGTTCAAGGATAGCAAATGACACACTGAGGAAGAAATTGAGATGTTTAATTCTGAGGAATAAATGAAAATGAAGCATGCCAAAACCTAGAGGACGCATTAAAAGAAGTACTGAGAGAGAAATATATGTTTCTAAATACCTACGTTTAAAAATAAACAGGAAGGGGGGGATTCAAAAATTTGAGAAGAAAACATCTAAATTCAAACCCAGCAGATTGGAAGAAATAATCAAAGTCAAAAAGGAATGGGATAGAAAGAAACAAAAATATAGAGAATCGATCTAAGAACTGGCTCTTTGGAAACGTAAACAAGACTGACCACTGACCCTTAACTGGATTAACCGGTGAAAGACAGGGGAGACCTAAATTAATAAAAATCTGAGGCAAAGATTATAGCAAATATCAACGAATGAGAATACTTTAAAAACTCATTCTCCATTATGCAGGGTGAGGTAACAGACCCAGAAAAGCAAACGCTGTGCATTCTCTCTCATCTGTGATTCGTAGGTCCAAACCTTTAATCTGAATGTATAACCTGTAGTAACTGCAGAAGCCAGCGAGCAGGAAGGGTGGGCAATGTGCAGAGGATCCTAAAGCCAGGGGTGGTAGGACATGGATGCTATGGAGGGGCCGGGGAGAGTGAGCAGGAAATTAGCCGGGGGGGAGGAGAGATAAATAACATAATGGATGTTTGAAAAACCGTAAGGAAACATATTTTTAAGACAGGTTCTCATTGTGTGCCCTTGGCCATCCTTGAACTCACCAAGATCCACTTGCCTCTGCCTCCCACGTGCTGGAACAAAAGGTGTGTGTCACTGCTGCCACCAGGGCCAGCTGGAAAAAAATATTACACCTATGTATACAGATGTATACATATGTGTATATGTGCCTCTCTCTCCCTCTCTCTCTCCTCTCTCTCTCTCTCTCTCTCTCTCTCTCTCTCTCTCTCTCTCTCTCTCTCTCTCTCTCTCTCTCTCTCTCTATGTGTGTGTGTGTGTGTGTGTGTGTGTTATTACACCACAGAAGGTGGTAGTGTTCCTCTCAAGAACCACAGACATCTAAAACCAATACCAAGCATGGGAAATCTTCCTCCAAGTTGCTAGTTAGAGTTAGCCCAGGAGAGATCTAAAACAATACAGGCCATTGCCACTGCCCCTGGTTGCCCCCCCAAAACCCATGGAGGTAAGACCCTATTGCTGAAGACGCCACACAGCTCAGTCTCAGAGGAATTGAGATGGAACTGATGGACTGGCTACCATAGTCTCAGAAGGTCCTATGCAAGACACCGAGAGAGAGAAGCAATCTATAATCCTGCCCATTGGAGAAACCTATGAACCACAACCACCAGTTTTTGAAGGAGGTTTCTGGTCCAGACTTTCTGGCGTAGCCTCGTGGTCTGGACCCACAGACCCGCAGTCCCACAGACCCACTGAAACACACAGACACTTACATTAATTGTACGCTGATTGACCTGGGGCCCAGGCATACAACTTGCCAGCTCTTTACCCTTAAACTAACCCTTGATTCTAATCCTGTTCAGCCATGGGGCTCGGTACCTTTTCTCAGAGCAGCATACTTGTCCTCTGCTTCTTCTGCCTTCTCTCTGGCATTCTGCTCTGTTCTTCCTGTTCCCAGAGTTTTCTTAGTCTGGTAGCCCCGCCCACACTTCCTATCTACCTTCGACCAATCAGTATTTTTATTAAACAAGTAGGCAGGACAATTATATACAATGTGACAACCAGTGTCCTGACAAGATATTGCCAAGTGGCTGCCTAACTGGGCATAAGGCCTGCAGACTAGAAGAGTACTCATGTTTGGTACTGTAAACCCAGCCAGGCACCCATGGCTGAAGAGGTTACAGAACCCAGAGAAGAACGTACTGCGGCCATTTTCCTAGACTACTAGGAAACTGCATTGTGAACACTTACCCTCACACCCACAGGTAAGCAGAGCTCTCTCCCCTCAACAAGGAAGCTTCTTTTTGTGGATGGGGGCTACTACAGAGACCTGCAACTGGTCAAAATGTAGAGAATAAGTGATTATGGGATGCTCAGCCCCAGGTGCGTCTACAACACAACAAATACACCTAAACTTATCTCCTAGAACATCACGGAACAGGGGACAGAAAGATGGTAAGAGCCAGGGAACAGGATGCTGTGTACCAGGCTTTTTCTTTTGGGCCACCAAGCAGCTTCCAAATCATGACTTGAAGACTTAATATTAATTATGAATGCTCGGCCTATCTATGCCTATCTCTCTAACTCTTTTAACTTAAATTATCCTGTTTCTTCTCATCTACATTTTGCCTTTGGGCTTTCTCCCTTTCTTTCTGAATGTTCTATTCCATAGGGGCTGTGTGGCTTCTGGCCCAGGGCATCTCCCTCCCTCCTCCTTCACCTAGATTTCTCCTCCTGTTTTTTTCTCTTTTCCTGCTAACCCCCACCTATCCCTCTCTCCTCCCTAGCTATTGGCCATTCTGTTACACATCTTTACATAGTTAAACAAATGCAGCATAACCAAATATAACACACTTTTACACAACCTTTACACAGCTAAAATAACATCCCACAGCATAAACAAATGTAAAACGTCTTTATATAGTTGAATAACAATGTTACCTGTGAGATAGTGTCTTCTAGACATAACAGGGATGTTGCACCCCAGAAATCTCAACAATATAAGGCCAAAACAAGACCAGTACAAAGACAACACCAGTTGATATGCCTCTCTGCGTGGGGGAAATTTCACAAGTCCTATCCTTAGATGATGGGCTGCCATGAAGGGAAGAATCAGTTTTCTCTGGGGACTCAGATTTACCATTTATTCCCAAGTGGCCAACCATAAACACATGTACATACAAGCAACACTAAACGTGCTCTCTCTCTCTCTCTCTCTCTCTCTCTCTCTCTCTCTCTCTCTCTCTCTCTCTCTCTCTCTGTGTGTGTGTGTGTGTGTGTGTGTGTGTGTGTGTGTGTGTGTGTGTGTGTGTGTGTAACAATAATTATAGGAGAAGAGGTCATGAATTCAAAAAAGTGAGTTGGTGGGAACAAGGGAGAAGCTGGAGGTGGAAGCGAGGGAGGTGGGAATAATATAAATATAGTGCTCATATGTTAAATGCTCAAAATATGAAAGTTTTAAACTAGAAAAAAAGTTACTAAAGACAGTTCACTAGGCAGGTCCTAACAGAAGAGTCCCACCGTCCAAGAACAAGATCATACCTGTCCCTCTGGTCCCAGCTTCTGCCCTTGGTGCAGTGTAGTCCAGCCTGGTTGGGACACACTGTAGAGAACTCCTGAAGCATAAAGGTGATGGTGTGGTTCCTGTCCCGGTGGGACTGGGGGGGGGGGGGGTACGGACACGTACACTTCAACCGAGGCTCAGCAGTTGTTACAGGGAAACTAGGTTTGGAACTCTCCTGGATGCCCAGAAACAAGACTATGCTAAAGCACTCTCTAAAGCACCTCTTCCAAATGAAGGCTACCAAATCCGAGCCTCCTCACAAGTGCAAAGTGTATCCATGAGAACCGAACCGGGGCTCAGAGAGCAGCGATTGAAGAGATGGTCCTCTGCCCTCCTGAAGGCGCATGTGCGTGGGGACAGCGCTGCAGTTTATCCTCCAGAGTGAGTTCCCACAGTACTCCCCTCCGGTAGACTATTACCTGCATTAAAGGGTGGACTTTCCCTTTTCCTTGGCACTATTCTAGTCTAGTCCTCTGTGCTGAAGTTTTAGTGCAACGGCATGCTGCCCCCTCCTGTTCATCTGCATCACTACACCCTGTCGCAAGGGGTTGAGGAGGAACAGGATCACATGTCTTCTCTGCTTCACAGAGAGAAAAGAAATAAACTGGACATCTGGTGACGCTGCCACAAAACATACAAATAGCTGTCATACAAACTGTAAAGTGTGATTTATTCCCAAGTGGCCAACCATAAACACACGTATATATGAGCAACACTGAGTTGTTTTATTCCTCTAAGAATAAAAATGTTAAATTTTGGTCTGGATAATAGCTAATAACTAGCACAATACTAGGTTTGTGGCACATACTGCATCATTTAATTCTCCCAGTGTCCTAAGACCGGGAACCACTAGTCTCTCGGAGCTAGTATCCAGTTCACACCGGAACAAAGAAAAGTAAACAGCATGTGGTAGGCGCAAAGGACCACATGATGATGGCAGGGTCAGTGCTTTGCTGACGTTGTGTTGGCTGTTGTTGGTAAATGTCTGGCTGGATGGGGAAATGCAAGTTAAAATGGCTCTGAGATTCTATCTCACCCCAATCAGAACGGCTGCCATCAAGAATACAAATGACTAAAGATGTTAGTGAGGATGTGAGGAAAGAACCCTCATCAGCTATTGGAGGTACAAATTCTCTATGGAAGTCAGGGCAGAGATTTCTCAAAAAGTTAAGAATGAACGATCACGTGATCCAGCTCTTTCAGTCCCAGGCATATACACAAAGGAATCTACATTCCCGACTACAGAGATATCTGCACGTACATATACATTTGTGCGTGTGTATTTACCGCTGCTCTGTTCACAATGGGCAGGAAATGGTATCGGTCCAGATGTCTATGAACTGATCGATGGATAATGAAAATGTGGTGCATGTGCATGATGGAATTTTACTCGGATGTAAAGAAAACATTCGCAGGTAAATGAATGGAACTGGTTCCCTCCCTCATTGTAGATACTAGTTTCAAATTTTAAATTTATGTGTTAATTTGGTCTGTCTGAAGAAATCAGGAAATGAGAAAAGGCCCATGGAGGGTGTGATAGGCCTTGAGAGTGGAGGATGGAAACAGTAAACACACATGAAAAAGCAGAGGTGAGAATCATGGAGGTCAAAGGTTTAAGTCGGTTACCTTAGTGACTCTTAGATTGTTGTGATTAAGATACCGTGACCAAGACAACGTATAAACTTAAGGATTTAATTTGGTGCTCACAGCTTCAGAGTCCATGGCAAAGTGCATGGAGGCAGGCAAAGGGCTGGAGCAGTAGCTGAGAGCTACCTCATGATCCACAAACACAAGGCAGAGAGAGCTAACTGGGGATGGTTCAGGCTTTTAACATCTCAAAGTCCTTCTCCAATGACACAGATCCACCAACAGCATGCATTTCCTGATCAGGCCCAAACAGTTTGATCAAATGGGGACCACATACTTAAACATATGAGCCTCTGAAGACCATTCTCATCCAAACTACCTCAAGAGGACAGCAATGGGGGGAGAGAGAAGGGCAATACCAGTGAGTAAAAGGGTTTATGAGGAAGATGTATAGGGGTGGGATTGAAAAGAGGGTAGGCAGAGGGATAAACAAAACTGGGGGTATATGAGAAGCTTTATGGAAACCCACTGTGGGATTATGCTCTTTGTGCACTGTGAATATTTGTCACTGTAAATACTGGTTTAAGAAAATGCTGATTGGCCAGAAACTAGGCAGACAGGAAGTACAGATGGGGCTACCAGACAAGGAGGATGCTGGGAAGAGAAAGAGCAGAGGAGACTCTAGCAGAGCCAGAGAAAGGACAATGGGAATGTTGCCGTGAGAAAAGGTACCAAGCCATATAGCTACTGAACTGGATACACCAGGCTGCATTGACTTTCCCTGGGAGTCCTCACCCTCTCTGCAGAATGGATGGAGCTGGGGGAGGGGAAGCTGGGGGATGACTGGGGAGAGTGTTCATATTATGCTCATCCATAGATGCTAAATCTTCCCATACACAACATTTCCTGGACACATGAATAGTCACAGGTCCTTCATTAAATTGCTCAGTTGCTGGAGACCTGAGATAGTGGATGGCCAACATGGCAGAGTTCATTGGGCAAAAGCTTGGGACCATAGGGCCACTATGTGTAACTATGTATCACCACCAGCTATACATTTCTTATTTTCATTCTGTTACTAATGTTTCCTATTGCTGGGAAGTCATTTAACAAGACATGTAGACCCCATGCTTTTGTTGCCATCTGACTATGAGACCATACACAACCAAACCTAAATAAACTAAGACTCTGTTTACTGAGCTCGGGTCTGCCCTGCCCTAGGTTCTTGCGCACAGTCCTAACTCCTAAGGTGGCTATATTACTTCTAAGGAAATTAGCAATATTAGATGATGTCTTAATTATAAGGCTCTGGATGGATAGAATTACCTCTTACTTGAAACCTCTCAACCATGGACTCCCATCCTTTAAAACCAGGAGGCACAAAAAGAGAAAGGTTATTTAAGTTATAAATGTCATTCCTTAGTTTATAGAACTCTGTGGTAGCAGCCTGAGCCCATGAGTCCTCTTGCTTGGTGTTCATCCTGCTGCAACTCCCCCCGGGTTCTTCTCTTTTGACTGCTACAAGTCTGCAATGAGTCTTAGAGCGGCAAAAGTCAGGAGTCAGCGGGACAGGCACTTTAGAGGAGAAAGAGGGTGATGCACTGAAGCCTTAGGAGGTTCCTGTAAGGTGACATTTGAGTTAGGTCTCAGTGAGGAAGAACCAGCTGCTCCCAGTACTGAGGGATGGTGAGCCAGCACAAAGGCCTCTACAATGAACATGAGCTTGGCACCCTGACTTCTTGTAGCTGCTTTTAACAAGTCGCCACACATAAAATATTAAGGACACACTTAGTGTCTTACAGTAGCACTGATTATCTCACAGATGGAGCTGATAATGTATCTCCTGCTTTAACTCCTTCCAGAATATAGGCTCAACAAGTGAAGGGCCTTGTCCAGCTAATATCCTGTTGTATCCTTGGAGCCTAAAGCATAGGATTGAATATTTGTTGGTTAATTCTCTAACTGAATGCAAAGCATAGTAAAATTTTATGATACTTATACCTGACTAGATTAATAAAAATATATGAGTGTATTTATAAGGTCATGTTAAGCAGGGAAAATGCACCATATAAACTACAAATAAACATAAGGAGAAAGATGGTAGGGAGAAAAAAATCTGCATGTGTTAGTATTGGCTTCAGGAGAGCTGTGGGTGGGTTTATGAGTTTCCAGCCCCTTCCATGCATTTCCCATTTTTTCTGTAATGGGCATCTTTTCCCTTTATAATATCTAAAGCTCTGGGTCGTAAATAATTCTTCCAGATGATTTCAGGCAATGTCTAGCTCCTTCCTGAGTAATGTTTCCCATTCAGGACCCTCACCAAGCTCAAGGCAGTTTCTGGTATAACCATCTCTAATGTTTTCTCTCCCACTCCCTTCCCTGGGGCCTCCCTTCTTATGACAGAGAACAGGAAAAATGGATTTAAAGATGTATATTCTGTATTGTCAAGACACACTTAAACTCTATATTATAAAAAGTAATCTCCATTTTGTGTCATTAATAGCATATCTATACTGTTAATAATACAGCTCCCAGCCCAGATACCATTGGATATCAGCAGAAACTAAACTCTACATTTCAAGAAGGGCCCAAGCCCACACTTCCAGAGAGAGATAAAAGCATGCAAGGCTACCAGTGACTGAAGCATGGGCATCATGAGCCTTGGAAATGGTGCTGACCCTCTGACGAGAGGCAAGCTCCAGATGACTAGCTGCCTTTGATCCCACCTCTATTCTCCCTATATGAGACCTGATGGCTACAACACAGTTCTCCAGGAAAGAAATCCACCATCTTCCCAGATTACCAGTTCTCTGTGTCCAGCAGTTTGGGAGTCAATTCTCGTCTCTGCTTATTGGCTTTTCAATCGTGCTTTCTCCTGCTGCATACACATCTTCCCCAGCGATGCCCACGGTCAGCTTCTGTTCCTTCCTTCACAGCTGGTTCAAATGACCCAGTGGGGGTCTTATATGGTCACTGAGAGAGTGATATACAGAGAACCTTGCTCAAAATCTACAAAACTGGCATATGAGAAACACCAGTTGGCACTTCGGTGTCTGAGGTGAAGGGTGGGTTGTGATAACTCTAACACACCCTTTGGTAGAGGTTTGAGATGTTAATGAGACACTCCATACATAGAAGTGTATAACACTGTATGTAATGGAGCATGCACAAGAAAGCCTTGCTGTGATGTGCTGGGCTGCGCTGTCATGTCATGTCATGTGCTGTGCTGTGCTGTGATGTGGTGTAATGATGTGCTAATGGTCAAAAAAAACCTTAGGACCCTTACTTTTCATGCATGTGAGTTCATGCTGTGTAATAGTCCTTCTGTATACTGTGTGAATGTATGCTGCTATTATTGGTTTAATAAACAAGCTGACTGGCTAGTAGCTGAACAGGATAAAGTTGGGCAGGAAAGGCAAACCGAGACTATGGATGAAGAAGGGCAGAGTCAGGAGTCTCCAGCCAGATGCAGAGGGAGCAGGAGATGAATGTATCATGCTAATAAAGGTGTGGTAGAGCATAAATAAGGAATATGGGTTAACTTAAAATGTAAAGGCTAGTTAGCGATAAGCCTGACCTATTGGCTGATCTTTTACAATTAATATAAGTCTCTGTGTGTGTGGTAATTTGGAAGTGCCTCCCACAATGGGAAACTCTGCTTCCAGGTCCATTTGATCAACCTTTTCTCCCTATCCAGGTCCAAGTCCTCCTTTGGAAATGCGTAATTTTCTATTAAACGTCCCCTGTTCCTGCTGCTTTCATGTGTCACTATCCAAAGGAGCCTGAAACTCTTCCAGAGGTGCCCAATGAGCCTGATATCCTTTGCAATCAGTCATCACATACAAAAAATAATATTCCCTTCTCATAACTCAGCACCTCTCTCCTTCACAGACTTTATTCTTATCCATAATAAAGGCACCATGCTGATATAGTAATTTTCATGTGGCTCTTTTTCAGTGGAAAGACTTATGAGGGACAGCAGCGATCTTGTTTTGCTAAAAGCTGAGGACAGTATCAGTGGTGTAACAGTCAACAAGTATTTTTAAGTGAACCAATTACAACTCAGCATTCTTAGTCCTAAATACAATGTCCTAGAAGGGGGGGTGGGGAGGAGAAAGGATACTCCTGACATCACTAGCATCAGCTAGGATAAGGAGCATCTACTTCTTAGTGATTGCAGAGACATCCCAAAGACAACAAACAGATTCTAAGCACTGAAGCCAAAGAGTGATGAATCTGGATTTGACATTAGATCTAGAGACAAGATATGACTCCAGGAACAGAAAGCCAATGGATAAAGGGAGTCAGAAAGTGGGAGACGACTGATCACTCTCTCTGTCAGTCCTCCCAAGCAGCCTCCAATATAATATCAGGAGCAAAGACACCACAGATGTCACTGCTAATCAAGAGGCAGATGTGGCCTTTCAGAAATCACCTTCTGAACGGAGCTGGTGGGAACAGAGGACCTGACATTTACAAATGTGCCCTTCGTAGCTGGCACAGCCAGGCACACTCTTAATTAATTGGCTGTGGTACTTTCATATTGTTCTTCTTCTGTGAATCAGAGCAATGCATAACAACAACAATCTGAAGAAATGAGCTTCCTCCATGAACTGCTAGGAAATATCTATTAAACTAACAGAAGTCCAGATATCAGGTATAAGAAACACCTTTTCGAATTGTTGTCAGGGGAGTCTAAAACAATATAGGCCATTGATGTTGCCTTTAGCTGCCTCTCAGAGGTTGGATATAAGTCAGTAGAGAAACCACCTACTTGAGGCACAGCTCTAAAGGACCCCAGCTGGGTCTGCCTTGAAAGCCCATCTCTGAGGACTAGCTTCCATAATACCGAAAGTTGCTAAAGAAGCTTCCAAGGGAGAAAGAAACCAATAGTCCTACCCAGCTGTAATGCTTATGAACCACCCAAAGTTGAGCATGGCATGATAACCCTAAGGGTGCAATAGTGCCTTTTATTTCTTCATGGTAACCAATAGTTCTCTGACTGGACTTGAGGCCTGATCAATAGGAGGGAAATCATCCTGGAAAACTAGCTAATTACCTGGGGCTAGTGAGGTCATGGATCTTGGAGAAGAGTCTGTTACCTCCACTTTACTAAACCAGCACCAGTTACTAACATAAGTATCTAGCATCCTAAATGCTTATGCTTATACCCACAGATAGGTGCAGTTTTCACCTCTTTGCAAAAGACAGAGCTCATTACGGAAAATCACAACTGGTCGGAAAGAAAACAATGAGTACAGGGTTTCCATCACCCAAAGGATACATCCACAAGGCAAGCCCTGCGCCTAAGTTCAGGAAACATGGCAGAACACAGGGAACAAAGATCAGAAAAGCCAAAAACCAGGAAGTAGTTGCAAAAATGTGTCTCATGAAAATGACATGGGAGTTACACGCACGTGTTGCATGAATAAAGGAAACTCAGAGCCAGATAATCAGGGTAAGGCTGAAATATCAGAGAGGAAACACCACAGTCAAATTTCACCCAGCTGTCTTCCAGCTTCCTCAGCCTCCTTCCTTGTGGCTTCTCCTGGCTGCTCTGTCTTTCTACGCCTGCCTTAAACACCCTCTTCCCCAGCCATTTCACATCCAGGTTAAGATTAAAGGTGGGGGCTATAACTATTTAGTAGTTAGCCTTGAACTCACAGAAACACAGAAAGATTTCTGTCTCTGGAGTTATAGGATTAAAGGCCTGGTACCACCACTGCCTGCCTGGGGCCTGGAATTCCCTCAGTAAACTAAAATGACCTCAAACCCAGATTTGCTGGGATTAAGGGTGTAGGTCACCACTCCCGGATATTCCCTGTGCTGGGATTAAAGGTGTAAATCACCACTCTCTGACCCTCCTGGATTGACTGTGGGTAGATCCCTCTGATATTTCAGACTGGTTTTTATTAAATATGAAACATATCCATACATATTCCCTTTTGTGTCAAAATTTAAAAAGAAGGTTATAGCTAACATAAGAAAAACCATATACAATAGGTACAATAATTATATACAATATATACAAACAATAAATGAATAATGTCCAGTCCATTGACAATTCAAAGAAAATATTTCATTAGTTATCCTATTTTGGTGAGCCCAAAGGATTATACCTAATTCACTTTCTATCTAACTTGTATTACTAACTAAAAACTATTAATTTTGTCTCTCAAATTTATACTCTTTAACTTCAAAGTTTCTTTTCTAAAACCATCACTAGAAAACTATAATTATAACTATCTCATCTTCAACTACCTCAGAGACCCAAGAAAGAAATGATATTAACTAACTCAACAGCATAGGCAAGCAAGCAACTTCCAAAAAAATGTAAAGAGTGAAACAGCTGGCCTGGACAGTCGCCCAAGGTTCTTCTGAGTCACTGAAGCATTCATCTGGGCCTACAGGCCTAACATGTCTGACAGACTTCTCTGTGAAGCAGGATATTCTCAAAGACCTTGCTACCTTGTCTTGGCAAGGTTCCGCAATTCTCTTGTGGGTGTATCTTCTGCTTGTCCATTTGGAATATCATATGGTCAGCAGTCAAGGCACGAGTATTTCTTGGCCAGTGTCTAACTTTTGTCACAGAGAAGGTCAACTGTGTATGGAGTTTCTCTGATGTCCATAATCTCTGAAGTAGATTGGTGCTACCAGGAGCAGTTGTTCCATTAAATTATAAAAATAGTAAGAACCTTTGTTATTAAATGCCATATTCTATGGATCTCTGAAGTGTTTGAAGAAGACCTGTTCATATAAAATACATCTGTCTGATTTTGAAAATATATCTAATATGACTATGTTTGAATGTAATGTCTAACTACTAACTTGCATTACTTTATATCCTAATTAGTTGGTAATAAAAACTTTCATGGAGTAGCAATTTGTTAGATAAACTGAATAAGTATAATACCTTGAACAAGCATATATATATATATATATATATATATATATATATATATATAGAGAGAGAGAGAGAGAGAGAGAGAGAGAGAGTAACAAAATTAATCTCAATATACACAATTTGTATATAATATGCAAAAATCCAATCCTATGTAAAATATTTGAAGCTAGTAAATCCTTTTCAAAAGAAGATTCAATAATCTATCCTTATATCCTATATATCTGTATCCCCTTTTTCTTTCTTTTGTAGTGGAATTATGTAATATTGCAAACAATTGTCCCACCTACTGGTTTAATGAAAAACGCTGATTGACTGAAGGCAGACAGGAAGTGTGGGCGGGGCTACCAGGCTAAGAAAATTCTAGGAACAGGAAGAACAGAGCAGAGATGCCACAGAGTTGCCAGGCAAGCCAGAAGATGCAGAGGACAACTATGCTGCTCTGAGAAGAGGTACCAAGCCCCATGGCTGAATAGGATAAGAGTCATGGGTAAAAAATTAGTAAGTTATATGCCTGGGCCTTAGACTGATCAGCATAAAATTAATGTAAGCATCTATGTGTCTCTGTGCAACTGCAAGTCTGTGTGTCTGCGGGTCCGCAGGTCTGCGAATCTAAACCTTGAGGCTATACCAGAACATCTGGGCCATGAGGCTAGATTCAAAAGTCTTCACCAGAAAGTCCAGGCCAGAAACTTAATACAACATCCTTTCTTTCTTTCTCTCTCTCTTCCTTCCTTCCTTCCTTTCTTTCTTCCCTCCTTCCTTCCTTTCTTTCTTTCTTTCCTTCTGTCTGTCTGTCTGTCTGTCTGTCTTTTTTAACAAGAATCTTGAATCTAATCATTCTTGTGTAACTTTTTTCTAACCATAACAAATAACAATTTTTAACCAATTAACCTAAACAATGACAATCATCCATAACCCACTGAAAGACCAAAAACCACCCACCCCACCTCTTGGGAATGTGGGCACCATGTTCTTAAATTTACTTCCTGCACTGTCATCTCTAGGGGATCCTGAAAATAAAAAAGTTTTGTTAAATGTCAGTCCTGAAATAAGTAGCTGTGCCATTTGTTGTCCAATCTCTGCATAGCAGGAAAGTGCACAACTTGTCTCAAGCCCTGGCCATAGTAGTCTGTGAAGCTGGGTCATCTCAGCATGCTGCCACAAAATTGTCCTGAGCAGTTTGTAGTCCAAATCTGATCTTTGATTGATGTTTGTCAGCCTAGTGGCTTTGTCAGAGTTCATGTGAAATCATCTTTGTGGGGCCCCATCTTCCTTTTGGATACTTCAAGTTAGCAATTAGGCCTTCTCCTAGATCACTGCAGAAAACTGATAAGAGACTAAAACCCAACACAATGTACAAGAAGCTAAATATATAACTATTTATTCAGCATAGGATTAGTAACAATAGAATGATTCCTTATTTTTATTCTTTTATCCCATATCAGGTGGCTCTTCTGATATGATACAGAGATTTTTTACTTTCCTTTAACAAGTATGCTTAAGTTTAGAGAAGGAGAGAGTCACACTCCAACTCTAAAGCCAGCTTTAAATTATAATTAAACTGGGACTTCAGCTTACAAAAAAAATATAGAGGTTAAGCGATGAGATTTTACCCTATGAAGTATAGTGGTACCAATAGGTACAATATTCTTTTGCTTATAAATTTTTCTGGATAGCCTCGCTTTTGCTTTAGATGTCTAGATGTCTAAGGTCTTTTCACTTCTTGAAGATGGGTATTTCCAGTTTTCTGTAAAGACAAAAACAGAAACCTGCCCTCACCCTTTGTTTTTCTTACAACTTAAAGAATTTTAATATGGGTGGATGAGCTATCAATTCTTATTTTCATGAAGTTTCTCTGGTTCAAATCGAGTCTTTATTAATTTTGATTGTATCCATAACTTTTCTTAATCTATGGAAACAAAAGCAAAACCTCTTCCCCAACGTAGCACATACCCTGGCTTCCATTCAGAAGTTAGTACATCTTTGAAGTAAACAGGCTGATTTAGTTGAGCTGTTTTTTCTATAGTCCAATGCCTTTCAGCAGCTGTTGTTCCTTTCTCATTAGCATTGAGAAAATTTAAAGTTAATAAAGCATTATGTACTCTCTCTCTGGGGGTCTTTGTTATTCCATTCTGTTTATTTAGCATATCCTTTAGAGTTCTATTTGATCTCTCTATGACTGCCTGCCCTGTAGGATTGTGTGGTATTCCTGTAATATGCTTTATATTATAATAAGCAAAAAATTGTTTCATTTTACTAGAGACATATGCTGGAGCATTGTCAGTCTTAATTTGTACAGGTATTCCCATGATGGCCATAACTTCTAGCAAATGTATGATTACAGAATCAGCCTTTTCTGAACTCAAAGCAGTTGCCCATTGAAATCCTGAAAACCTATCTATTGTATAATGTATATATCTTAAATTTCTAAATTCTGTTAAATGAAATACATCCAGCTTCCAGATTTCATTTCTATGTATGCCTTTAGGATTACTTCCTGCTGGCAATGGAGTTTGGTTATAGAAGGAAGAAATGGGACACCTTTTTACCATTTCTTTGGCTTATTGCCAAGAGATAAAGAAATCTTTTTTTAATCCTTTGCTATTGACATGATGCTTTTTATGAAACTTTGAGGCCTCTAGTACATTTCCTATTAATAATTTATCAATTTCATCATTACCTTGTGCTAAAGGACCTGGCAGACCCATATGGGATTGAATGTGTGTTATATAGAAGGGATGATTTATAGTCCTGATTATTTCTTGTAACTGAATAAATAATGAAGTTAATTCTGATTCATCTATAGTAAAATCAGTAGTTTCAATGTGTAGATTAACTTTTTCTACATACTGAGAGTCAGTGACGATGATAAGAAGTTCAGTAAAATCCATGAACACCATCAAGATAGCATATAATTCTGACTTTTGGACAGAATTATAAGGGCTTTGAGCCATTTTATTTGTATGATCTGATTTATAACCTGCCTTTCCTTATTTGTTTGCATTGGTTATAAAATGTAGAGGCTCAAGAAATTGGTTTATCTTGTACAACAAGGGGAAGAATCCAATTAGTTTTCTTCAGAAATTTAATTCTTTTGCTTTGGGGATATTTGTTGTTAATATCTCCCAAAAAAAAATTACTGCAGACTCTTGGCCAAGGTTCACTTTCTACCCATAATTGATCAATTTCTTCATTAGTTAAAGGTAAAATAATTTCTTCTGGGTCAATTCCTGTCAATTGACAAAGTCTTAATTTTCTTTTAAATATCAGTTCAGAAATTTTTTATTCCAATAGTCGGTCATAAATTGGCAATGTCTCCTAGTAGTCTTTAAAAAATCATTAAGTGTCTTCAGTCTATCTCTCCTGATTTGTACCTTTTGGGCTATAATTTTTTTGTTAACCTATTTTATAATCTAAATAATTAATGGAATCTCCTCTCTGTACTTTTTTCTGGGGCAATTTGTAATACCCAAATTGGCAAATATTTTTTCACCTCTTCAAACATTTTTTCTAAGGTATCAATATTTGAATCAGCCAACAAGATATTGTCCATGTAATGATAAATTATAGACTGTGGGAAATTGATACATATTTGTTCTACTGGCTTTTGTACAAAATACTGGCACAGAGTAGGACTATTCAGCATTCCTTGAGGGTGGACCCTCCACTGATATCTCTTTACAGGACAAGAATTATAAGTGGACACTGTAAAAGCAAATTTTTCTTTGTCTTATTCTTGTAAAGATATTGTTTTAAAAAGGTATTTTAAATGAATAACTATAATAGGCCATTCTTTAGGTAACAGAGAAGGCAAAAGAATCCCAGACTGTAGAGAGCCCATTGGCTGGATCACCTTGTTTATCACCCTTAGGTCTGTTACCATTCTCTACTTTCCAGATTTCTTCTTAATAACAAATACAGGAGAATTCCAAGGACTGGTTGATTCTTCTATATGCTGAGCATTTAACTGCTCCTGTACTAGCTGCTCTAAGGTCTACAATTTCTCTTTTGTGAGAGGCCATTGATGAACCCATATAGGCTTCTCTGTTAGCCATTTTATAGGTAGTGCTGTGGGTGTTTTTGAAAGATCAGCAGCTGTTTCGCCTTGTTTCTGTATAACCTGAAAGGTCTATGACTGTTTCTCATAATACCTTCTAATGTTTTTTTTTTCCAGAAACCTGTTAGTTTATGGTTTATTTCTATGTTTGGAGGAATATTAATCTGCATGTTCCACTGTTGTAGTAAATCTCATCCCCATAAATTTATAGCAATGTTAGCCACATATGGTTTTAATATTCTTCTCTGTCCTTCTGGTCCTATACACTCACGCCATCTTGCACTCTGTTTTGCCTAGGATAACAACCCAATTTTCAAAAAGTGAACATTTACCTCCTGTAGGGGCCAACTTGGATGCCATGACTCTGGTGAAATCATTGAAACATCTGCCCCTGTGCCCAATAAATCTTCAATAATAATATCATTTATTTGTACTTTAAATTTTGGCCTTTGTTCATTGATGGAAGTTTGCCAAAATATTCACTTTATAATGTTTCCTTAGCTTTTCCTTTTTCTATAGATTCTTTATCATACAGTATAGTATGTCTTTTTAAAACCGGTTTTAATTTCTTTAATTGTTCTGGGATGGTGTTTCCTCCACAATGCCAGGGTAAGATCAGACTGGATTTGATATGGGGTTTTTTTTAAAGCCCCCTTGGGGCATTTCCCAAGGGCAGAAAGTTCCATTATCTGTCCCTTGTTGATCTGCACTCATTCGTCCAATGTCTTCCTTTTCCACCTTCTGCATATTCCAGAAGGGAGGAGCTTTCTCTTAGGATTATTCCTAACAAAAGCATTGTTTCTTGGAACTCCTTGTTTACAATCTCTTTTTATGTGACCTTGACTTCCACATTTAACATTTTGACATTTTCTTATACCTTTAGAAATAAGCTCTCCTACCCAGTTATCATCACTCTCATAAGACTCTAGATTAATCGTCCCAGGAATCCAATCCTCCAAAGGTACTGACCTTGCTTTTAAAGGTCTAAGTATTTTTCTGCATTGTGTATTAGCATTTTGAAAAGCCAGCAATTCAATTATTATTCACCTGGCTTCTGGGTCCATTACCATTTTGTTTACTGCTGCAGTTAATCTGTGCAAAAAGTCTGTAAATGTTTCTTTGGGGCTTTGAATTACTTTCATAAATGATTCAGTTTTCTTTCCTATTTCTCCAATATGATCCCAGGCACTTAAAGCTGCCATGTGGCATAAAGCCAGAATATGTTCATTGTATAAAGATTGCCTTTCAATATCAGCATAATCCCCTTCCCCAAGAAGTTGATCTTGGGAGACTTCTATGCTTTTCTGTTCTATTGTTTTAGCCTCCTCCTTCAGCCATGTTTTCCACTGTAAAAGTGGTCCAGCCTCTAAAACAGCTGTAACCATGTCTAACTAATCTTTAGGGGTGATCCAGTTACATGATGACCAGCTATTTAGCATTTGTTTTATAAATGGTGAATGCTTCCCATATGTCACAATTGCTTCTTTTACTCTCCTTAATTCTAGCATTTATACTGGAGACCAATTAGCTTCTCTATCATCTTTATCTTTAATTTTTTTAAAGGTTACTGGATATATTAGTGTAGGCTGTTTTGTGTAATTTTAGATGACCTTGCTGAAATTGGTTCTTTATATTCCTCTATTTGAGTTTGAACATCTTTGTGTTCTCTCTTGATAGGCTTTTCTAAGACTTTATTCTTGGCATTTACATTAATTGACTTTTTAAATGATAAAACAGAAATAGTCAAACAAACAATATTCATAATAAACAATATGATAAACATTATAATAGTCCCATCTACTTAATTTATCTTTTCCTTTACTGGTTTCAATATCAAATCATCTAGAGAAAGATCACAGAAAGACCAAACACCCTCAATTGACTTAAACAAATTCCCCCTTAAAAAAAAATCCAATTTACTCACCAATCTATTTGTCTGTGATGATTCAAATGACTGTGAAGTGGGGAAACTACCTAGTGTGATAGCAGCCCAAGGACAGCTCCAAAAAGAGAAAAAAAAAATAACCCACAACCCACCAGGAGAAAGAGGCCACTGTCTGCAAAACTTACCCAGATGAAAGTGAAATGGAAACATGTGTGGCTGGTCTACCTAAGACTGGAAGTTAACTCAGAACAGAAAGTCTAGCCAATTGGTAATTACTCCTCTGGTCAAGTGTTGCTCTAGCTGGCAGGAGCCTTTTTTGAGGGGTGGAAGGGAGAAATTTGTGCCCCAAAGTTGGACACCAAGTGTTGCACAAATAAAGGAAACTCAGAGCCAGATAATCAGGGAAATGCTGAAATACCAAAGAGAGGAAACACCACAGTCACATCTCACCCGGCTGTCTTCCAGCTTCCTCAGCCTCGCTCCTCCTGGCTTCTACTGCTCTGTCTTTATATGTCTGCCTTAAATACCCTCTTCACCGAGTTGTTTCATATCCAGGTTAAGATTAAAGGTGCGGCACCACCACTGCCAGCCTGGGAATCTAGAACTCCCTCAGTAAACTAAGATGGCCTCAAATTCAAATCTACTAGGATTAAGGGTGTAGATCACCACTACCAGATATTCCTTGTGCTGGGATTAAAGGTGTAAATCACCACTCTCTGACCCTCCTGGATTGACTGTGGGTAGATCCCTCTGATATTTCAGGCTGGTTTTTATTAAATATGGAACATATCCCCAGGCCCACTATACCTCAGTAACATGAACTCTTCCCTTTCTCCAAGTACTGGCATCACGCAGTAAATAGACAGGAAGGCAAACAGCACATGACAAAAGAGGGGAAAAAATGTCATACTATATATCTGCGGCAGGAAAATTATGGAGTTTTAAAATACATATGGGTGCTCACTGAAAGCTTTCAAACCATTATTTTATAGACTATAGAAGTTAACAGTATTTTATAAACAGATTTATATGATCTAAAACAAAATAAATAAAACAGGATCAATTTTCCAAAAGAAAACCAAAAGTAGCTAAGTAGAAAGGTACTGACTGCCTTTCCACTTTACACATAAAGGAAAAAAGCTTGATTATCTTAATCATGTCGTTGGTCAAACCTCAAGTCCCGATCCCGAGAAGACATGGGAAATGGGGAGTGAGAGGGTATGCCAAATGATTCCTCGTCAGAATAATAATAGATGGTGGTGTCTGCAGAAATGAAACCCTCCTCTCTGTGGAAGGGGGTCCCTAAAAGACGCTAAACATATCCAAAAAGGGATACTCTTTACATGTAGCTTACAATGTAACTGGGGATATGTAGCAGAAATATTCCAGAGGCAGGCAACCTTGACTAAGCGTAGCCACCCTGACCCCATCTCTACCCACTGTTTGACTGCCCTCTGACAGCTCTAGAAGCAGAAACAGTGCTGCATCCCCTTATACATGTCACTTCCCAACATGGAGGGCCGGTTGAATTTGAGGACCTCAAACTACTTATAACCAGAGGGCTCTTATTAGGGTTTAAGCACAGTCGTAGTGTGCATACCCCAGGCCCTGGGCTCATCCCTAACACCCATCCTCCAAAGTTCTAAAATTGTCTAAAAAGGCCTTTTTCTTCTTAAATTCCACTTATCTCACTGCCCCACGCCCTCCCGTCTTTAGGCTGGAGTGCCCTCCTGTTGCACATCTCTTCACGTTCCTGTCCCTCCACATTTGACCCTCTTTTCCAAAGCCACCCAAACATCTGCAGTGCCTCAAAAGCCTGTGACAAGTGTTCCACAGGCCTTCAAGACCTTCATTTCTTTAAAAAATTTTTTTAAAAAACCTCTATGCAGTTTCTCTCTGCCCTGTCCCCTGGAGTATTGGACAATCAGCACCACTCACTCCCCGGTCTAATTCCTAAGCCTGCTATCTTGCTGGACCCTGCCAGGTAGGTAGCTGGATACTTTTGCCAGCTACTTAGTCCTCCCTTCTTCTACCTACTGTCCTGGCCCCGCATCCAACAGAGACCTGGCTCACAGTGGTACCTAATAAATATAGTCTCGAATTAACAGCCATAAAACATTTCAGTCAACCGACATATCGAACTTCTCATCCACTTTAGAGCCTTTGGCCATGAAACACTGACTAGGATCTCATAACCCACAGCCAACCCTCAATGTTATGAAAAGCTAGCAGATCATGTGTTCCTTTGGACAGAAATTGTCTATAGGAACGATCCCTGGAGAAGGTCTACTATGGCAGTAAAAGAAGCGAAACAAAACAGGGACACTTGGGTTTGTCTAAATGAAAATAAAAGTTAAGGGCACTATGCCGTCACATAACCCGTATCACAGAGTTGTCCTGCCTTCTAACAAAAACTACCTTAGATCCTCTTCCAAACCCTTGAAGGAAGTTTGCCTTCTGATAACCTTTCAAAGGCATCATACTGCAGCTGAACCTAGTACCTCTCCCTGCCTTCCTTCATTTGGTTCCCATTGGTCTTTGGATGAAATCTATTCATAACTACAAACCACCATTCTATATTCAATATCCTCAAACATCTTAAAGGCATCATTGTCCCCATTTTCCACTCACAAATAGGCTGGCAATAGTCGAGTTATGTAATAGAAATTATGCAAGTGACTTCTAAGCCTGACCCTGGGCATCTAACGAACAAGTCTACCAGATGTCCACTTCATTATTCTGGATAGCTTTTTGAATATGTACAAATAGGTTTATAAAAAATAAAAATAGAAAAGTACCATGAATTGAAAACAAAGCCCCAGAAGGCAGGAGGTGGTCTGTGGTATCCAGATATCTCAGGTGTTTTCTACTTTTAAAGAATGGATCAAGCAATAGATCAAACCAGGTCTAGAGTGACCCAAAATATCTCAGTCGTAAAATATATAGGATGTCAAAAAAAAAAAAAAAAAAAAACCTCTCACTAAACAATACAAGGAAACATTTTCATATGTTGGAAAACTACAGATCAAAGGCTGATAGCTAACACTGAAACAGAGTTTTACTGTAATTTCCAAAAGGCATCTTTCTACTAAAAATCAAATTGCACAGCTCCCTCAATGGCCAAGTGGCATTGTAGGTGTCTACCTCCAGAAGACACTTCCCTCTTTAAAAGTCAGGAAGGGCTACCTCCAACTAAAGGGAGGCTGCCTCTCTGCAGGCTGGGAAGGATTGAAGCCAAAAGGACCAACCAAGGGTCCTGCCTGGGCTCCCCATCCCCCACCGACGTGCAAAGGGGGTCCTGCTGCTTTAAACTCCAAGGGTCCAGGGTTGCCCTGGGAGACAGACGCTCAACGAGAGGCGTGCTCCCAGACTGCCCGCAGACATGCACCCACGTCGCAGCACGACGGGGCCCGTTAAGGGCACCTCGAAGGAGTCCATGGAGGCCTCGATAGGGGAAGAGGAGGAAATGGTGGAGGAAGACGAGGAAGAGGAGGCAGAGGCAGAGGCGGCAGAGGGGGTGCAGGGGAGGGAGGAAGCAGTGATAAAGCAGGAGTACAGTCCCAACCAGTTCCCCGAGTTGTTGGACGATGAGGACTTCTGGAAAGCCGTGGACATCGAGGAAGGAGTTTTCTACGAAGACTTGGGAGAGTTGGTGCTACTTCGCCCCCGTCTAACGAGCGTGGTGACCCCCAGCCCGAGTGCCACGCCCCCACCCAGCGAGCAGTCCAGCGAGCAGTGGAGCCCAGTGGAGGAGGAGCAGACGAAGGCCTCTCCTTCTGCTTCCAGCAGCGGCTCTTCCCAGAAAAGTAGCATTGGGCTTCTCCCTGGGGGAGGCTTGGCCTGGGGGCAGCCGGTGCACCTTTCCCTCTGCCCACTGCACATCCACTTTCCAGTCTTGGCTGAGTGTCCTGATGGCTCCTGAAGTAGGACAGGAGAATCACTTAGTAAACCGTGGAAGTTGGGGCGGGGTGGGGGTGGGGGTCACTCCTGAGGTCCTAGTGCCCGCAGTGTATTGAACAACTTAGAGGAGCAGTTCTGCATTAACATACAACTCTCTTTAGTGCGTTGAACTTTCTTGCTGGCACCAATAGATCACTGTCTTATTTCAAAGGGGAAGCAGAGCAGTTAGAACAAACTTCTCAGACTCTCAGGGTTCGCATTTTCTGTGGATATGTCTTTACTGTTGGGGAAAGGGTGGTGTCCTTGTACATTCTAGGATATTTTGTTTATCAGCATCCCGGGCCTTCTCTACCCCTGATTATATACTTGTAAATACACGTGGGCGTGTGCATGCACAAACACACACACACACACACACACACACACACACACACACACTCACACATCCCTGTGTCAGGTAGACTGTCTTCAGCCCTCACCAAATGTTCCCTGGGTACAAATTTCCCTTAAAGAACCGTGCCATGGAGTCTCTAAATAGTTTAATGTTTCGTTCAACAGCTTATCCTAAAATATTTCAAACATTTAAGAAAGAGTTGTCCGAAGTGACTGTAGATAGGTAAGAAAATGTTTTCAATTGTCATATTTTTTAAAGCAGATGTTTAACCTTTTAGATTTGTTATGAATAATACAAAGCACTTACAAGTTACTTATTCAAACGGTTTCATCGTTTTTGTTTTTTCCCAAGCATGCTAGTACATGCTGTAATCCCAATATTCCAGAGTCAGAGGTAAGAGGATCACAAGGTGGAGCCCACTCTGGCTTATACAGCATAAAACAACAAACAAACCCCCCTAATTTAGTAGGCGCTTTGTAAGAGATAAAGTTCTTGTCTTCATCTTTATTATCCAGCTATGAGTATGATGTGTCTGCTTATCAATATGATCCAAAGCAAATATAGACCATACAGGCAAAAGGTAGCTCAGCAGTTAAGGGAATGTACTGAGCTGGGTTTCCAGCACCCACTGGGGTGCTTCACAACTGCCTGTGATTGCAGCTCCAGGCTCAAGCAGGCTCCAGCGCCTCTGGTCTGGTCTCAACAGGCACCTGCACATGCACATACCACCACCCCAACACACACACACACACACACACACACACACACACACACACACACACACATCAGAGAGGGGGATGCTTGTGGTTTTTACCCATTTAATTAAAATTTCTAGTGAAATGTGTGATTTAAAAAATTAGAGTATACAAACATATAAAGTTAAAATTCTCCAAACCATCTCTTCCCTGACACACCAGACATAGTTAACATAATGTTAGCAGTCTTGGTTTTCCTTCTATTATATATGTGTGTATGTGGAGGGGGGGAGGTACATGTGTTCCCATGTGTCTACTTTAATACACAACCAGCCATCACCTAAGGCATCATCTTGAGGTGCTGCCTACCTTTTTTACTTTGAGATGATGTCTCTCATTGTTAGATTAATGGGCCAACAGGACCCAGGACCCACTGGTCTCTGCCTCCCCATTGCTGGGATTACGATGCCCAGCTTTTTTACATGTGTTCTGGGGATGGAACTCACAGCCTTGTGTTTGCAAGGCTAGCCTTTTACCAGTTAAAACATTACTTTTCCAACCTTTCAACTGTAATTTTAAAGAACATTTTCACTTAATTTATCAACTTCTGACTTAACTATCGGCTTCCACTCCAGGTTTTTTGTTTGCTTTGGTGTTTATATTAATTTCCTAGTGTTTATGTCTATAAAGAATTTAGACGTCAACTTTTTGATTTATCAGCATTAGTATTGGTTTATAAAAATTACTAAATACACTACTTCTACTATTTTGTCCCATCTAATTTTCTAATTAACAAGTTAGAAAGAGAGAGGCAAATCACATTAACTACACATTTCTATGAAATTATATTACTTTGCAGTTTTATAAGATGTATATTGTGCAGGGTAGTAGAGAGGCACAACTTTGATCTCAACACTCCGGGGGCAGAGGCAGGTGGATTTCTCTGAGTTTGAGGCCAGCCTATTCTACAGAGCTATTTCCAAGACAGCTTAGGCTAACAGTGAAACCCTGTCTTGAAGAACCAAAATACTACTACTACTAATAATAATAATAATAACATGTGTATTGTTTTGTTAGTTATATTAGTATCTTACAGTTTGAGTTTCAGAAAATTTAAAACTAAAAACAATACTCAATTAGATGTTTAAAAGTCAATATATTGGATCCATGGACAAGAACATAAAATCTGATGTTAGTAAAACTTCATGCCTAGAAACCAAGATTTTTCCACTCAGTTGTGTTCAGGTGCCTTCACTTTTTCTGCTCTGTGTCATAGACCACATTCCTTCAATTCCCAACCTACCGTCTTTCATTCCTTTTTATTTACAGAAAAAATTCTTTAGGTAATATTTCTCATGTAGTTCTCATAAGTACTCAAATCTCTGAGCTCTTGCCTGCCTGGAAATATCTCCATTTTGCCATCAGGCTTTATTAGTAACCCAACCTAGCAGAAGAGTGTGTGTTTTAAAGCATTGCCCTTCAGAGCTCTGAAGGCATTGTCTCCTGGTGCTAGTGATCAGTGCGTCCCAAACCCTTCATCCTCACCTCCTGCCCTTTGCCCCTCTTCTTCTTTTTATACTTTCATATCTTCACAATGCTTGCGTGCTGGTATACATCCTGTCTGTGGTTCAGATTGTAATTCTGAGAACCAGTTACTGTTGCTGTTAAGAACACTTTCTGACTGTTCTCTGTTGTCTTTGAAGGCACTCATACTCAACAGAACGTTAATATGTAATGTTAATATACTTCTATTCCTTTTTGCTCATCTCTGTCTTTTCTGTTATCAGTTACTTTTAAGTAACTGATAATCCTTAGCTATCTGTTTGCATCTGTGAAGGAATGGCTCCTGGGCAGCTAAAATGGGACCATCTTGTATGAAGTACTTCACTTTCCTAAAGTGGGAGGGTTTACAGGGACCCTGAGCAGCTGAGGGAGCATATCACAGCCAGCTTCCTCATTAGTCTGTGATCCCACCGTTTTTCGAGTTAAGAGAAGGGTGTTGTGCTGTCTTATTAAGAAAAGAGAGTGAGGAGCCTTCCTGGCTGGCTGTTCCATTTCTCAACTTACCAGACGACAGCCACTGCTCTCTCTTTTCTAGGTCTGGTTTCAGGAAGACAGATTTTTTTTTTTTTCAGAAATTTCCTTTTGGAAAAACTTTCCCTTGTTTTAAGCTTCTGTGCCCCCTGTTCTGGTCTGCCTTTGACCCATACTCACATTTCCTTTTTCAAGGAGGTAAGTATTCCTTATATACCAGTGATAGCGTGTGTTTGAAAGCTGGGTGTTTAGTCTGTGTGTTCAGGAAGAAGGAAAGAGGATTGTGTGCTGAGCTCCCATGCTGCCCTCATTTTTAGCCATGTGATTTCAAGTCCCTGGGAAGTTTTCTTGTCCATACAAGATTCTTGTGTCTCATAAACCTTTCTAAGACGTTTTAACACACACACAAACTTCTAAGTACTAAGTATTCTTTATGGAATTTGTTGAGATTAGGAGATTGTGGGTGGTTTTGGGGGGGTCCCCCACTAAAAATGCATCAGTTGAACTTCTGTTTTCCGTTGCCTTATTGGTATTCTCATTGCAATGGTGCAAACTTTAGAAGGCTGATGGTGGTGGTTTGAGTAGAATAGCCCTCATAGGCTCCCATATTTGAATGCTTAGTCATCAAGGAGTGGAACTGTTTGAGAAGGCTTAGGAGGTGTGATCTTGTTGGAGTAGATGTGACCTTGCTGAAGGAAGTGTGTCAGTGGGGATGGACTTTGAGATTTCAAAAGTCCATGGCAGACCCAATATCTCTCTCTCTTTCTCTCTCCCCCCACAAAAAAAATCAGGATATAAAGCTATCAGCTACTGTTCCAGCATTGGCCTATCAGTGTCCCACCACAATAATCATGAACTAGCCCTCTACCGCTGTAAGCCAGCCTCCAATTAGATGTTTTCTTTTATAAGAGCTACTTTGGTCATGGTGTCTCTTGATAGCAATAGAACGGTGACTAAGACACAGATGAAAGTTACAAAACAAGTTTAGGACCAATGTAGCAATGAGGTTTCTTAGTCACCGAGGTTTCTTGGCCAGAGGTCCAGACCCACAGACCTGCTGCCCCAGACCCCTTAGCCACCCACCGCTGCTCAGGCCCCCAGAAATGATTCAGATGCTTACATTAAGTTTGTGCTGTTTGGCCTATGGCTCAGGCACATTGCTAGCTAGCTCCTTCATCTTAACTCAACCCATTCTCATTAATCTGTCTGCCACGTGGCCCATGGCTCACCTGTGTTCCTCACATGTTTCTTGTTGGGTGGTTGGCTCCATCTGTCTGACTCCGCCCTGCTTTTCCTACCTATGTTGTGATTTCCCCTCCTACTTTTTCTATGGTGCCTGTCATGGGCCAAAACAGCTCCTTTATTTAAAGATTGATATTCACAGCATACAGAAAGACATTCCCACATCAGCCAAGAAAAAGGTTCCCTGGCTTTTGTAGATGTCTCTTTGCCTTTCTGGGACTCCATTCCCTTGTCAGTGAAAAGAAAATACTAAGGCTTTGATTAGCTTTTAATCAAAATATCACAGGCCAAGCAGTTGTCCTTCCTACCCAATATGCTCTCCACAAAGTGTATTCTGTGGCCTTCCTCATTTCACCCAAAAATTTGTTGGAAGATTAAGGAAGACAGGGACACTTAAATGAATAATGTATTCATTTCTGTTAGGTGTTGCATTTCATTTACACAGTAAATGTCTAGGGATTTCTCTCTCTTGTTGCTCTACTGAAAGTCCCTGAAAGCTTGTCTCTCGGGAAGGTTAGATAAACACGATTGCCTCAGAGACCTGCCCAAGTGGCCTCCACAGAGGAGTTCTTTGCCTATTCCAGGACACAGTCACTTCAGAACTGAAAAACAAGGCACTTCACTGATGCAATGTGCCAGGAAACTAAGTGTCTAAAAGGTAGGTGAGGACACAATTGAGCTGGAAAAGTAACAAATGCTGAACTGACTAATTGAAACAAATGTTGATCATTTTAGAAGATAGGATCATTTAATTAAAATGCAAAGAAGAGAGATTGAAAAGCAATGTTTACTTGTTATCAGAAAAGCTATTAAGCTTCTATTTCCCCATCATGTCAGCGATCATTCAAATAACTGATTAAACTACTCAAAGAATAGGGTTGCTTAATTACAATGCTCTTGCCTTAACATCAGCACTTTCTAGAAGGTTTGTATAATTTCTTAGCACTCAGGAGAGATAGGCAGGCAAATTTCTAAGCTCAAGGCCAGCCTGGTCTATAGAGCAAGTTCCATGACAGCCAGGCTACACTGAGAAATACTGTCTTACAAAACAAACAAGCAAACAAAAAGTTTGTGTCGTTTGTGTATGCACCCATGCGTGTGTGTGCAGTATGTGTATGCATGTGTGTGTGCAGTATGTGTATGCATGTTTGTGTGCAGTATGTGTATGTATGTGTGTGTGCAGTATGTGTATGCATGTGTGTGTGCGGTATGTGTATGCATGTGTGTGCAGTATGTTTGTGTACAGGTGCAGTCCTGCCTGATGAGTGTGTGGAGGACAGAAGTATCTTCCTTTACAGCTTTCCATCTTGTCATTTCTGAGACAGTCTCTCACTGAAGCTGGAGCTCACTACTGTGGCTAGACTATCTCTAGCCAGCAAACCCAGCCCTGTATTAATTTTAAACTAAATAAAATAAGTACTCTATGTGAAATTAAATTCATGTAAATGTTTAAATGTTCATATCACTAACACAAGCAGTAAGTATCCCACATATGTGCAGAAACAGTGCTGATAAATCCCTACATTAGAGCCTCTAGAATCTAAAAAGTGTCAGGGCCATCTATGAATCTGTAATCCCCACTTCCTCAGAGAACGTTTAACATACACTGTAAGCACCCAGGAGAGGCCAGTCACATCCTGGATGACGGACAATCATTGAAAGACCAAATCTTTCCCCTTTCTGTGATTGTTGGGAATCAGAGACAACCAGTCTGCATTACTGTCTACTGGTCCACATTACCCACTTGCATAGGGCCTCCCCTTTACCATGTAACCTCATGGGCCTGAACTCTCTTTAGGACCCTCACATGTCTGTCTGTTTATGGCATTAAAGAACTCCTAATAAGACTCTTACCCAAAAGGTCAGCTCTCCTCACTGTCCCTCATGGACCTCAAATCTGAGGACTTTCAAGAAGGAAGACTGTCCAAAGAATTGATTTGACTCACATGGTATGTTTAACTTTACTAAAAATATAGGAATGGGAGAAAATATTTCAAAGAAAACGGAGAACTTTCTATGGGCATATATTATTCAACCAAAAATATACTATTTAGAATAGAGTTGCTAAAAACCGTATAATTAAACATATACTAACATTGTGACTTAAATTTCAGAACTATGTACCCAGATTTGTATAAAAAAGTTCAGATATCAGTACAAACAGAAGAAAGTTGGCTTCAACAAGTTTCTGCCAAGAAGCAACCAAGTGAGTATAGTTTGGTTCTTTAGCTTTTGCTAGCAGGCTGGATTGCAAATTGGAGATTCAACCGATGTGGAAGGGCAGCAGAGCTGATGCTGAGCCCAAGCAATATAAATAAACATTGAGATTGTCGACAAATTTGTTAATCTCATCAAGCCTTAGTCACTTTATCTCTTAGCAAAATTAGTAGTGACACTGGAGTGCCAATCATCAAAATGAGAATAAATATTTAAAATCATTGGTACATAGTAATTGATAATGGCAATGTTTTTATTCATTAATAATCTTCTATTAAGACAAGTATGGTGGTGTTTACCTTTAATTTCAGTGCTCAGAAAGCAGAGGCAAGCAGATACTGTGAGTTCAAGGACAGTTTGGTTTATATAATGAGTTCTAGGCCGGCCAAAGATACACAGTGAAACCCCCTGTCTTGACAGAGAGAGAGTCCTATTATATTTCTGATATATGTATTTATGTTTATTATAGAAATGACATATCAACTCTTTTAAAAACTTTTCAAACCATCAATAAATAATTATTTTAAAGCTGGTTTAAGATGTATAGAGACTATGGAAGAGTGCCTATCTAGAATGCAAAAGGCCATGGGTTCAACACCTAAGAACTACAAGGAAAAAAAATTAAGCATTTAACTTAGCCAGTATAAATCTTTGGAAGAAATCATGGTGAGGGAATGGTTTGTTTCAGCTTATAGGTTTTACAGTTCATTGTTTCAGGAAGTCAGGGAAGGAACTCAGACGGCATACCATGAAGGAATGCCATTTGCTGGCTAATGCTTGGCTAACTTTGCAGGACAGCCTGATCAGGGATTGGAGCCACCCAGAGTGGCTGCCTCTTTACCTCAATTAACAATTGAGATGACCTTCCATAGACAGGCTATGGTGGTTTGGATGAGAATGGTCCCCATAGACTCATATGTTTGAATTCTTGGTTCCCATTGGTGGAGCTGTTTGGAAAGCAGTTAGGCGTGTGGCCTTGTTGGAGGAGGCGTGTCACTGGAGATCGGCTTTGTACTTTCAAAAGCTCCCCATTAGGTCTTTCTGCCTCCTGCTTTCAGATAAGGACGTAAGCTCTCAGCTAAGATTCTAGCACCATGCCTGCCTGCCTACCTGTTCCTATGTTTCCTGCCATGATGGTCATGGACTCTTGTTTCTGAAACCCAATACATTCTTTCTTCTATAGGTTGCTTTGACCTAGTGTCTTAGCAGTAAAAAGTAAGACACGTGCCCAGAGGTGAATGTGGCCAATGCAATCCCTCCATTGATACCCCTTTCTCAGGTGACACTAGGCTGTGGTAAGTCAGCGGTGAAAGCTCACTTGGATACCAACAAAGTGGCACACGTGTGTGGATACTGTGTATCATTATCATGTGTGCACTTACTCCACCACCACTTGGGAAATGAAACAAACGCAGGCTCTTACTTTTCTGTGATGTATTTTATTTCCATTTAACCTGTTCCTCCTCTTCCAGCACTGACGATATGTGTATTTGTCTTATTTTTAGAAAAAGTAGTATCCTTGGAAATGAAGAAAGCGCAACCAGAAAGTCTGGCTTCTAAGTTAAGAGGTACATGGATGTTTGTTCTCATCCCCTTTTTCTGGAAAAGACAAATTTATCAGTAAGGAACAGACCTGACTTGCATAGTGTTGAGAATGTATACAGGCAGGCGGTGGAAATGAAGGGCTTGGGCTGTGTGTGTGTGTGTGTGTGTGTGCGCGCGCGCTATGAGATGAGGATGGGGGAAGATTCCTAGACTAGAGAGGAAAACAGAACACACAGCACAATGGTTGCCATCTCCCATCTAGATCTTTCCTTTGTCTTCAGGAAAGTGGGTGATTAACCCAGAGGAGCCCAAACTAAGTATTTTATGTGAGATGGAGGTAAGAGACATTTATCATAATAACCAGTGCATTGCTCTTGCAGCAAAGGGATTTATTCAGTCTTTAATTTGTTTCTTTCTTCTTAATATTTAGTACAATGAAGAATTTCTAAAATTCTTTGAATCTCCTCTAAAAACATTGCCCAGCATCGGGCCACCACCCATTCTGTCATATAGAAGAGATGGTCCCCCTCTGGACATTAGCATCAAGGTAACTTCAACTCATGTTTTATGATTTCAGTAAATGGCTATACGGGCCCACACAGTGATTTGGTTCCTTTACTTGGAAAAGCACTCCTAGGTCTTAGTAATTGAGCACTATAAAGCAAAAGAGCCCCTGGATGATGTTTCTGGATCTGTATGAAGCTGGAAGTCTGGATCTAGACAGCAACAGGACCACCACCTAGTGAGGTTCTCTTCACTGTTTCCTGCTTTAAGGACTGGAGGGGAATATGTGGCCATCATTGGCTGGTAGTTTCACCCTGCCAGTCTCTGCTCAGTGTTCACTGGCTTCTTGTTGTCCCTAGGTCCAAAGGTCCTTCTCTACGGACAATGCCAGCAATACTAGACTAAGGCCCTGTTACAATAACCTCATTCTAACTTAGTGACCTTCATAAAGGTCAAATAGAGTCAGATTCCTAAGTATCAGAAGTTAGATACTCAATGTATCATCCAGGAAGACAGAATACAGCCAACAATAGTGGTTAAAAAGTGAACACAGGTGAACCTTTGCTATATTTAATGGAATTCAGGGACCAGTCAATGCCCGGGTTTGAAAAACTAAATAAAGGTTTCAGTAGTAATTCCAATGAGCCAGGCCACCACCTTCCACACCAGAGTGTTGAAGAAATGGCTGGTGAAAATGATCATTCCCAAGCTTAGACAGCCATGAGCATGTGAGGAGAATTCACATTCCCAGATCTGAATTCCCTTGACGACTTCTTCTGGGATATTCGAGGTGATGCTCTGCGCATGGTAAGGAGACTGCAGTTGTGTCCCAGTACCACAGCACATGTATGTGACTGATGGGACCCTGTGGGAATGCCCTGATGTGCAGCACATTGCCATCACTTACAGCAGTTGAACTGTATGGTACTAACAAAGGGAAGCATGTTAAACACCTTGCAGCATACCCCAATAGCTGTTTGCTGAGCTGTTTACCCAGGCTGGGAAACCTGATAGCCACTCCATAGACTCTTCACACTGGAGTTTTCATCTGAAAAGAGCACATTCCTCCTCTGACACAGAAGGGCTTTTATCCAGAGACGAGGCTTAAGCTAGAGGGGGTTATAGTCTTCCTCTAACTTGCAGAGATGGGCTTGACCATAAGAAAGGCCTTGTGGCTTCTTCTCCAGGGAGATGTCCTGACCTGGACAAGGCTGGCTCCTCTGGCACTAAAGGCAGACATTGCAGGTAGCATTAACATTAGCTGTGTTCAGGAGTGGTAGTGGCCTATCTAACCCTCCTCCTCTTCAGACCTTCTTCATGTGAAGATTCCAGTGCCACTCCTGGCCTTTCAAAGAATCTCCATTTTTCTTCATCCTCGGGTAAAAGAACAAAGAGAGAGAGAGAGAGAGAGAGAGAGAGAGAGAGAGAGAGAGAGAGAGAGAGAGAGAGAGAGAGAGAGAGAGAAAGAGAGAAGAAAGAAGATCATGAGCGAAGGGATGCACCCCAAGTCTCTGTATAGCAGTAGTCATCATTTCAAAGTGGCCTGTGTCTTTCTTCATCAGCTCTCCACTGCAAAACCTTGCCCACTCAGCACTCTGCTTTTGGCAGTTCAGTGAGCCTTTTGTGAGAGGGTTTCAACAGCCTGTAGATATAGATGGCTCTACTCAAGTGGCTGGTCCCTGGCTGCTCTAGCTAACTCAGTCACCTTTATAACCCAGAGGAGTTTTCTGAGACTCAGCTACGTACCTGCCCAGGAACCCCTGAAATCATAGGTGCCTTGGAGAAGGACCTGAGCCACCCTGACTTCTGCTATGCTTGTTTCTCTTTGTTTCTCTTCCTAGTCTGTCCAGTAGAGTTCAGAACTCCAAGCAGGGGTCCCCCTGAAGGACAGACTCTGGTTGATTGTAAAAAGTGAGCAATTATACATGATGAATATGATGTCTCCCTCACCTACTCATGTATTTAGATACCTGGTCCCCAGCTAGTGATGCTGTTTCAGAAGGCTGTGGAATCCTTAGGAGGTGGAGCCTTGCTTGAGGAAATGGGTCAGTCACTAGGAGTGGGTGGGTCTTGTGGGTCACACAGACTGTCCCATTTAGGTCCTAGCTCGCTGACTGCTACGGTGATGTAACCAGCCACTTCACATTCTTATGCCTTCCCTGACATGATAGACTGTATCCTCTATCATGTCAGAAGAAACCCTCTTTCACTGAAGTGGTTTCTATCACGTATTGTTTCTCAGAGACTTAAAAGTAGCAAACACCTATGCAATGATGCACTTACAGGAAAGGTTAACATATCCAGACACCTGAGACTATATTGTAACTAGCTGTAGCTACATAGTATATATTTCTGTCCCTTCCAGAGGACTCTGAGGTCACCATTTCTGCAGCTCTCTTCTTATACTTGCACAGCTGAAAGGCTCATAGCTCTGCTCTTCTGAACTGCACTGGAGGGCAGCACTCAAAATGCATCTCAGGCTCCTTATTCCCTTCTAGAGGAGAAGTGATGTCACATGCTAGACTCTAGAGGTCTTGCTGGCTTGAGCCCTTCAGCTACAAGATCTCAGAGCCTTAAAAGTTCCCCATCAAGTATTTCTGTGACAAGTGTTCTCAGATAAATTGGCACATCCCCTATTGTCTTCGTTGTGCTGTTAGAGGTTCACTGACCACAACCAATCCCCCTTAAGCCTGCTGGGCCTTGGGACACTTCTTCACCTTCTCTCTCTCTCTCTGAAGGATGAAGAAGAGATAGTACTCAAGTGTGAATTTTGTGGAAGTGACCTACAGTCATTCTTTTCCAGTGTGGACATTGGCTGTGACAGCACTCAAACTGAGCAAGAGAAGCGTGTAAGTTAGTTCTAACTTACACTTGGCCGAGGAATTTGAGTTATTTTTAAACATATGTAGTATTTTCCCTGCTTCTTTCTCTTATATATTTTTTTCTTAAGGATAGTGTGTTAGCTGTCAAGGAAAGGCTAGTCACAACCATCACATTTACCAGGACAGCTATAATTTAAAAGGCTAATAATGATATGTTGACAAAGCTGTCAAGAAGCTAACATTCTGGCTAGCCTGGTGTTGTAGCACATACATCATCCCAGAACTCAACAGGTGGAAATAAGAAGGTTGAAGGTTTGAGGCCAGGCTGGTATATATAAGGCCCCAGAGAGAGGGGTGAGATAAAGGGAGGTGTGGGAAGAACCGGTAACACACTTTTAGTCCTGTGGTCATTCGAGAAGTTTCACAGAAGAGATGAGTAATAGGATGTCTGTCTCCCATAGTAGGTTTCTCCACCCATCCAGTAAGCCGGATCAAGCTGAATTGAAAAATTATAACAAGAGGTTTATTTGAGCAAAGCAACTCCTGGACAGTTTCCATAGGCCCAGAGATTGGGGCCAGAGAAGCTGCACACCCAAACTAAAGCAGGAAGGTTATATAGCCTGCAGGCAAGGGGTGATGATGTGTCTGCCATAAGCTGGGTTTGTGCCCACATATGGTCAAAAGCTGGAGTGCTTGGGTGGAGACTTGGGCTGCTAGTGCAACAGGGGAGGAAGTCACCAAGAATGCAGAACTGGGCTTTTTGGCACCTTTTCTTTGTTGGGGACTCTCTGAGAAGGCAGGGTTTAGTGGAAGAAAGACAGGAATAGGTCTCTCTGGACATGCAGGGACGAGCTGGAGGTCCCAACTGAACATCCCAATCTTACTTCCCGCTGGCATGGGACAATGTGGGGAAGGAGAGGTATGGGTGAAGAAGCATTTGGTTAACCATCACTCTGGAGACCTCACAAATCTGTTCCTAGAAAAAGTGGAGAAGGCAAGATGCTAGGGAAATAATAGATTATTACCATTGTCCCTACGACAGGGGCCAGCCATGGGAAGAGTAAAGACTGCCAGAAAGAATAGAACAAAGATGTGCCCTGATGTATTTGCAAAGTTCTTCAGATAATTTGACACAGTGTTCTTTCTCCAGGAACATGCTTATGACCCTGAAACAGCTGGAACAGACTTATACCTTGGTGTCATAGCAAAGTCTATGGCTTTGATTGAAAAGGCATGAACCTTTTTTCTATATTAGAGAGCCTGGGTTTAGCCTGATGAAACACTCCTAAGTCTATACTTGAAGACGACCAAGAAAATTTAAAACCTTGAGCTTGTGACTGAACTTAAGTAGTCAGTGCTGTCAGGTTTTCAGATGCTAAATGCTAAATTATCAATGCTAAAAAATCTGAACCTCTGAAATTCCTGTGTAATGATACCACGGAAAGAGATCAGGAGTCCAAAACATCTTTACACACTTTAAATCACTTACTTATACCTTTACAACTTGCATTTATACAACTTAAATCATTTTCTGTGTTTCTTTAGTGAAAAGTTACATCTGAAACCTCTTTACCCATCACTATGAAGCCTGTGAACAAGACTAACCCGTTTGTATTTTTTAACTAGAAACTTAACTAATGAACTACTAAAATGGTTGTAGCTTTTGGGGGGGGGGGGTCTGTTAAATTGGCAAAGCTATCATTAGCTTAGTCATCAAATACTATCAAATCTAAGAAGGATAAATTTTACCTGAGTAAGCAGAAGTGCAGACCAAGAAGCTTCCAAATGTATAAAAAATGACAGGGACTTACTGGCTACCTAGTCAGCTAGCTAGCTTGGGTTTTTCCATGCTCACTGGGGATAGAGATCCCAGGGCAACATCAGTCTTAGGCTCCCGGGCCTAGAAGATCTGACAGATTTTCCTGTGAAGACAGAACTTGGGAGGATCAGCCTACCTGGTATAGATAAAACAGGACAATCAATTCCCCAGTGTCCTGCATGTGCACATCTGGACAGGGACTTGGCAACAGTTGAAGTGAAGAGCAGTTTTTTTTTTTTTTTCTGCCTGGTGCCTTGCTTTGTCACATATAAAGCAAGCTCCAGGTAGAGGTTCTTCTGGGCCCATCCATTTTTACCTATCCAGGAGAGAGGGCACTTTTCACCTTAGCTAAGTGAAAAGAGCAGTTACAAACTAGCATATGCTAGGTGGCTTCAGAGGCATGAAGTCTGAAAAATAGGAAAATACGGAAAGACAGAAAGCAGGCTAAAGGCTGGAACCTAGCTGATGGTGCTTTTCTAAAGCCCTGGGTTTTATCTCTGCTACCAAATAAGGACCAACCCAAATCATCATGGCTAAATTAATTAAAACAAGCAATTAATTAAAGCAAGCTTTAAAAAAAAAAAAATTCGTGTACAGAGGCTGACTCCCCCTAAAGCAGGGTTCAAGAAGTCCATTGGATTGAGGAAGGTAAGTTTTTTTTTGTTTTTTTTTTTTTGTTTTTTTTTTTTTTTGTTTTTTTTTTTTTATAGCTCAAGGGTATAAATTCCTAAATGGAGGATTTGGTGGCAAAATAGCGTGGGTTATAGTAGCAGAGCATAAGATAATGTTAGTCATAACAACCTCCTGAAACAAAGACATGATTTCAAAGGGGTATTAACAACAGGGAGTTGTAAAAAAAGGTAGTCATAACAACTCTTTTGAAACAAAGGTAGGGTTGCAAGATGGCTATTAGCTTTTTGAAACAAAGACAAGACTGCCATTTCTGATGCAGGCAGTACAGGATCACTTGTAGTTAAGGTTGTGGTTACAGGTGGGACATTGCCTAAACCTTGAGAAAGATAGACTTAATCACAAACGGGAATGAGCCTAGTTTGTCTTTGCTATAAGATGGAGGGTAGCCTGGCTCTTCCCATGGTGGCACACGCTGTATTCCCAGTGCTTAGGAAGTGGAGACAGGGAGATCACAAGTTCCAGGTCATCCTTGGCTACATAGAAAGTAGACTGGGTTACATGAGTTGCTGTCTCAAAAACACAGAAGGAAGCAGATTAGTGATTTGTGGTGAGGCGGGGGATGTCTGTTAGTGGGTACAGGTTTTCCCTGAAATGGTTGCTCTGAAAATACTAAAAACCTGCTGAAATAACTCTCTTCAGCAGAAGAATTGTGTCACAGTATGTAAACTTTACCTCACCAAAGCTACTAAAAGAAGAGTTATGGCCTCTTGTTATCCACACGTCACCTCTCTGGTCCTATTCGCCTTACCCATGAGCGGACCACAGCCCCTTTGTCTTTCAGGCCTGCTGTTGTCTTCAGCTACAGAATCTTCTTGATTATATCACTGAAGAAAGGCTAAACATCAAAAACACTAAAACGGACTTAATCAGCATCGGTCCTCATTCAGCCCATGGCAACGATGTCGACAGAGTCAAGGCAAAGGAGAAAGCCATTCAGAGGTAACGCGGAGCCCTGGTGCTGAGCCAGGCAGGACGTGCTAACTGAAGAGTGGCTCACAAAATGGGCGTGTGCTTCTTATAAAGAAATAGAAATGAGCTAAAGTAAGCTCATTATAATTCCTGGTGAACGCCATGAGATTCAAAAGTTCCCAGAAGAGCATCAGTAGTAGAATGCTTCCATTGTGTACACAGGCTCCGAATTGATGCACCGCATATACAGATACTAAATAATAACAGTAATAATGATATTAAAGATGGAAATCTAGTGAGTTCACTGATTTAAAACAGAAATGGTCAATTACAAATTATTAGGACAATCCAAAATTCCTATGCTAGAGAAATTTGCCCTATAAGCCCACTCACATGATCTGATTACATAAACTGGATTCATAAGTAATAACATAAAAAAAAACAAAGAATGGTACTTGAGCAGTTGAAATCTGTAGTACACTATTGCCACTTTCAACAATAATTCAGATTTACACTCAATGGTTTTGATTTTGTAGAAAGCAGGAGCGTCAAATGGCCAGACATTTTGCAATAGTATCCACTGAACAGAGCCCCTCGTTACTGGAAGAAGGTAAGGCTGATGTCTCCAATGCTGTACAACCAGAAAGCCTGAAGGTTGAGCCAAGGCATAAAATCAGCACCTGTTAAAATAATATTTAAAATGTTCATTTGTAAGTATCATAAGGCCTGTATCTGGTGAAATGGGTCAAGAAATCTGGAAGTTTAGGCTCTCTGGTCTTTGTCCCATCATTATTGGTTGAAATAAACTAGTAACATCCTCAGCACTTCTTAGGCAGTGGCTGAGCATTATCAAGTTTGTGTCTTAGAAAGCATACACTGCACTCTTTTCTCAAACTCCAGATGGGGGAAACCTGTCAAAAGCCATCTGAACACTCTCTTCCTGTACTCACATGGCTGGTGGGTGTGGATACGGAACTGAAGCAGTTGTCGGAGAATTAAACTTAGCACCGGAAATCATAGCTGTATACGCTTGATGGCCTCCTCACGAGTCATCTGATTTAGAATAATTCAATTTTCTCAGTCAGCATTAAGTTTCTTCTGTTATTGAAAATATACTTAAGGTAGTCAGTTCAGTTTGTATTTTTGTAACTAAATATCTTGTGTTACAGGTGGTTTCTTGAAAGTCACTGTTTCCTACTGAAACTAAAGGCCACCCAGCATGGCGGTGCACTCCTTCAATGCCAGCACTCCAGCCAGGCAGATCTCTGAGAGTTTGAGACCAGCTTGGTCTACATAGCGAGTTCTAAACAGTCAGGGCTATATAGTTCAGACCCTGTCTCAAAAAAATTAAATAAATAAAAAGAGTGGGGAGGGAGGGACTAAAAACCTAAGAATTCCACATAATGAAAACTCAGAGGAATTTTTATTTTTACTTAATAGAAAATTTTGATCATTTTAAATCAAAGAGCCTCCTCCCTAATTTTAATTTAATAAAGGTCTTTATTTTTCTTCCTTTAAAAAAAGCAGGACACATCAATGCATTTGCAACAGGGTTTGAATTTTATTTTATTAAAAAGATTTTTTTAAGGCAAAACATGTGTGGACTTTCCTGTGATTTCCCCCCCCCCAGTAGAGCCAAAGCACTTGAAGACAATTTCTTACCAGCTTTCTATGGATGTACCAAAGAAGAAGAGCATTGATGACACACAAGAGATCCAGATTAGCAGCATCTCCATCACTTGCTGTGATTCCAGGAAAACGTGTGGGAAGGTAATTATTATTTTACAAGTTTTGCTTCTGATTTTTTTAAAGTTCATTTTGCTTAAAACACATGAAAGTTCTGATGGGCGTTCCATCACCATCTCTCCAAAATAATTGGTACAGACTTGGGATTGCAACCGTACACTTTAAGTCTTGTTTATGTTTTTAGTTAAGGTCTTTGGGCATTAAAATGTGACAGTTACATAGGAAAGACCATTGGGAACTCTTAGAAAGGTAAAAAGCAGGAAGAAAAATCACCCAAGTCCTAACCACTTTCTTAAAACCGTGTTAAAGTGTCTGGTGTTTGCAGTGAACCTCTACGCTCCTGGGGTTAATGAGGAAGAGTTTAAAAAGGGACACTCTTCCCTTAAATGGCCCAGTGCAATTTCCATCAAGTGCTAAGAAGAGTGTAATTTACATATATCGAGGGAAGTCTTCCTACATGGATGGTAAAGTTTATGTAAAAGTATAAAGAACCAGAACCAGAATTACCACAGGAAGATGCAGATTTCTACAAAAGGGTGACACTAGGGAGGGGTCAACAGAACCAGTCTCAGGTTCCAGCATGCACTGGTCCATCGCTCATCAGTGCCAGGAAGAGAGGTGAAGAAGCTTTCTATGTAGTTCTGGGCCAACGTGAACTGGGCGGCCATATCTTTGTTAATGTAGTGGGAAAGACCACCTCATCTCATATGTAGAAACCAATTTTAAGGAGATTAAATACCAAAATATAACATTATACACAACTGTAAAATTTTCTTTCTTTTTTGTTCTGTCCTTTTTTTTTTTTAAGGCAGTGTTTTTGTTCAACAGCTCTGGCTCTCCTGGAACTCTCTTTGTAGACCAGGCTGGCCTCAAACTCACAGAGAGCCACCTTCCTCTGCCTCTGAAATGTTGGGATTAAAAGTGAGCACCACTACCCCGCTGCTTCTCCTTTTTAAATGTATACTATTGAGGATTTAGCGATGCGTGCAGTATGTTTGATCACATCTCACATCCATCTCTAGCTCTTCCTCTTAATTGTCCCCAGATCTAGTCTCATCCCCTTCCAAGCCCTTCCTACTTCATGTCTCTTTTATGTTATAATTCAGTCCGATTTGTGCTGCCATGAAGTATTTTTTATTATCATAGAATAAAGTTATATTTAAAGGCACTATTACTAAGGACTTGATCAATTAAAATTAAAAATTTGAAAAACAAGCCAAAAATGAAGAATCATTTAAATTAATTTTACCATATAAAGGTCTTATACCCTAAATTTACGAAGAATTTTTATAAATCAAGATGAAAAAGTTAATTTTTCTAGATGTGGCAGTGCACACCTTTAATTCCAGCATCAGGAGGCAGAGGCAGACAGATCTCTATGAGTTGAAGATTAGCCTGGTCTACATATTGAGTTCTAAGTTAGCCAGGACTATATCATAAGGCCCTTTCTCAGAAACAAAACAAGCAAACAAAAAACCTAAATCTTACAGAAAAGTAAGCTCTTTTCCAAAACTCAAACAGAACTTTTCACAAGAGAAAATGCAGATGCGTAAAATCATATATGAAAGCCTGCTCAATCTTCTTAATCATCTGAGAAACAAAAATCCATTCCATACTAACCATACTGGTGACAAATATAAAGTCTGATATCCTGAGCCTTGGGGAGAGGACCAGATAGTAGCTGACCAGCATTTGCCTGTGACATGATGTGACACAGAACTATAAGTCATCTCAGGAAGCACAGCCTAGAGAAACTTAATACCAACACACACACACAAGAATGCTCTAGTTTCCAGTGCTTCTAGCAGTGAGAACTAGGAGAATCCCAGGTTCTCTCACACACCGTGAGTGTTAACAACTAGAAATAGAAAATCACGCCCAAGGGAAGGTCACCCCATGAAAGGGGCCTTCCACTGAGATAAAAGAGGCATTAAATTATAGCAATGGTCCTACGTATCTTAGGGTCTCTATTGCTGTGAAGAGACCCCACAACCACAGCAACTGTTATAAAGGAAACATTTAACAAGGGCCAGCTTATAGGTCAAGAGGTTTAGTCCACTGTCATCATGGTAGTCAGGCTGACACAGCGCTGCAGAGTAACTGAGAGTTCTCCATCCAGATCTGAAGGCAGAGGAGGAGACTGTCAACACTGGGTGTAGGCTGAACATCTGAGACCTCAGAGCCCACCCCCCAAGTGACAGTGCCACACCTACTCCAACAAGGCCACACCTCCTAATAGTGCCTCTCTCTGTGGGCCTTTGGGGGCCATTTTTACTCAAACCACCACACACCATATATGGAGCACTAAAAACGGGAAAAGCTAAGTGATGAACATACAAAAATTACACAGAAATTAGCATAAACTCATACTGTCAGATGCTTCTTGGCAGAGTGTTGATACTGGGTGTGGCACACTGGGGTTGCCCAATGGTTAGGTGTACTACTGGGGTGGGCATACTGGATTCTCTTATTCCATATATGGGCTTGTGATGACAACAGGGTTTGTTTTGTAATTATCCACTGCTGAAGATAGTGTCCTTCATTGCTTCTCTGGAAGGACTCATATTTCATAGCTTCAAAAGTAAAAAAAAGGTCATCATTTCCAAATGGAGCAATAGGTTTTCAAAGTAAATGACAATGCCCATCCAAAAACCTTTTTCTTCCAGGATCTCTCTGTCCCCACAAGTCCTGCCTAGCTATTGGGCATTCAGTTCTTTATTAAGCCAATCAGAAGGCACCTTAATAAAGACACATCTTCACAGTGTACAAAAGGATTATTCCACCACAAAGTAGGTCAGATTTATATAATAATACTTACTCCGTTGTTCAGCCGCATCCACAGGAGTGTAAAACGATTGCAATAAGGATATGAATTTTATCCATGTGATGTGACTGGTTTTATTTTGTTTCCTTTTGTTTTATGGTAATATATAAAATAAAAAATAAAGCTTTCCAATAGGTAAGTGATGAGAAGGGGTAAGTAAAGAAATGGTTCACACCACAGTGCTCCATGGGTTAGCACATGGGTTAGCTCGGCAGCCAGCAGTTAATGATGTTTGCTGTGCACCTAGGTCGTGAGGAATGAGCTCTTAGAGAAGTACTACAAGCACGGAAGGAAGTTTCTCACCACCTTTCCAGATGGGACGACACAAATATTGTATCCTTTCTTTCAGACGCTATTGTATTGGCTTTACTCCCCCCCAAAATGGGCAGGGCCTGACGGCATAGGCTTGGAGCCTCAGCTACTTGAGAGGCTGAGGTGGGGGATGCTGAGGGGGGGAGGCTGAGGTGGGGGAGGCTGAGGTGGGGGAGGCTGAGGTGGGGGAGGCTGAGGTGGGGGAGTCTGAGGTGGGGGAGGCTGAGGTGGGGGAGGCTGAGGGGGGGGAGGCTGAGGTGGGGGAGGCTGAGGGGGGGGAGGCTGAGGTGGGGGAGGCTGAGGTAGGGGATGAAGCAGCAAGATAGCAAGTCCATGGCCTGCCTAGGCAGCTTGGAGTAAGCCTATCCCAAAATCAAAAAAGAGCTGAGTAGGAGGTCTGTGGCAGACCACACGTGCTAGGCCTTAGGGTAAATCCCAATAGAAAATGAAGGGAGGGAGGGAGGGAGGGAGGGAGGGAGGGAGGGAGGGAGGGAGGGAGGGAGGGAGGGAGGGAGGGAGGGAGGGAGGGAGGGAGGGAGGGAGGGAGGGAGGGAGGACAGACAGAAAAGACAGGACAGAAAGAGAACGGGGGTGGAGAATACAGAAAACACACTCCTAGAGTTCCACCACTCAGAGAAAAGCTGGTGACATCTGAAATGCACCTTCCCTTACACTGCCCCCCAGTCTACCATAAGCTGACATATATCAACTCTAGCATATGTCTCACTTTGCAACTGGTTCTTTTATGTAGTGTTAAGACACAACACTTTCTGCACCACCTGCTGTTGTGTTCTGTGAGCCCATCTCAGCATTGGGGACACATTGCACACATTCTTTTGGTATTATAACAAAAACCTGGAGCTAGTTTTTGGGTAAAAGCTGACATATCAGAGAGATGGAGAAACAAACCACAGCCTCTTCTTACCCAGCCGACTCCTTAGGCCTGTCCTCCAGAATCCTGACTCCAGACCTCTCCATTCTCAGCCAAAAAGGGGAAGTGGCTGAGGGAAGAAGTTCAGCCTCCCTGGCCTTATTACCCCCGCCCCCAGCCATCTCACTTCCTGAGTCAACTTTCCTAGTGCTGGGATCAAAGGTGTGAGCCGCCACCACCTGACCCTGTTAGGCCCTGAACTCACAGAGATCCAGAGGACCTCTGCCTCCCAACTGACTTTCATGGCTTGGCTCTGTGGGTGGCCCTATCTTCTGATATTCCAGACTTTGTATTAAATATACACTATATCACCACAGGGACAGCTCTCTGCCTCATATGCTTACAGCTTATTTTCTTGAATCAAATACATAGGAGAAGAAACTCTAGGTAAGAAATTTGGACATTTCCAGCTCTGATATTTTTACCCCCAAACTACAGGCCAATTTATATACCCACGAACCAGAAGTCATTAGCATCAGCCTTTCATCACAGGCCACTCAGATATCCAAGCCATGAAGTTTGGGCGTATAAACCACCTAGTGTCTCTGGAAAAAAGAAAAACAAACGAGCAAAACCTCAAAACCCAATGAGACCTTTTTCATGAACCAAGTCAAACACTAACAATAAACCAGAAAAAAATCACGTTCATGGTCACAAATGACAAAGCTGTAGTCCCCTGTGAGAAAGAATGGAGGTTTTATTTTTGTTAAATAACTTGCCCAACTTTTATTACTGATTATTTCAGGTCATGACTTAAATTCTTAACTCTCTTAGAGGCTGTGGCTGATTTCCAAACTGATTCAAAATCAGTCTTGAGTCACCTTTCTCTCTGAAGAGCCTTTGCACACAGACCTGATTGACGTTAAGAGACATGCTTAGTGTGCTTTCTTTTTGATGAGTGTGAGTTGGATTTTTTTTATTTCATTTTCAAATGGTCTCTGATAATATAAACAAAGAAACTGAGTTGATTTTGTTGTGCAGCCTACAGTTATAGGCCACTGAACTCACTTACTGGTTCTAAAATCTTGTTTTGTGGTGTCCCTAAGGTTTTCTATATATACAAATCCAAGATCTGTTTTTTTTTTTAAATCTCCCCTTCCAATCTAGACATCTTTCTTTCCTATCTTTCCAAGGTTAGAATGTTCATGTAAAATTGACTAGAAGAGGCCATTAAGATGGTGGGTAAAGATACTTTCCCCCAAGTCTGGTGACCTGAGTTCAATTCACCAGGACCCACATGGTGGAGAAAGAGCCCAGTTCCACAAGCTGTTTTCTAACCTCTATATGTACTTTGTGGGGCACACGCACACACACACACACACACACACACACACACACACACGCATGTACAAATAAAATTGTAATAAGGATATTAATCATTGGAAGTTGTGGGAATGGATGCCCTTGTTTAGGTTCTCATCTTAAAAGAAAAACATACACTAAGTAGAATGTTAGCCTCTGGCGTTTCTGTGACTACCCTTAATCAGGCTGAAGATGTTTCAACCTACTTGACTAAATCTTTTCATCATGAAGCAGGACAGGTTTTTCAGATGTTTTTCCTGTACCTACTGAGATGACTGTACTCTTTTGCTTTTTATTCTATTAGTGTGGCTTATTTTATTTGTTGATGTTCCGATGTTGAACCAACCTTACATTTTGAGGAATAAATTTAATTTTATCATGATGCATAATCCTATTCCATATTTCTAATTCTATTTTGTATCACTTTGTTGGGCATTTTTACCTTCCATAAACATATTTTGATTCATGTGAAAGCATATAATTCTTGTGTAATAAAATAGAGACCTTTTCAAGAAGTTCCTTGTAAATTAACTTTACTCCATGCATAGTCCAGGATCACTAGAAATGCTCACAGGACCTTATCTGACCTCAGCTATCCATCTGGAAATCTAGCCATTATCCAAGTGCCCAATAAATCAAATGGCTTCACCTGCATTGTCCAAGAAGACACATTCACCAGCCCCGCTATCCTGGCAGTGCTGGACTCCTCCGGGAGAGGCTCCTGTTACCATCCTAATGGAAATGTCTGGTAGGCTTCTCAGCTCCTTGCTGCTATTTTGGTTTTTGATTTTTTTTTTCCACTGTTAATGTTTAATTATATCTTTCCTCTTCGATAATAAGAATGGTTTTAGAAATATTTAAGTTAGTGGCCTTTAAATAGTAATGTAACTCAGAGACATGCTTCATGGTTGCTTACTGATCGATGTACATTCCTAGCTAATAAGCTTCGCGCAGCTGTGTCAGACAATAGTATACAAACCTCTGGAGCCACAAAGCCTATACAAGCATTTCTGTGCAAGCCTGGAAGTATGAGTTCAACCCCTGGAACCCACAGAAAGGTGAAAGGAGAGACCTGGATTCACGGAGTTACCTTCTGACCTCCACATGCATGCGGTGGCTCACAGGCAACTATGAGCATTCCAACGTGCACCTCATGCATTGACACACAATAACAGATTTAAGTATCTATAGAAACGTCTCGACTCCCTTTTTAATTTAACAATATATACACTCTGAAGTTCATATTATTTCATTTAGTCTGAAAGAAAAATTTGGGATCTAACTTAAAATAAAATTTAAGGCTTGCAGAAAGGATATATATATATATACATATATATATATGTGTGTGTGTGTGTGTGTGTGTGTGTATCCTGAACAATATCCTAGTATTATATCTATTTATCAGAATTATACAGATTAAATAGAAATCATCTTCCTGGCATGCTGTGTGTGTGTGTGTGTGTGTGTGTGTGTGTGTGTGTGTGTGCGCGCATGTGTGCATGTGTGTGATATAGTACAGCCTCACTCTGTGGCCCTGGCCAGACTAGAATTCCCTCTACAGAACAGGCTGGCCTAAAATTTGTGACCCTTAGCTTCCCAAGTGCTAGATTACAGGTGTAAGCCACTATAGTTGGCTTTTGAAGTTATCTATAGGTATAATCTCACTTGGGAAACTCTGCTAATAACTGGCAGTTTAGACCTTGCCAGTGCACATAAAATTGGGGCACAGTGAAGTATTTGCACTTCTAGTCCATGGTAGCAACCAATCTGATACCACCATGTATAATGGGAAATTTCTACTTACCCTTAAGTCTGTGTTACACTGGGTGGAGTGTTACAATAACTGTCAACTATATTAACTCACTTGGCTGTAGAGACTGATGATTTCTGAGACCCCTAACCCCAAGATCTGAATTCTTGTGTATTTTGATAGGTCCTGATAGTCTCAAAGTCTCTTTTCTCTGCCTCTGTGCAAGTCTTTTTTCTCTGTGGACTGAAGTTCCTTGAAAGCACATCCCGAATCTATGTTCACAGCAAAATCTATGGTATTAACTCCAAGAATAATTAAAGAACTAGCTCAGAGCAGTTTAGTCAAGTATGACTGTGTGAAATCACCCCTTTCCACATCCATGAAGGATGTCCTATTGGCTCTCAATTCTTTTGCTGTGAGGTTAGTATCCAGTCAGTCAATGCTGGAGAAACATGGTATTAGTTACCTTCCTCAGAGGAACCCTTGTGGATATTTCACACAGTTAAACAGCAAATGCATTGTCAAAGCAAGCTAGCTCTCTAAAAATACAGACCTCTCCTCATGGTGGGGATGGTTACCTCCACTGAACAATGCAAGGGAGCATGGGGACAAGGTTGACCAGTAGAACACCACAAACCCTCAAAGCAAGCATGACTATTTTTAATGTGGTAAGTGGGACCTTAGCCATGTCACATTGTTGGAGAAGCCCACTTGATTTAACTCACATCTTTGCTCTGCTGTGGAATTTTCCTCCATTGAAGCAAACCCAGAAGTACCCCTGAGCCCCTGTTTTTCACACCCAGCCCCCCAAAGTTTCATGCAGACCAGTGGGACAGCTCATGCATAGCATGGCCAAGGTTCAGGGTTCAGTAACCAACACACTCTAACCCCCTAAAAATTAAAATAAAAGGGCATTTGAATTTTATCTGTCTTGGCTCTCTTGGACAAGGACTAATCTAATCATCCCCCAAATTGACATACACGGTCTTGCATTTTGATGAAAATCTAAGCATTGATCTCTTCCCTGACAGGAACAGCTTCCCCTCTGTATCCTTGCTTTTCCCAGATGAAACCGCCAGGGCTTCTTCCTCACCTTCCCAGCCTTTCTTGGACCCATTTCAGTTTATCAGTATGCTTCAATTTGAACCCAGTACTTCAAATAATGTAAAATGAGTAGTATTGCTTCTAAAGTTACCTAAAAATTCCCACCACTCATATTCCTTGGTTAGGAAGTACCAGGGCTAACTAAGCCTTGAATTCTAGAAATACTATTGGTAGGGCTTTTTTTTGTTTCTGTCTTTTATACCAAAGTCTCACTCTGGCAATCATCTGGCCACAGCCCTCTGAACGCTGTAATTGCAAGTGTGAGCCACCACATACAGCTCTACTGTGGATCATTCTAATTTCCTTCCAGGGTTTACATCAACATCCTGGGAGGACAATACTTGGATCAAGCTGGCAACAGAGTTCGAACTTGGAACTGGTCAAGTTCCATGCCCTCCTCATCCTTTGTTTCATTTAAACCCATCTTTCTGGCTTTGAATCATTTCATTGGAATTCGCATCCTTGAACAAGACAAGGTCTCCATTAATTTTCTAGCAATGGGCCAACAGGCAAGAATCAGTGTTGGAACCAAAGTAATGGTAAGTGCATTAAAACAATTTAGATCTTAAGAGTAAATTAATTTTTGTTATTAATGATCGAATATATTTATGTCTAATCTGCCCACTGAGAAGTTTTGGAATTCACAATGAATGAAGGTTCCTCATGTAACTGAAGCAACAACCTAACATTTCCTTCTCTGTTAGACTTTGCATTCAGACTTCAGTCCCAGCAGCATGTTCTCTGTGTGACTACTTTCATCTGCCTTGTAGTTTTGTTTTAGAGTCTATGATATGAGGTGTCTGTTTCCTCTCTGTTATGGTAGAAAGCCCCAAGGCCAGGGCCGGGAAACCTGAGTTCTAATCATGTTAAGAGGAAATACATGCCCCAACTCCTAGGAGATAGCCCAGGTGTTCACCCAGCCATCACCTACCATTCTGAGCTGCCTTCCCCCCATCCTACACTAGCTGAGCCAGGCTGCCTCTCTTATCATTATCGCTGCCTTTGACTGTTAGCTCCCAAAGGACAGAATACGCTCACTCCACTTCCCTAATCCCACTGCTTTGCCCTGACTTGATAAAGCACATACTGCAGTCTGTAGTTTCAAATCTCAGATCTTCTCCTTGGTTATATGAGTGAACTTTAGCTCCAGCTTCTCAACTATACAATAAGTAATAATTCTAGCCCCGCAGTTGCTGCGAGGAGTCTGTGAGAAATGTAAAATTCTAAGCATGGTACCCAACACTGACTGTGTACCGAGACAACAAAACTGCCACACAGATGCAGAGAGATAGTCAGGGAAGTCGGTATGTTTCCACATGCACAATGACTGAGAAGCTTCATTTAGTCTGATTCTAGAGGAGGGGGTTGCTCCAAACTTCCCAAGTGCCTTCAACTCCTAAACTTTATGCATTTCATAAGAAAAAAATGATTTCAATGTTAAGCACAGGCAGAGTATCTTAGGACCAGCAAACAAAGGGACACCTTTCCATATTCAGAGTACAATGGTCCCACTGTCCCAACTCCAACTGGTCCTCCTACCTGCCCATTTCCATTCCTGGACACTGAGCTTCCTGCCTCTTTTTCTTTGCTGACAAGTTCCACAACCCAGAGGAGATCCCAGCCCTGCGGTTCCTGAGTGAAGACGATCTTCTACTGTTGGCCAGCTTGATAAAGATCCGGCGGCTATTCCATAAGTTGGAAGGATGCATGAGCTTCCCCTCCAGTCAGGCTTGGGAAAAATTAAAGCAACCTTCCTACCTTTCTTCCCTCTCTCTGAAACTACTTGCCCTCTGTCACAGTGCTGGCATACAGGAAAATATACTGACAATAATTACAAAGTTAATAAAAGGAAAGGACTAAAGAAGTCTCGAGGGCTTTCTTTAGTTAAGGGTCTTTTAAAGAACACGGGGTTCCAAAGGGTGGATCAAATGACCAAGAAATATCAAGGATACTTTATTGCATACATTTTGAATACACTGTGAGTCATTGCCTGGGTATATTCTCAGGTAGAAATTTAACTCACTTCCTCAAGACCAGAAACAAGCATGAGATAAAGAGTCATGTAATAGTGGCCACTTAGTCAAACAGGAAGGGTTTAAAATATGTAAACATAATCTTATAGATTTTAATATAAGTATTTATTCAGCATAGGATTAGTAACAACAGAATAGTCCCTTATTGTTAGTTATTCTTCTGTCCCATATCAGGTGGCTCTTCTGATATGATACAAAGATTTTGCATTTTCCTTTAACAAGTATGCTTGGGTTTAGAGAAGGAGAGAGCCATACTCTGATTTTTCTTACAAATAAAAATATATAGAGTTTAAGCAATGATATTTTACCCTATGAAGTGTACTGGTACCAATGTCCAACATTCTTTTGCGTGTATATTTTTCTAGATAGCCTCCTTTCTGCTTTAGATATCTAGATGTTCAAGGTCTTTTAACTTCTTGAAGATGGGTATTTCTAGTTTTCTGTAAAGACCAAAAAAAAAAAAAAAAAGTGCCCCAACCCGTTGTTTTTTTCTTAAAACTTAAAGAATTGTAATACGGGTGGATGAGCCATCAATTCTTAGTTTCATGAAGTTTCTCTGGTTCAGATTGAGTCTTTATTAATTTTGATGATATCCATAACTTTTCTTCACCTGTGGAAACAAAAGCAAACTCCTTCCCCGACGTGGCACATACCCTGGCTTCCATTCAGAGGTTAGTACATTTTTGAAGTAAACAGGCCGATTTAGTTCAGCTGTTTTTTCTACAGTCCAATGCCTTTCAGCAGCTGTTGTTCCTTTCTCATTAGCATTGAGAAAATTCAAAGTTAATAAAGCATTATGTACTCTATCTCTGGGGGTCTTTGTTATTCCATTCTGTTTATTTAGCATATCCTTTAGAGTTCGATTTGATCTCTCTATGACTGCTTGTCCTGTAGGATTGTGTGGTATTCCTGTAATATGCTTTATATTATAATAAGCAAAAAGTTGTTTCATTTTACTAGAGACATATGCCAGAGCGTTGTCAGCCTTAATTTGTACAGGTATTCCCATGATGGCCATAACTTCTATCAAGTGTGTGATTACAAAATCAGCCTTTTCTGAACTCAAAGCAGTTGCCCATTGAAATCCTGAAAACAAATCGATTATATGATGTACATATCTTAATTTTCCAAATTTTGTAAAATGAAATACATCCAGCTGCCAGATTTCATTTCTATGTATACCTTTAGGATTAGTTCCTGCTGGCAATGGAGTTTGTTTATAGAAAGAACAGGTGGAACACCTTTTTACAATTTCTATGGCTTGTTGCCAAGTGATAGAGAAACCTCTTTAATCCTTTGCTATTGGCTGGTGTTTTTTATGAAATTCTGAGGCCTCTAGTGCATTTCCTATTAATAATTTATCAATTTCATCATTACCTTGTGTTAAAGGACCTATCAGACCCGTATGGGATCGAATATGTGTTATATAGAAGGGATGATTTCTAGTCCTGATTATTCCTTGTAACTGAATAAATAATGAAGTTAATTCTGATTCATCATGAATAGAATCAGCTGTTTCAATGTGTAAAGCAACTCTTTCTGCATACTGAGAGTCAGTGACTGTTAAGAGGTTCAGTAAAGTTCATTAATACCATCACGATGGCATGTAATTCTGACTTTTGAACAGAATTATAAGGGCTTTGAGCCACTTTACTTATATGTTCTGATTTGTTGCATCAGTATAAAATGAAGGGGCTCCAGAAATTGGTTTATCTCATACAACACAAGAAAGAAAATTGGTTTATCTCATGTAACACAAGAAAGAATCTAGTTAGTTTTCTTTAGAAATTCAATTATTTTGCTTTGAGGATATTTGTTGTTAATATCGCCCCCAAAATTACTGCAGGCTCTTTGTCAAGGCTCACTTTCTACCCATAATTTGTCAATTTCTTCATTAGTTAAAGGAACAACAATTTCTGCTGGGTCCATTCCTGTCAATTGACAAAGTTGGAATTTTCCTTTAAAAATAAGTTCAGAAATCTTTTCCACGTGTCTTTAACTTCTTACTCAATTTATGTGGTAGAAATATCCATTCCAATATAACATTTTCTCTTTGCATTAATATTCTTGTAGGAGGATGCTTAGGGCAAGATAACTAGAATGAAATTAAGGTCTGGATCCACATGATCCACATGTGCCTCCTGTAATCTCTTTTCTAACAAAGCCAATTCTCTCTCAGCTTCAGGTGACAATTCTCTTGAACTATTTAAGTCCTTGTCACCATTTAAGGTTTTGAACAAATTATCCAGTTCATCATTTTTTATTCCAATAGTGGGTCATAAATTGGCAATGTCCCCTAGTAGTCTTTAAAAAATCATTAAATGTCTTCAATCTATCTCTCCTAATTTGTACCTTTTGGGATCTAATTTTTTTGTTGGCCTATTTTGTAGCCTAAATAATGAATGGAATCTCCTCTCTGTATTTTTTTCTGGGGCAATTTGTAATCCCCAAGCCAGCATTTTTTTTCACTTCTTCAAACATTTTTTCTAAGGTATCAATATTTGAATCAGCCAACAAGATACTGTCCATGCAATGATAAATTATAGACTGTGGGAATTTGATATGTATTTGTTCTACTGGCTTTTGTACAAAATACTGGCACAGAGTAGGGCTATTCGGCATTCCTTGAGGGAGGACCCTCCACTGGTATCTCTTTACAGGCTGAGAATTATTATAAGTGGGTACTGTAAAGGCGAATTTTTCTTTGTCTTGTTCTTGTAAAGGTATTGTAAAGAAATAGTCTTTTAAATGAATAACTATAATAGGCCATTCTTTAGGTAACAGAGAAGGCAAAAGAATCCCAGACTGTAGAGAGCCCATTGGCTGGATCACCTTGTTTATCACCCTTAGGTCTGTTACCATTCTTCACTTTCCAGATTTCTTCTTAATAACAAATACAGGAGAATTCCAAGGGCTGGTTGATACCTCTATATGCTGAGCATTTAACTGCTCCTGTACCAGTTGCTCTAAGGCCTGCAATTTCTCTTTCATTAAAGGGCATCGATGAACCCATATAGGCTTCTCTGTTAGCCATTTTAGAGATAGTACTATGGATGTCTGAAAGATCAGTAGCTGTTGTGCCTTGTTTCTGTATAACCTGAAAGGTCTATGACTGTTTCTCATAATACCTTCTAATGTTTTTTCTGGAAACATGTGCTAGTTTATGGTTTATTTCTATGTTTGGAGGAATATTAATCTGCATGTTCTACTGTTGTAGTAAATCTTGTCCCCATAAATTTATAGCAATGTTAGCCATGTATGGCTTTAATATTCTTCTCTGTCCTTCTGGTCCTATACGTTCAAGCCATCTTGAACTCTGTTTTACCTGGGATAACCACTCAATTCCCCAAAACTGAACATTTACCTCCTGAAGGAGCCAACTTGGATACCATGACTTTAGTAAAATTATTGTTATATCTTCCCGTTTCCAATAAGCCATCAATAATTACATCATTTATTCATACTTTTAGTGCTTGTCTTTATTCATTAATAGAAGCTTGCCTTATAATTTTCCTGAGTTTTTCCCCTTTTCTATATATTTTCTATCATTCAGTGTAGTATATCTTTTTAAAATAGGTTTTAATTTCTTTAATTGTTCTGGGAAGATGTTTCCTCCACAGGATGGCAGGTTAAGATTGAACTGGATTTGATATGGGGGTTTTTGAAAGCTCCCTTGGGGTGTTTCCTGAGGGCAGAAAGTTACCTGATATGGGGGCTTTTGAAAGCCCCCTTAGTGCATTTCCTGAGGGCAGAAAATTACCTTGTCTGTCCCTTGTTGATCTGCACTCAGTCCAATGTCTTCCTTTTCCACACCTTCTGCATACTCCAGAAAGGAGGGGCGTTCTCTTGGGACTATTCCTAACAAAAGCATTGTTTCTGGGAATGTCTTGCTTTTTATGTGACCTTGCCTTCCACAATTGTAGCATTTAACATTTTGACTTTTTCTTATACCTCTAGAAATAAGCTCTCCTATCCAATCATTATCACAGTCATAAGGCTCTAGATTTTCTCATGAATCCAATCCTTCAAGGGTGCTACTTGCTTTGAATGGTCTAATTATTCTTTTACAGTATGAATTAGCAATCTCAAAAGCCAGAGATTCGATTATTATTTGCTTCTGAGTCTGGTACCATTCTGTTTACTGCTGCAGTTAATCTATGCAAAAAGTCTGTAAAAAGTTTCTTTTGGGCTCTGAATTATTTTTGTGAAGAATTTAGTTTTCTTTCCTATTTCTTTAATCTGGTCCCAGGCATTTAAAGCTGCCATGTGACATAAGTCCAGAGTATATTCATTGTATAAAGCCTGCCTGTCAATATCAGCATAATCTCCCTCCCCAAGAAGTTGGTCTTGGGAGACTTCTATGCCTCTGGCCCTGCTTCTTTGTTCTATTGTTTTAGCCTCTCCCCTCCAACATGTTTTCCATTCCAAAAGTGGTCCATCCTCCAAAACAGCAGTAACCATATCTACCCAGTTCTTAGGGGTGATCCGGTTACATGATGACCAGCTATTAGGCATTTATTTTACAAAAGGTGAGTACATACCATATGTAGTGATTACTTCCTTGACACTCCTTAATTCTAACATTTGTACCAGAGCCCAACTAACTTCTGTACTATTTTTATTATATTGTGATTTCTTTAAGGTTACTGGTTATATTAATGTTGGCTGTAGGATAACCTTAGGCTGTTTTTGTGTAATCTTAGACACCATTGCTGAGATTGGTTCTTTATATTCCTCTGCTTGGCTTTGAATATCTTTATGTTCCCTATTAATAGGCTTTACTCAGACTTCTTGGCATTTATATTAACTGACTTTTTAAGTAATAAAACAAGTAATCAAACAAATAATATTTATAATAAATATGATAAACATTATGAGGATAGTCCCATCTATTTTATTTATCTTTTCCTTTACTGGTTCCAATATCAAATCGTCTCAAGTAAGATCATAGAACAAAGTCCCTCCATTGCCTATAGTAAATTCCCCTTTTAAAAAAAATAAGATTTACTCACCAATTTTGTTGTCAGCAACGATTCAGATGACTGTGAAGTGGGACAGCTACCTAATGTGATAGCCACCCAAGAAGGGGGTCCAAAAAGAAAAAAAACAAACCAAACCCACAACCCACCAGGAGAAAGAGGCCACTGTCTAAAAGACTTACCCAGATGAGAGTGAAACGGAAACACATGTGACCAGCCTGCCTAAGACTGGAGGCTCACTAGGAACAGAAAGCCTAGCCAGCTGGTAATTATTCCTCCAGTCAGGTGTTGCTCTGGCTGGGAAGTGACTTTTATTTTGAAGAGGGAGGGAATTCATGCCCCAAAGTTGGATGCCAAGTGTTGTAGGAATTCTAGTTGTATTAAGGAAAACTCAGAGTCAGATCTCAGGGAAAGGCTGAAATATCAAAGAAAGAAAACACCACAGTCAGATCTCACCCGTCTTCCAGCTTCCTCAGCCTCGCTCCACATTGCTTCTATCACATGAGTCTGTCTTCCTACGCCTGCCTTAAATATCTTCTTTGCCCAGTTGTTTCACATCCAGGCTAAGATTAAAGATGTGAGCTACTCCTATTTGGTAGTTAGGGCTTGAACTCACAGAAACACAGAAAGATCTGTCTCTGGACTTATGCGATTAAAGACGTAGGTCACCACTCCTGGTCTTTCCTGTGCTGGGATTAAACATGTGAGTTACCACTCTCTGACCCTCCTGGATTGACTGTGGGTGAATCTATTCTCTGAAATCCAAGACTGGTTTTATTAAATATATAACATATCACCACAGACCCCAGCTGATGCACTAAGACATATGGCCAAAACTTTGTGCCATTTATAAGGCTGACTCGACCACAATCCCCCATAAATTCGGACCAAGAGACTGGGTCCTGATTCATAGCCATCTGGGATAAAAGAGACCCTATGTCTTCTTCCTGACCAACAAAGAGGCAAGGACCGAGACTCAGGAAATTGTACCCTAACAAACCCGAGAGGGCACTGTAACCTTATGGTCATATCATTTACTGAGTAAGAAAAAAGCAGACTAAGGTGAGAGGGTCCTTAGGAAAGGCCAAGTCTTATAAGATTAATAGAGTCTGTACCCACCGCACGACGGTGCAGGCTAAGTGGGCATAGACTGGATTTTAAAGTAGCTGCGGGACAACTGTACGTGGTCTTGGCTGTAGTCTGGTATGTGGTCTTTTTTGTACGCACAGCGGGGATCACAGACCCGGGTGCACTCACTACTGGCAGAACTGGCTGAATGGCTATGGGTTAGGAGGAGGGAGGAGCTATGTATAGGCTAATATAGGAGTGTAGTCTTTTAAGTTTGAATACTTTCTCTTTTGTTTTTCGGCAGTGTTTAGGGCTTGGATAAACTTCAGTTTTTATAGCGGTGGGCTAGATGTCTAGCCCACCCAGAGATGCCAGATATCGCAATAAATTTTATTTGTGATATATTAAATAGACGATAAATATTTATTTAAAAGTAATTTAACACTTATTATAAGTTAAACTTTAGGATGGTTTTGTGGCGATAGGATGATCTTGGTGATGGATGTTGATTTGACTTTTAAGAAGGCAGGAAGCAAACAGGCCTCTCTAGATCTTAGCAGCCTCTTTTAAATGGGGCTGGCTATACCCCCTTCAGGAGCCCAGGACTCTGTATAAGTGTCTTTGGACTCTATTAGCTGACACCTGAATCACACCACAGGTAAGACCTGGGGGTTGCAGCTGTACCACTCTAATATGACCTTGGCCTGGCTTTCACCATCCAGTGCAGCCTGTCCTTCTACTGTGGGAAAAACTCCCACCTTATAGCCTGGCAGCCAAAGAGTAATGCTGTTCAGACACTCCTGCCTCCAACTATATAGACCTGGCTAATTGAATATAGACTAGTCTCTGTTGTTTTTAATAGATTCAGAAATTGCTCAGTCTATACTCAGATATAATTTATCATTCTACATCTCTGCAAGTATTGCCTTTTCACAGAGGTCAAAAGGATTCTAGAGCACAGCCTAAGTTTACCCACCTGTCTGTTCCTGAGAATCTTTCTCTCCTAGTTTAGAGACTCATGTCCTTTCCAGTTACTAAGACTGAGCCTAAAATTTATAAATACGTAAATAAATTCTAACTTTTGTTCTTAGTTTAACGTGTCTCAACAAATTCCCACTTGGCTGGCATATACAACTTGTTCCAAAAAAACACGAGCTCTGGATTTGCTGAAAGGTCGTGTGGACCAGTCCAACCGACTGGCTTGTTTCCTGTCTCCACAACTGGGTCAGACAACTACATGTCTCTGACAGATGCCTCTAGCCTCAGCTTGAAACAGGCCCGAGTTTCAAATTCTCAGAATTACTGAGTACAAGTACAAAGTCAGAATGTCCCAACACAGGAGATAGCCTAGGGCCATCGGATAGCAACTGTTTAACCACAGAACGTCCCAGAACAGGAGACAGTCTATTAAAAAAGTGTTGACAAACAGCTGGATAAGATAAGAGAAATTCTGGAAAGTCCCTAAAAACAAGTTAATCAGAACTATATCCATACTGAGACTCCTAATTATGTGTAACTTTGTGGGGTTTGCCTTTAAAAACTCAGCTTGCAGAGGAGCGGGTACCTCCTCCAGCCAATGCTGTGATGGTGTGGTGTACTTGACAGGGTCCCTGCCGCAGCTAATATTTCTTTTCAATGAACCTTACTTTTGCATTTCAGAGAGTTCACACCCATCTCTGGTGGTCTCTTTGGGGGGTTTTGCAAACAGGGAACAAGACACCAAAGTACTGATAATCCTGTAAGTATAGTATATTTGATGTCGCCACTAGTATAAAGTTACTACTATAGTATTAGTTCCAAAGCACATATCAACACACATACACACACACCACAGGGGAGGAGAGTGCACATAAGCACACTGAGGAGGACTTTTTATATCATTGTAGGTACTGGTGTCTGGGCCTGTGAATGTCAAGAATGGAAGAGAGAACAGTATTAAAATTTCACTGAGAAAAGCAGGAGAGGTGTAAACATTAGAATTACAGTATAACTACATTACACAAGTGTTAGGGTTAGGGCTGATGTTATATTAGGATTATAGGCAGAGTCTGACTTTACTTTATTCCTAGGATTAGGGTTAAAGTTAGGGTTAGGAGTGGGTGAAAGCTTTTTCAATCTCCAGTTAGGGACAGGTCTAGGATTAAGGATATGAGTTAGGGCTAATGCTATGTTAGAACCTGAGTTTTGCTTGGGCCAAGATTACTATTAGGACTAAGGGATCTTTGTTAGAGATTGGAGAAGGTTAAAGTTAGAGCTGGGGCTAAGTGTGAGGGAGGGTTAGGATTAGTATTTCAGATAATGTTTGGTGTCAGGACTGGGGTCAGGCTAGGGTTAGTGTTATCATTAAATCTTAAGGCTGTGGTTACATGATATTTACATACATATATTTGTATCTTTAAGATTTTCATTTTATGTGTATGTTTTGTCAGCATGCATGGCAATGTACCACACTGAGTTTATGGCATTTTTGGAGGCCAGAAGGCAACCTGGGATGCCCTGGGGCTGAAGTGAGATGGTTGTAAACCACCATGTTGGTGCTAGGAGATGAACTTGAGTCTTCTGTAGCAGCAGCTGGATGAGTATCTCCCTAGCCTCATTTAGTATCTTTAAAACAATCTCTCACCTCTAGATTTCAGGGCTCTTAGAAGATACAATTCAGCAGCACTTTCCAATAATATTTAGGCAGTAAGAGAAAGGTAAAACTCGTAGTTTCCTACCAACAGACTTGCTCTTAGCAACTTAAGGATGATAAACAAAAAACCTGCAATTGTTTTTATTCTAATTGTTGCTAGGACACAGATCAGCCCAGCAGATGGCCCTAGGGAGTGTCAGTGGCAATAACCAAGCACTCACTGCTAACTCCATCAAGAGCTAGACAACCCTGTTGGACAGAGTTAACAGCTGAGTGTTTGATTTGAGCAGCCTATAGCCATAGAAATGTATCTCATCTAGGAATGGGGCACAAGTCTTTAATCGCAGCACTTGGAAGGCAGAGCCAGGCAGAAAGATCTCTATGAGTTCTAGGCCTGCTATGGGCTATAAAAAGCCCTGTATCAATTAAAGGAAAAATGATATAAGAGAGTAGCAGACCAAAAACAAGTAAGGGAATGAATATCCAGTAAGAAATAAACAGGAAACATAGGGCATGAGGTGTAGTTGGGTGGTGGTATATGCTTGGCATACCCAAAGCTAGCTCAATCATAAGCTTCAAAAAACAAACCAATTAAAAAAAACCAAAAAAAAAAAAAAAACAAAAAAAAAAAAAACAGAAAAACATCACCCCCAATAACAAAGGTAGGAACCAACCTACACAGGGATACAGCTAGGTGCTCCTCATCCACTCTGCAGGCCACATTAATCAGAACTATTTTATACTCATCAGAAAGAAAAGGGATTCATGTTTCATATAACTAAAAAGTCTTATAGAACTGGCTTTGGGAACTCAGCTGGGATTTTAAGAACCTTTCTATGTTGGCCCAGACCTTCCCACAAGCCCCTACCTTGGGCCTTTCTGAATTAAAAAAAGAAAAGGAAAGGATAAAGGGAGTAGCAGACCAATATATATGTGTGTGTGTGTGTGTGTGTGTGTGTGTGTGTGTGTGTGTGTGTGTGTGTGTGTGTGTGTGTGTGTGTGTGTGTGTGTGTGTGTGTGTGTGTGTGTGTGGCTAATTACTCAAGTAAAAGCAAGTATGTACGTATTTCTGTTCTCAGATGATGAACAGTATCTTAAAGCTTATTAAGAAATGCAAATTACTGGGCTCATTTCAGAGCAGGGGAATCAGCATCTCCACTGATAAGCAGCCAGCACACTGCAGCCAGCCTCTGCGGTTAACTCAGCTCACACTTTAGAGCAGACACCCATCCTGCTGGCTTTGCAGGGGATGCAAGGCTTCAGGTCTTCACTACATTGCCTTGTGTTCTTCCAGATAGTTTTAGCTGGATCTGGTTATTCTGTAAATAAATACTGATTTCCACTTTTCTGAAAGAGGTGGGGGAGCCAGGGATCTTCCATTTATGGGAAAGTTTAGGTATTGACTTAATTAAAAACATTTTTATTTTCTCCTTAATTGACCTGCTTATTGAGACAGGAAAGGAGTGTTTTCTCTTTAGATTTGGGGATGTTACCATGTGAATTTCTCAGGAAATCTGGAAGATAGGGGTACATTACTGTTATACCATTCCTTTACGCTCCATCCCAAAATAAATCACAAAACTGCTGATGGCTCAGCATGTACCTGCAAATTCTAAGGCTTAATAAGAAGGCAGTTTTAAAGTCTAATAGTGGTAAGACTTAGTGTCAGAGGTGGGGGACAAAAACTGGCATAAGAAGCCATTGGAGGTCAGTTGGTAGTGGTGCACACCTTTAATTCCAGCACTTGGAAGACAGAGGCAGATGGATCTCTGAGTTTAAGGCCAGCCTGATTTTACAGAGTGAGATTCAGACAGCCAAGTTCACATAGAAAAACTCTGCTGGGGGGGGAGCATTAGAAATAAACATTATTGATGACAACTTTTATAATGTATAGTTTCCTAACACATTTTCTGTGTAAAATACATTAGTACAGAATTAATCACACAAAACAGGGTTTCTTTCACACTGGCTTATTTATTTTCACAATGCCACAAATAAGTTCCAAATCTTTACAATTCTTTACCTGCTTCTCATGTTTTTTTAGAAAGAAAAGCCCTAGAATATCAAATCATGTTTAAAAAAACTTTAACTGAATTATATTGTTATGACAATGATAGAATATGCCAGTCAATCAAAATTCCAAACTAATAAACCTTTAAATTAAGTGAACCATCACTGGATCTCATCCCAATTCACAGCTGAGCGACTATCACCAATGCTAGTGCCCTGACCAATGCCACTCATAATCAGAACACCATCTTCCTGTACATCTTACACTGACATTTAAAGCCATGCTGTACCAACTGTTTAATTAATACAAAAGCCTCCCACAATGGCAACTGTGCTGAAAACCCCAGTAAAATTAGCTGGCCTATTGGCAAGTCCACAGTCTTCTGACTTATAGAGCACAGACATTTTCTAACTATACAGCTTTATCAATTTATAAGCAACTAATAAATTTTGAATTGCTAGTAATATAATAAAGTTATAAATAGTTTACTTTCTCCTTTTCCTTATACTTTTTATATTCATGCATTTCGTTTCTGTAGTAGACTATTAAATTCTGGATTTAAATATGACGAAGCATAAAAGAAAACAGATGAATGTGGATAAAACAGCTGAGTTTTACTAGATGTCTAAGACAGTTAAAGCTATTAACTAGAAGACAAATTCAATCTAAGGCAAACATGGAGAAAGTCGGATTTGACTTAAGGTTCCTCATAGTTTGACCTGTAAATTACACATGAACATCCATGGCCCACATTCTGAATGTCTGTGTGCCATAAAGCTAACTGTGTCATAAATGGAATGTCCATTACTTGAAGAAAGGCCCCTCTGATGCTAAACTTTACAAGATATGGAGTCTGGGGTGGTAGGCAACCATATTAACAAGTTTTTAAGACCTAATCAAAAATATATATATTTACACATAAATAATAACCTCTAAGGAACTTGAGTTTAAATGATGTCTATCAGCAGAACTTGGGCTAGCAATGCTGCAACCCTAGTCAAAGGGTAACAGTTCATCACTAAACTATCTTCCTGTTATCTCAAGATCACAGTAGATTCCACTTTAAGCTGTCACACTAGGAGGATTGCCTGAATGCACTCAAGTAGTCGAGCTGCTCTTAACATCTAAGGGTTAGGTGGCACTGACATCCTTCTCTTACGCTCTTTAGGGTCCACTTACAAATCCAGGGTTCCATTTGGCTCTTCCACTTAATCCCTGTCTGTGACCATGGCTGCTATGTAACTACTATTCAACATATGTTTCTATTTCTATTAAATCATTTTATTATCTTTATCAACCCTAAGTTTCTTTTTAGAACTCTGGAACAATAAGAAAACATTAAAAATATTTTTAATTTTGTCTTTCAAATACAATAAAATTCTGATATATGATGTTAAGATAATTCAATTACTAGACAAGTGATCTCCATTTACATAATACACACTTTGTAAAGGTTTCACTGAATTTTTTTTTAGTGAGGTGAGTTTCAACTGTTCTAAAAACAGTAAATTATTTCAGTACTTGTGTGTGAATCACTTTAAGTCAAAAACAAAACATTAGGCAGATGGTTATTAAAAATAATGCTAACAGGTACACTGAGCAATAAACTTTCATTTACCTTATATCTGCTCAGCTTTTTATTGGTTTAGTATAAAGGCTCATTAATCAGTTCATTAGATTGGTCAAGGCAAGACATTTGAGCTACACAATAGCATTTGACAAGCAGTTGGTTTTGTTGTTCCTGATAATCACACACGCGCACACACACACACACACACACACACACACACACACACACACGCACTCACACACACGCACTCACACACACACACACACAGACGGTAGTAGAGTACTCTGGATATTGTATAACTTACTGTTCACAATCTGCAGTGTTAGCATGACCAAATTAGAACTCTATCTGATAAACTTCTATAAGTTATTTGGGAACTTCAGGTGTTTACCCAGGAAAACGGATGTTAGAAGCTATGTATAAAAAAAGATTCCTATCAAAACACAACAGGCTTAGTGCACATGTTGAAAAATCTCGAGCTGTAACTCCATTCTGTACTTTCTCAAACATGACCAGGAAAAGAGTTACAAGGAGTAATGCCTTCAAGGAGAGACTATTAACAGTGGGCTCGGGAAGCTACACAGTATCACTGCACTCCATGTATGTGCAGAACTCAGCATGTGCCAGCAATGGAAAACTGTCTTGCACTGAGGTTTGCCAAGCGGTACAACGAGCCTGCCAAGAAACATCTGGTCTGTACTAACAGCTTGCTGTCTTCAGTACAGGCCTTCATAATGTCAGTCACGCTGCTCTTGCAAATCCCTCAGTGTCTGAAACAAACAGAAAAAAAGAATACTGTGGTCACTCTTACCGAAAGTGTTATAACCCCACTACGTAAGAGCTAACCAAGCCTCTTCACATTTACTCACTCATACATTTTCTACCTTAAGTTTGTTAAAAATAATACACACGTTTTCCTACATTATTTGGAAGTAAGGAGGAGAAGCTATGTATCTACAAACTATAATAAAACACATCAATTCTGGCTACCAGGAGGTCAGAATTTGAAAGACATATCCACCTGTTCCATCTTAGGTGGGAAATTGAAGTGATAATATATGTAGCATCTCTTAGCATTTGTGCTAAGATTTAATGAAAATCTATGAATAGCTACTGTATTTTTAAACTACTTACAAAATAGTTTCCAGTGCTGATAGGTAGGGCTATGATCGATGATGTGGGATTGAATCCATATGCACATTGAGTTTCATTTCATTGTCAAGAATTTGGACAAGTTGTTGCATGGATGGAAGATGACCAGATTCCAGCTTAGACCAGACGGGCACATCTGTGAAAACAAACAGCCAACACCCCACCCCACCCCAAAAACACATTATTTTACAACAGACACTGACCCCACAAATACTGAGTTTCATACACAATTAGGGATACAGAGGTGCACTGCTTCTTCCTCTTAGGGGCTTTTCACTGCAGCAGAGGAAGCACTGGGCATGACCCAAACCACCCCAACACTATGTCTAAGATGAGAGCCAGAATGTGCAGCGGTATGAGGAGCACACATGCTAGCCTCTCTTGCTGACTGACCAGGGAAGCTCATCAGATAAACTAGACCTAAAAGGATAAAGATAAGCCATAAGCTTGTGGAAGCAGAAACGTTTTGAGGTAAAAAGAAATGTAAAGGCTAGAAAGGAGAGTGGGTCTTCACAGGCTCTACTGAAGAAATTTAGATTGGGGTAACTGCAACAGAACAGGAATTAAACACTTTGCCTAAGGAAGAATATCTGTCATGAAACTCACACAGACACTTGAAGGCAGCAAGGGGAACATATTTTAAAACTGGGCATAGTTGTGTTCAAATGAAACCATCAGACAGGCAACAGGATATGAAACACGGGACCATGCTGGTTGACCTCTAAGCTAGACTCTGCAGGACCTTTGCTCACACTTAATACACTGATATTTATCTTGAAAAGGAACTTGTTTAAGAAGTTTTAGACACTCGAGGGACACAGAGAAATCCTGCCTTAAAAAACAAAACAACACAAAAGTAGAAATCATCATTAGAGGTAGATTCGCCAAGGGAAGCCATGTAACACACACTAGGACGCCAGCAGGTTCTAAGCAATGCAGGAGACAGAATTAAGCGGTCCTGGTAACCCCTTCTCGATGGGGTGGAGGGGTAATGAAAGGCTACTCTAGGTTAGGAGGACAAATAATGAACAAACTATATGAAGAAAAACTCCCAGAGAAGAATCAAAGCAGTGCACAGGAACCACAGGGCAGCTAAGAGTTTATCTTGATGATTCCTAAGTAAAGCACTCAAATAAGCCTGCAGTACTCGAAAGCTATGCACTCAGGAGTCATACAGGCTATATTTTAGAGCTATGGGGTAGAGCATTAGCCAGACAGTAAACATATAGGAGCCAAATTGTCTAGAAAAGTTCTAGAACCTCAAGTGGCAATGATTCTTCTCCTGAATTTTCAATATTTATACGCACATTAAAGAAATTTCTCATGAAAAATAAAAGGCCTGTTTATTATTAAGCATGTAACTTGTCACAATGCACACTGCTCAGAACCTACCATTTAACGTTATCTCAAATGCACCTGTTGACATACACTGGTTCTCAATCATGTTGCTCAAGAAGAAAACCATCATACATGCATAAACCTAGAAGTCAAACAGCACAGAATATAAGTATCCGCATAAAATGTCATCTCACAAATCATCTACACACCAGGAAAAATTCACAGCTCTTCACACGTTAAAGACACAGCATCCATATTATGGAGAGAATTTCTAAAACATCTCAATAACTGAAGTTAATAAACAAGAATAGCAACTTTAAATGGTTCACTTTGCCAATTTTATAATGTAAAATGTCTTCACAAGAGAATAGTAACGCAGCCACCAGCAACCTTATATATGCTACATGCAACCTACTTAAGTTTAAAAACAATCGTTTAGAAACGACTACCCTGGCACAAAGTACATGTATCACCATTTAAAGGCACATCTAGTTTCTTCAAAAAGAGAGTAGAAGTGCTCTAATTTAATAAAGTTGAATATAGTGAAGGCAGAAAGTCATTAACACATTGTTTCAGAAAGTAAATGTCTACAGGAGAAAGAAAGTGCCTACATGCCTGGTTAGGGCAGAGACGGAGACACAAAAGGATGTTTATACTAACAAATGTCTGCTCTAGAAGAACCACCAAATAGGAGTATGCTAAAGGTACTAAGGTAGAACTAAAGAGCAAAGCTAGAGTACTCCCCAGAGAAGCATTTAAAACACTCCATTCAAGAGAGAAATAAAATTAGATCTACTTCCAATGATGGCAAGTGACTCAGGAAAAGAGACTTAAATAAAAAGATACAAAGAAGACTAACGAACTGGCAGAAGCCCACACAGGCTGCAGCCATGCAGTAACGCGCCTGTCTGCCTGTCTGAATATAACTAAGGAAAGCCTAACAACACTTTTTCCATCACTTTGGACTGCCCCTCCCCAATGTCTGGGCTCCCTTACTCTTTCTCTAGTGTCCTTCCCTACCATATGGCTGCCTACCACACCAGCTTAAATGCCCTCTCCCTCTCCTCCCCCTCCCAACCATAGTAACCAAAGCCACATACCTTATTTTCTTGGCCCCACTGCCAGATGCTAGGAGCTTGCATGCCAAAGAAAGCAAAAGGATCCTTGCCAACAATTATTAAGCCTATTAATACTAGTTTGAAGACTGACAGGAAAGATGCTATATGTCTGTCAAAAGAAAAGAAACAAGTTAATTAGAAACTACAATTTCTTATCAATTCTGAAATTTAATGATTAAACTTTATGTGAAGACATTTTCTGAATATAAAATCCATGTTATTAATTACATTAAATTTAGTATCATTAATTTTCTATGAAATTTGGAGGGTCTGGGGTATGCTCAGAAGGTGTAACAGCATGGGCTCAATCTTAGAGTAATTTTCCAACATAAGTTAAATGAGAAAACACCTCTTTAAAAGTCATCAACCCATTGTTATTTACAAAGTAGCGTTCTCTGTATATTACTATAAACAAATAAGAAATTACATGAGCCCAGCAAAGGTGAATGAGCCTACAAAGCTTCTAAACTGAAAACTGTAGAGGAGTCACTGAGATTCACGCACCTATAAATTGGTTGAGGGAGGTAATTCTCTCCTTCAATGCGGATGTCTGGATACCGCTGGCTAATAACCCGCATGTACTCCTCAAACACCCGCCTGTACCCTCAGGATACACTGTCAAAAAGAAATGTTTCCATTAAGTGTTTTGAATATAGCTAGGTTTAGAGACAAAGTCTAAAAATTACTATCAGATTAAAATTCTTTCAGAATCTGTCACAATTAATGACTGATCCTAGACAATGGATACAGTGAAGACCCCCCATCTCATAAATTTTGTATATTAATGTTCCCAGCAAATAATTCAGCCAGTTAAAACACCATACTTCATAGCTTTGGGTTAGCCAACATGTCTCCATATCAAACTCTCACACCAGAGAGAGTACAGAATGCTAGCCGGCGTCAAGCAGCAAAAATCCATTCCAAAAGCTTACTGCTTATAAAGAGCCCTGAAAGCCCACCTGAAAAGGACTGAAAGTGGCTGGTCCTGTGGGAGACCAGACAGGGAGTCTGAAGACCTGTGAAGGCCCCTCAGTTTTTCTGATCTGTATTTCCCCCAAAGATTCTGGTAGTAAATGTTACTTAATAGAGGGTAACTTTTAAATACCCACAATCGTTCCTAGAGAAATTCCAAGGCACTCTACGGTGGGTGTGAATTTCTGGAGCATGAGTGGTGGTGGTGTAAGTAGGACCTAACCCTCTGCCATCAGAGCATGACACTGTGGCCCCGCCCCCCCTTTCCTTCCCCTTTTCCTCCCCAGGTGCTAGGGTCTATCCTTTCACGTGACAGGAAAGCACTGCACTGAGCCATTCCCCTTAGCCTGCCCAAGTTTTAACCTTTAAGCAGTGGGAGGTCTGAGTTTAGTGAAGAAGGTATCTGGTTACAATTAGCACATAGAGTAGAGAAAAGTGAAATGGTCAGTACCCAGGTAGGCAATTGTGGTAGTCAGCATGTAACTGGCCCCATGAACTCACAGAAAGTGGTCTAGTAGGAGGCGCGTTGTACGGTTTCTATTTAGTATTATAATTAACCCCAGAGCCAGATACTGGGGAAATGCTGAAATATCAGGGCGTCAGGGAACAAACCGCAGCTACTCCTCACCTGCCAACTCCTCAGACATAACGGGGTAGGTCCTATCTGACTCTGGGTACTCCTCACCTGCCAACTCCTCAGACAGAACGGGGTAGGTCCTATCTGACTCTGGGTGGGAAGGAAAAGAGAAGAGCGTGCTCCTTCTCCTCCTTACCTTTCCTTCTCACCTTTCCTGGATCAGCTTTCTTAGTGCTAGGATTAAAGGTGGCTGCCACCACTGCGTAGCTGTTAGGCCTTCAACTCAGATATTCCAAACTATTTTTATTTAATATACACTATATCACTACAAAGGTGTATCTTTGTTGAAGTGGGTGTGGCCTTGTTGGAGGAAGTGTGCCACTGCGGGGGCTGGCTTTGAGATCTCCTATGCTCAAGATCCTTCCCAATGTCTGAGACCAGTTTCAACTGTCTTCTGACCAAGATGAAGCCAGCACCATGTCTGCCTGCATGCCGCCATGGTCCGTGCCATGGTGGTAACGGGCCGAACCTCTGAACTGTAAGCTGCCACCCCAATTAAATGCTTTGCTTCTAAGAGGTGGCATGGTCATGGTGTCTTCACAGCATGACAGTAACTACACTGGTAGAGTTCAAATACCTCAAAGTCTTTTTTCACATAGCATGGGAAAAAACTTTGGGAATTTCTAAGTCTTTAGTTCTATCGTGTACATGAATTCTCCCTAAATGTATGTCACTGAAGACTAGACTCACCTCTTACCATTGCTTTTTGGGGTACCCTGAGCCTAGTACACACTGAAACAACATTTTATAAGTGGTAATTTAGGTTCAGTTTATCTAAAGAACCATGAAATTGAGAATCAGTTTTAACAAGTTTTGTAGATAGACACATTTTAGACTACACAAATAACAAAGATGTTAGAGAAACCTTTCAAGTCTGTTTATTCTCCAGTGAAATCTTTCCTAATCCTAAATTCTACAGTTTCCTCTAAAACACTCTACCAGAGCCAACAAATGTTCCATCCATTTCTCAACATACTCATTTGTTTTCAAGTAAGAAACCTTTGATTTGCTTAATTCTGTTCCCCAAATCATCAACTATCAAACATACAAAAACCTTTTTTCAAAAAATCCCCAGCCCCAACCAACCATTAGGACTTGTGCTTATTCCATTTGGTTCAGGCCATGCCTCACCTGTGCTCCTTCTCACCCCTTCTCCCAGCCCACATAACAGCTCCTGTGAGTCTCTAGCACCCTAGCCAGCCACCTCGCTAAAGTCAAGGTCTGCTTTGTGCCGTTAGCAGTCTCCTTTCTACTGAGCACTATAGTTGTTCCCATATTTCCAAAGGGTAAGTACAGGACCTGAAATGGATCAACAAACAAGCTGATCTGGTCAAGACAGCTCAGCAGGCAAAGATGCTGGCTGCCAGGACTGACCCACATAGCAGAGAGGTACCTGTGTTGAGAGTGAACATGCAAACGTACACAATAATTACAATTAAAAAATGTTTTTAACTAAAACCAAACTGGGGTAAATACAGAATATAACAAAAATGCCCCCCCCTTTTTTAAACCACAGACAAGACAAGAAAACAGGCAAAACACAGCCATCACTCTCAATTGTTATTTCTCTTTGACTTCCCATGAAAACTGGCTGAAGCAGGCCCTAGAACAAGGCAAGCCTGTGACGTTTTGCCTCCCCTGCTTTAGACCTGAGCAAATTCGAAAAAGGTAGATTGACTTACTCATGGTCTTAAGACTAACTGGGGACAGAGCCAGGTGGGAAACCAAATTATGTAAGCCCATCAACAAATGTATCTGATTCCACAGTCAATTTTCTCAAAGGACAATAAAGTCTAGGATTTTCAGATTAGAAAGATTAAAAGACATAAAAGATTTCATGGGATAGTAAGATCGCTCAGCAGGTAAAACTGCTTGCCACACAAGCCTGATGACCTGTGTTCAATCCCTGCACTCATGCTAAAGATAGCCAATTCTCTAAGATTGTCCTCTCGACCTCCACACATACATACATGCATATATATATATATATATATATATATATATATATATATCCCCCAATAATAAATAAATAAAAATCTAAAACAAATTAAAAGTTATGTTAAATTTTAAACAATACTATGGGAAATACTATGGAAGGCTGCTAAATATGGACCAATGGATAGTTAGGAAATACGATCTCCAGCTATCAACAGTGCAGGTCCATCAACTTTGTCATTGCATTCACTCTGGTCTAATGAGAATACCTGCACTATCCAACTGCCCCTGTATTCTCAAGATAATCATGCAAAGGTGTGTGGCACGGGGTTTGTAGAAAATGATTATCGCCATTACTAGGGGGAAAAAACGAAACAAAAGCAATACTTTAAATGATTACATTTCTTAGTCCCCTGAAGGAGTTTACAATCTAACTTGAGAGACAAATATACAACAAACCCTGGAGAACAACTGTAAGCAAACACAATGCAGCACCCATATCAAACACATATGATAAAGTGAAAATATAGCTGTAAGCTCACTGTTAGGTATAACTATTACCACTCTTTTCTCGGGTCATGACCTATCTGGATTCAACCTTTAAAAAAAAATACAACTCTATCATCTCCTCTTTATTAGCAAAATTGGCAATTAAAAAATATGGGCCCACAGTCTACATTTATTGGCCATTGAGGCTGAACTGAGTAGTAAAGTCACAGCATGAAGGTGACTCCACACGGACTACACAACCACTTTCCAAATGAACTAGCCAAGGTAAAGACCATGTGACACACACCTAAGTAAGGCAGAGCCTGCCTGTGTGTGGCACAGATGGTAGGCTTAACAAAACAAATTCTATGGCATCTGAAAGCAAGCACTGCGATTTCAGGACACCAAACAATGACAAAACACCCAGGCCTTGTTTTCATTCTTACAAGAACCACTACAGGAACCTTTAGCTCCATTTGCTCCCTAAAAGTGACCTAAAACATTAAACTACTGCGATTCTGGGTGCACTTGGTGCAAAACAACACCTCAATCCCTTTCTCTTTGGAGAAGAGCTGCCTAGGCTATCTTCACACTTGCCTTCACACTGGGTCGGTAGGTATGTGTCATCACACCTAGCCTGATAATTAAGGTAGACTTTTAGTTCATAAATTCTTATTCAAATTCTGAAAGTACAGAGAATCACATCAATGTTGCACACTAAATTATTAACAATGGCCACGACTAAGGGAGAGATCTAGATGAAAACTATGAGGCGAGCTGAAAGGCCAAACTGAAGAAAATTTACCTAAACTTTGCTTCTGGTAAATGCCCATTTGAACATTCACAAAGCTAAGACTTAAGAGAGACTAGACAGTTATCCTTCACCTCTGCACAGTGGAAAAAAAACCACCTACCACTAAGTGCCCCATCCCTAGGTTTCTATATCCCAGCATAGGGCTTTTAAGAAAGATTATATATGTATATGAATGCTGTCTGCACGTTTATTGCACACCACAATGGGGTATTATATTCCATTATAGATAGTTGTGAGCCACCATGTGGTTGCTGAGAACTGAACTCAGATGTTGTCGAGTATCTGTTTACATTGTAAAGATGTGTCTTTGCCAAAGTGTCTTCTGACTGACTTAATGAACTGAACGGTCAACAGCTAGGAAGGATGTATAAAAAGGACTTCCAGGTGGAGAAACAGAGGAAGAGAAATCTAGATGTGCAGGAGACACAGAATGAAGAAAGGTAAAGAGCCATGTGGTAGAACATACATTAGAAAATATGAGCTAACTTAAGATATAAGAGCTAGTCAGGAACAAGCCTAACCTATAGCTTTCATATTAAAGTCTGTGTGATATTTGGGACCTGACTGGCGGGGCAGAGAAAGACTCTTTACACATGGTGCCCAATGTGAGGCTGAGAAAGCTAAACAAAAAGTTCTGGACAAGGAGACGGATGTGGAAACCCAGCCCTGCAGTTTCTCAGGCCAGTACATGGCTATGGCTGTTGCTTACCGGCAGGAGCCAGTGGCCAGTGCCATGTGCCCAAGCCATTCACTAAGCTGAGCCACATTGAGGCTGACATGGCAGTTTAACATTTATCTAACAGTCAGAGAATGCTGCAAGGGCTTAGTAAAGAGGTCCTGACACAAAACACCTCTAAAAAGGTACAATGTTTAAAAATGTGCTAAGATGCTGAACAAGGAAAAGAAACAGTCATAGAAAAATAGTTTAAAAATAGTTTTTAAAGAGAGAGAGAACAAGCCAAGTAAAGATGAAGAATACACAGGGTGTTTAGATACTGTATGGGGCCTTGTAGATTCTGAATGTTTTAAAATGCTAATATATATAAAAAGCAATAGCTGCTGAGAGACACTGCATTATGTGAACAGCCTACACATGTTAAGAATGTCAGAAAGTAGGTTATGTTGACAAGAGGTTATGCTTCTATTTCCAAAGGAAACAAAAGTTATGGTTCTCTTCAAAATTAATAAAGATCAGATTAGATCGCGGGGAGACCTCCTGGGGATCTGGGTTGCCGACAGGAGGGAATAGGGCCAAGAAAGACTACCAAACAGGTGATGTGTAAGCTCTGCGAATGGATGAAACATGATGAACATTATTGGCCATCCTTTCATATGAACAGTCCAAACAGACTTACAAAGTCCACAGATGCCTTTTACCTGCTCAAACATAAACAAAACATCATTTTCAACTGACTTGTGAACACTGCACATTCCACACTTGTGTTAGTACAGATAGATATATGTGAAATCTCTTAAGAACGCCTTTGGCAGCTCCCTCAAAATTCTCCATCTACAACTTCAAAACTGCTAGCTGAGATGATCTAGCCTCACAGAACATCCAGCCAAGGTTTCAGATAAGCTCTATAAAGACAGCTAGTTCTCCCAGGACTTGATCATTAGCCCACTTTTCTCGGAGCCCCCAACAGCAGAAAGAAGTCTAGAAAACATGCCCATATTCCCAAGAGATGAGGTTGGATGGTTTTTGTTCATTTGGAGGGTTATGGACATGCCATTATTTGGGAGTTAATCACAAGCTTGTATTGGTTATAGTCAGGAAAAAAGTTAAGCAAAGGAGACTGGATTCAAGAATCTCTTTCTGAAGGGAAAAAGGTGGGGATAGAGTATAGAAATTATGGGACAGAAGGGTGGATTGGTGAGTCTACTTTTGAACAACCACTAGCTTCAAATATTTTACATTGGTATGGATTTTTGTGTATTGACACAAATTTAAGGCTATTTTTGTTTTATACACACACACACACACACACACACAGTTTCTACCTGTTTAAAGTACCGTACTTATGTAGCTCATTTAATACATTTCATATAGCATAGAAATTTCTAAGACATACACATGGACCACACATTTTTGAGCTAACTGCACATTATTTAAATCATAATTATATATCATAACGCATGTTAGGTATTGTTTTTCAATAATTATAACTTTTACTTACAAAAACAATCAAGCAACTAATTAATTAGTTGAAGTTTCCAGTACTTTTTAAATGTATGGTATTGTGTAAAACACTTTCTTCTACCAAGAGGGACCAAACAAAATTTTCATCTTTTTCCATAAGCTATAAAAACTTGGCAGGCTCTCATACAAAAATTTTCCTTTCCACTCACTGGAATACATGTAGGTTCATGCTGCTTCATTCATATCACCTCACCACATTTTGGGTGGATCTCTACACGGCGCTCTCCTTGTACCCCCATGAATGGCTGACCAAATCTGCCCTGGTTCTGGAGAGCATTCACCAATAGCAGAGACTATTCATACTTCATTTTTTGCTTGTGGATTGGGGATGTTGTTCTCTCTCAATGAACTAAAAAGTCCATAGATTAAGGTACAGCACTATTTATTTTTGTCCATTTCACTGTTTTCCTTAGACTAGCACAACACGACAGTAACTGATGGGCACAGTCAAGGTCTTTCATGTGGGCACTATATTCCTTGATGCAGGTAGGCTGTACTATATTCTCCCCATCCTGTTGTCAAGGCAGGATGTCACGGGTTGTTGTTGTAAATATTATTTTAAGATGTGTTACAATTGTTTGTGCTGTGGAACATTTGTCTAATGATGCAAAGATGTGGTGCACTGTTTTATGTTGCATTTGTTACTCTGTGAGACTGGGTTACTGTGCCTTATATCCCTGATGGTCTAATAAAGTGCTGAACAGCAAATGGGCAGAAGAAAGGATAGGAAATCTGGAAGAAGAAAGAGCAAAGAAACAAGGAGAAGATACACAGCTGGGCAGCCACAGAAGAAGACTGAAAATAAGATGCACAGAAGGAAAGAAAAAACCCCAAAGGCAAAAGGGACTTCTTGATGTCCTTAGGTGTAACCAGAGAGCACTTGGTGTTGCAGGTGTGCTGTGCATTTCACTGGAGTTTGATCAAGACAGTCGAACAGCTGTTTGCACAGTATCCCAAACACTGAAAAAGAAATTGGTCACAGATGATACAGGGTCACAGGGATGGAAATGTAGTGACCCCAGCATGACCTTCAAGAATGTGTAAGCATGGTGGTGCGCCAATTTCAAACCAACAATTATTAGTAGCTTCATTAGTGTCAGAATCACTTGACAGCACCATCATCACCTTGCACTTCCTTACAGGTCTAATATTTCGCTGTCTAGACTGGTAGAATAGTCTCCCCTATCATCAAGACGGTCACGGTATCTTCGATCTCATTTGTGGGATTCCTTCCTCTACCCTGTGGATGTGCTTTATCATCGTTTGTTAGTAGAGGCAGCTTAGAGGCAGGTAGGAATCCAAGCAGACAAAAAGACAAACAAGGCAGAGTAAGGGAGACACTGCAGGCTGCCACCCAGAAAACAAGATGTACTGGGACCGAGAGCCGTGTGGCAATGAGCCATAGGCCAAACAGTTTGTAATTAATATAAGCCTTTGTATGAGAGTCTTGGCGCTAAGCTGGGTCAGAAACTTGTGGCTACAATCGTTGAATACCTCCAGAAGGGTCAGTTCCATTGGCTTCCTCCTTTTTCTGAGTGAGGACACTCCTAAAAGCATTAGATTTGATGATGAAGACTATTCAAATGACCAAAATACAACGTAACTGCAACAATGCTTTATATAGCTTTCATAGATTAACCTGAACAGTTTCCACCAATGAGATTGCTTCATTCAATGTGGGCAAGACAGTGTTGACCTCTAAGGTTCATAAAAAATGGCAAATGAAATAAGAAAACTGTGAGTAGTGTGAAGCGTGTTAAAAATGTAAAGTTCTAGCCCTTAAAAGCTATTATTATAAACTATTTAGGATAATTAAGAAATGTGGGTTAGTAGTTCTCTATAAACATCAAGCTTTCATCTTAGGTATATTTTTAAGGTCATACAGAAATTTGTTTTAGATAGACAGATAGTCCTCAGACACTTAAAAAAAATCTACAGAATATGGTACTTAAAATGTTTTTACTAACAAAGCTTTCCATGACAGTAAGACACATCTGTTTCTGGCAGCACCAATTTCCTTAAAATAGGATGATGGGCATTAGCCATATGGATTTTGATTTCCATGTGACAAAGCTAGCCACGTGGGTAAGAAACTGCCCTTGACTCAACTGCTGAGAGTATGCTGTGCAAACTGGCAAGCCAGACACACACACAAAGAACTTTGCCAAGACAAGGTGAGAAAGTCTTTTAAAACTCCTGCTTAATAGAAAAGTCTGTCAGGTAACCTAGGCCTGTAAGTCGAAGATGGATGCCCCAACATTGCAAAGAAACCTTGGTGCAGTCAGATTTCTCTGTTGTCTCTATAGATTTGAGAGTTATTTGCTCTACCTCTGCTGTTTACTCAGGTAATACTATATATCCTTCTTGGGTCTCTGGTGGTGTTGAAGATGCAACAGTGACAGCTAGTTTTCCCTCCCTCCCTTCCTTCCTGTTCTTTTGTTTTGTTTTTTGAGACAGTGGTCTCCAGCCTATCACTGTCTGTCCTGGAACTCTCTCTCTATGTAGATCAGTCAGCCTTGAACTCACACAGACCCATGTGCCTCTGCTTCTGGCGTGCTGGAATCAAAGCTACCACAAAGATCCAGTTTGTATTTTATTCTTTCTTTCTTCTCCTCCTTTTTTTTTTTTTTTTTTTTTTTAAAGAGAAACAGTTTTGGCTATGAAGACTTGACCATTGGAGAGCTATTAAAGTGTTGCCAATGGTAGGCTTCTGTCTGTTCCCAAAACTAAAATGGGTGGGAGGGAGGGAGGGAGGGAGGGAGGGAGGGAGGGAGGGAGGGAGGGAGGGAGTCAGGCCAGTGGGCCTCAAAGACTATAGGGGAAAGCCAAAATTAAAGAACAAAAACAGAAATCAAAAGACTCAAAATAAGAGTTTGCACTAGAAGCTAATCTGCAGCGCTGGAGACAGCTCAAGGAGCACACACTACACTCATCACTCCACAGCTGAGCATCTTGACAACTCTCACACTGCCTCTCTCCACTGTGTATGTGGAGTCCCTTGGGGAGCTCAGTGGTAGGTGAGGAAATGGCACAGTATTTGCATAAACCCTGCACACATCTTCCTGTATGCATAAAGCATCTGTAGACGACTTTAATACTCAACGATACTGTTTGGAGAACTGGTTGGAGAACGTGAGTGCAGTACTATACAACACCCCTGCAGATATTTTCAATCTGAGACTGGCAAAATCCATGAATGTGACTCTCACAAACACAAATGGCCAACTGAGACTCACTACCTCATGCTGCTAACCTACCCAGCTCCTGAAGACTACTCTAACCTTGCTGTCTCCACTACAAAGTCCATGAATGTGACTCTCACAAACACAAATGGCCAACTGAGACTCACTACCTCATGCTGCTAACCTACCCAGCTCCTGAAGACTACTCTAACTTGCTGTTTTCACTACTAGCTTTCAGTCCAAGGTCTACCACCTCTCAGCTGGACAACTCTGAAAAGCCCCTTCCCTCCTAAATCTATTCCCACCATTCTCATCCACTAAACATTTATTCCAAAATAAAACTAGTTAGCCTTTCTAAGGTTAGCTGAAACCTCAAGGGTCTATGCTATGCATTCTTTAAAGTCAATAAAAATTTCTTGTGCAAAGTATATTTTCTTTCAATAAGGCTGAGGTTCACTAAGCCCCATAGAAACAAATCTCATCACAGATCTCTGTTCAAGAGATGAGGAGAAGACAAGTGCTTGTCAAGCAAATATAGGGACCTGAATTTAATTCCTAGCACTAACCGCAGCAAAAAAGCTGGGGGTGATCGTGTGCGCCAGGTCCCAAGATCGTGTCCCAAAAGCAAGATGGAGTTCCTGAGGTCCTGAGGAGGAATGACAAAACCCCTACCTACACACACACCCCGAACCTTCCTGATCCCAGACTAACATGCTCCTCCTATCAGCAACTTTCCCTAACAGGACTTAGTAGAATTGCAATTTTCTGTGCAAGTTTATTCTTGCCTCTAAAAACCACAAAAGCACAGAATTCAATTCTATGCACAACATAAAATACCTGCAAAGAGTAGGTAAAACAAGAGTTAAGTATGCAAATTCCGTGTCGGCTAACGAATATGATCCACACTATCTCCAATTCATAAGTTTACTAATCAGTTTCAACATATAAATCAGTTTTGGTCGTAAGTGCTTAAATCATGTGTTCTTGTGGAGAAGGAGGAGTAGAGCAGCTGCCTCCACAGGTGGAGATACTGGAAGTTGTAAACTGCCCAACACAGGCGCTGGGAACTGAGGGCTGCAAGCTAGCTCTTAACTGCAGAGCATCTCTCCAGTCCCTCAGTATTAGGTCAATTTCTTTCTACAATACTATAAAAGCAAAGGTTGAGACAGTATTCATTTAAATAAAACTTGTCTCATAATACATGTATCACTTATCTCAAAAACTGTAGACAGAACTGGCTAGCTAGAATCATAGCAATGGATAATTAAATTGCTAATTTGAAATATCAGCATATTCTAATGTTCTAAACTTTAACTTCATTTTATCTACTATTCTCAGTGATTCAATTGTCTTAATGCTCAAGGGAGTCTTAGCTGTAAAGAGTTATAGTCAGCCACCTCTTTAAACTGTAGGAACTGCAGATACGAGTAGGTGTTAAATCACACCTAAGAGAAAATAAAGACTCATGGGGCCTAGGAGCAGCTCCCAGAATACACCGACCCAGAGAAGTCAGAGGAAGGACAGTGAGAAGTGAGACCAAACTTCAGGCCAAGATCTGACTAGAGAACTTCCTTTTTAACATTCAGTATTTAAACACCCAAATACTCAGTAGGAAACAATTGACACTGAAGTATCTAACACTAATGCTTAATCAACTAACATAACAAACCAATACAACAGAACTCAGAAAAGAGTTTTCTGGGTGTGAAATCTTCACCTATGGACACAGCAAGTACAGAATGAGCAGCTGTTGGAAGGAACCAAAGCATAAAACTTGGTGAGAAGCTTCATCGCTTTCAAATCCAAGTCCATCAAGCACTGGGTAGCTGTTTTGTTCTACTAGTAACTGCAAAAGTGGTAATGACACAAGGTAGGTATACTGAGCTATGACTATTATGAAGAAGTACTTACAATAAGTATAAAACACAAGAATCAATTGAAATGAACTTCTTTAGTAAAGTTGGAAAAAATAAAAGTTTATGGCACCAAAACTTAAGATTTTTTTCATGTGTGTTTATGCTCAATTGTATTAAGTTTCTTCTTGCTTCACAAACTTGCAAGTAAATGTTTAAGAGTCTGTCAAAACCAAAAACCTAGTATTCCTTTACTATGAATAGATTAATCTCTAGGGGAAGGGCAGCGAGCTAAATTTAACAACCAGGTGGGGTATTAGAACAACGCAGTTTTTGATGCATATATTCTAAAACAATACAGGGCTTAAGGGCTTACAATGACTGCAAAACAAAGTTACTGACATTTTAAAACGTCTGTACCAAAATTACAAAAACTACGAGTCATCAATAATTCAACTACGGCAATTAGGAGGTTTTAAAAGCCCCACTGCCTGCTTTCCATGTCTTCTACCTGTTGTTTTGGGTGGGTTTTGTCATTTTGTTTCTTGAGACAGGGACTGGGGTAGCCCAGGTTGGCTTTGACCTATGTACGCAGGGATGATCTTGAATGTTTGATCCTTACTCTGTTGAGATTACAGCTGTCATCAGGCTATGTTTATTCTTCTGGAAATCTTAAGGGAAATGCACACAGTAAAGCTGTAACAAGAATCCAAATACTGTAACAGAGATTTGGGAACTGGACCTGGTGTGGGTGGGTGGGTGTGGGTGTGTGTGTGTATGTGTGTGTGTGTGTGTGTGCAAAAATACTTTGAAAAAAACATGAAATCAAATAAGAAGCCAGGAGATATAGAAATATTAACACTGAGTTGAAAACTTGTCTTTTTAAAACCTAGTTAAATTCTAACTATCACACTTAACCATTAGCCATCTTTGTCAGCTGGTAAAACAGCTACCACTTTCTTTAAAAAGAAAAAAAAAAAGTATGAGGGGTTGTGGGTATAGGTCAGTGGAACAGGAGCGATCTGTGATGTAAAGTTCGCAGGGAATTTTGTTTATAACCAGAAAGAAAGCACCAAATTTTCACAGCACACTTAAAGCCTCCCCCCACCCCGTGACTTATTTTCTGATTCTCTGGTTTAAATGCCACTAATTGGTCTTTTATTTTAAATTTTTAGTTCCTCTTCGGTGATTAAGCAAAACAATTAAGTAAAAATATAAACTTAAGAAAAATGGAGCACGTTTTGAAAAGCCGGCTTTAAATGAATTCTGGCCAATAATAATACTGCAAAATATCCAGATTCTGACAAAAATTACCAATCCTATCCTAAGATCTTTGGAGGTTTCACTTTCCCTGGCCTTGTGATTGATTGATTTTTAAATCAGCGCTTTTCAAAGCTTCCCCAACCCCTGTCACCTTAGTAAAATGGATCCCTGCTCTGTTTCTAACGCGTGCGCAGCTACTGCTCATCCACGAAGTCACTGTCGGGCTCCCTTCCCTTTTCTAGGAATGCACATGACCCTGAAAGGTGGAGAGCTGCCCGGGCGGCGTGCGGGAGCGCCCGGCTACCGGCGTGCAGCGACGCGGAAGGCTCGAGGCCGCCGGCTAGGCCGCGAACCCGGGCTGGGCGGCCGGGAGGGGTGGGCGCGCGTCCTCACCAGATCTGGAACTTGAGCAGCGGCCCCGTGGCGTACTGCATCTTTAACCTCTTGCCGGGCATGCCGCCCAGGTTGGCAGAGGCCTCGCTGCCGACCACCGCCGACGCCGCCACCAGGAGAAGCAGCACGAGCCTCATCTTAGCAGACACAGCCCGCTCTGGCCGCCCTCGGACAGACCAGCCACGAACAGCTCCCCACTGCGCAGGCGCGCTCCGCCGAGCTCGCCGACGGAAGCGCGATTGCGCCTGCGCCGACGGCGTCCGCGCCCATTGTGGGAAGGAGCGTTGACCCTTTTTTGCTGTCGTGATCCTCCACCATCTTGGATGTGTGCAAACACAGAGTACGGGGGGGGGGGGGGGGGGGGGCGGACACATTTTGTTGGCCATATATAAAGGGGGCTCGTAATTGTTTCGCTTGGAAGACATGAGTATGTCCCTTCTTTTGTTTGCTTTTAAAGACATTCTTATAGCCCAGACCCGCTTCTATGTAGCCAACTACAAGCCTTGAATGGCAGGTCCTCCTGCCTCCAGTTAGTTGTAGGGTTACAGGCCTGCTCATCATCATCATCGGCATTATTAGGGGTTGGACAATTATTTGTACATGCTAGACATGGACAGTACTACTGAGCTCTGTTCAGCCCTTCTACATCCAAGGCAATGCCCAAATGTTTAATGGTTTTTCCTTTACTTTTACAATATAATATTTTATTATCCTAAAATAATATTTAAAACAAATTTTATTTCTTGTAAGATGATTACACCTGCTTCAAGATGCAACTTGATCATAGCTAACTGGGTTCAATTTGGGGTGATGGTGGTGGTTTGTCTACAAGGTTCCTTTTGCTTTTGATGTTGGCCCTTTATCATGAAGATGTTTATTGCTTAGTACCGTCGCTCCTGGACTCCAAGGCGTCTGCAAGTTAGACCATTCCTGTGCCACTATAAGAGCACATATTATATAAAACCATACTGTGAACAGTTCCTTTCTGCATACTTGTTAGAGACAGTAGCATTACTAAGTGTCACCTTGCTTCTGCAATTTCCAATGTATAGGTAAGTTGTTGGATATAAGCTGCTGATTACTGGTAACAAAACTATGGACATTATCTTGATGGGGCATGTTGGCCCACTCTTTTCATGCCAACACTCAGGAGGCAGAGGCGGGTGGATCTCTCTGTGTTCCAGGCCAGCCAGAGCGCTACAGAAAGACATCTTATCTCAAACAACAACAACAACAAAAACTTGTAGACATTATTTGGGAAACCTTTACAAAAACAGTTGTTACATAGTGCTTAGGTTGAAATATAAAATGTAACCCATAAATCACAACTGAAATACAAGGAGAATATGGACTTGTATTTGGTGTGTCTAAACCTCCAGAAGCAAGCCAGCATTTTGAGTGTGGCTATTTTGAGAGCAGGCAAAGTTTGTACCTTCCTCCTATTTTCTTTTGTATCTCTCCCTCCCTTCCCCCAAACAATGGATATATTATTTCTGTATTATCACAGATATATTCTCAGTCATTTAAAATGAAGATGGGGTACGGAACACAAAAGGGATCTAATCAAATCCTTTCTCCTAGTTTTTCTTTAATTTAAATGATTTTGGTTCTGATGGTTTGGTCTTTTTCTTTAAAGTATAGATTGTCCTAGATCTATATAACCCAGGCTGTTCCAAAACTTGAGACTCTCCTGCATCCTCTTCCCAAGTAATGGGATTATAGATGTGTACCACAACATCCAACTCTTTTTTTCTTTTTCTTTTTTGTTAAGAGAAGGTCTGGTATAACATAGACTGGTTTCAAGCTGCCTACATAGCTTAGTCTTGAACTGCGGGTCTTACCTTTACTTCCCAGTGCTGGGATTAGGTGTGCACCGGGGTCAATTAGGTCAATGAGAAGAGAAGATAGACAAGGGAGTATGCTGTGATCAGTGAGCTCCAGGACTCATCTGCCTTTGCTTCCCCGTGGCTGAGATTGTCTAAAATAGTCACACCCAGGGGCTTTCTGAACAGCACACCATTAGCACAGGCACTAAGATCAACAATTAATAAATAGGAGCTCATGGAACTGATAAGCTTCTGAAAGGAAAAGGACACTGTCACTCAGATCAAATGGCAGCCTACACAATGGAAAAAGATGCTTTTATCAATCCATATCCAATGGAAGATAATATCCAAATTATATAAAGAACTCAAAAAACTAGATACAAAAAATATTAATTATAATCCAAGCTGGAAATAACTTCAAAAGCCTTTAATCCCAGCACTAAGGAGGCAGAAGCAGGTGAATCACTGTCAGTTCAGGAAACTTCCTAAAATATGTAAATGTACTAATTCTACCTGAATGAAATCTTCAAATACTGGTGGAGACAGAGCCCAATTGGCCAAATGAAACTTCAGTACTGGGATTGGGTTACATCTAATTGAGTTGTTAGCCAAAAAGTCCCCAGAGGAATCCCCAAATAGCCCAAGGTATTGCCAAGACTATGGGTTGCTCTCTACAAACTGACAGGAAGGCCCCACTTATGAAGACAACACCTACACAACTCACTGAGCATGGAGAAGTTGAGCTGGTGCCTACATAACCCCTATGTTCTACTATCTTGGATACACTAAGGTATTCTTCAGGCTTCCAAGAGAGAAATAAACACAAAACCAGCCACAAAAACTTGGATCTACAGTGATATACTACCTGCAAGATATGCTAGGGCAATATTTATGGGAGCTATCAGCCAATCACTGATTTGACTTAAGGCCCACTCTGAGAGATGGAACCCATACCCAACACTGCTTGAGTAACCTAGATAGCCCAGGGATCTAGGGGAAAACCAAATAATACTGGTCAAAAAGAAATGTAGTGATAAAATGACTCCTAATAACGTTTTGCTATACTCATAGATCAGTGCCTTGCTCAGCCATCATTAGAGAAGCTTCCTCTGGCAGCAGATGGGAATACAGAAACCCACAGCCAGACATTATAGAGAGCAAGAGACTTTGAAACACCCAGCCCTAAATGGAATGCCTCCCCTCAGAGCTCAGGGAACCCTGGGGAAGAGAAGATGGAGGACACCAGAAAAAAAGCCCTCTAAATGCCTATGAGCAAAGCCCCGTGAACTCCCAGCCTGAAGCAGCAAAGGGCCTGCACCAGTTCTTTGTTTATATTATGATGGCTTCAGGTTTAGTGTTTTTACAGGATTCTTGAATGGATCTGCGATTCTTGTACCTTTTCCTTGACTCTTCTCCTACTGATTTGTGTTGTCTAACTTCAATGTGATACTTTTTGTTTTATCTTGTTATTAAAAAAATCAACTAATAAATGAAAACCATGCCACTAGCATACAGATTATGGGAAAGGGAGATCAATTTTTCCAATGGAATGACCCTGGGTATAGCACCACTCCAGGTGTGTGTGTTTGTGTGTGTGTGTGTGTGTGTGTGTGTGTGTGTGTGTGTGTGTGTCTTGCGGGTTTGGGGGTGTTCTGTTTTCTTTGGGGTTTTTATTTGTTTGAGAAATAATTTAAAGTTGGATGAGTAGGAATGGGGAGAGGATCTGGGAGGGCTTGGGGAAGAGAAGAATGTGATAAAAATATTGTCTTAAAAAACAAAAACATAATAAAAAACAAAAAGCCACTGGCACATAAGTGCTTCTGCTTATAAATGATGCACCTCAGTTCTAAGATTTCATTAGCTGAAGCAAATCACTTACACAGAATTGAGAAGGTGTCATGAGGTATAATTCTTTAACATGCCCAGGAGATAAAAACAAGAACTACCTGGGATGGACAGGATAGCTTGGTGTGTACGGTGTTGATGCCCAGGATCACAGTGAAGGGAGGGGACCAACTCTCGAAATGTGTTCTTTGACTTCCACACACATGCACACACACAACTAAATAAGTGTAACAAAACTAACAGCACAGTAGTAACCCACATGGTTACCACTATATTGAATGTAGCTGTCTATGATCACATCTTTTCCATCCTAGGTCTTGAGGCTTGTTTTATTCTCAGAGAATACTTACAGATGTAGAAATAAATAGACCTACAAATAATGAAATCTCCAAATGACACATGTATCCCTTTGTAATCTACACCTAATAACACCTGAAGAACTGCTGTATAAAACCTAAGAAAAGTGGGAAGGTTATTGCTTACAGACCAGATCTGACTATATGCTGTTGGTGGTTAAGTATGACAGAGAGCAAGGCACCAAGGCACCTATCAGAGGCTTCTTCCACTCTGCCCTATAAAGCTGTTAAAATTAGCATAGCATGTCACAATCATCCTCACTACCTTACTATTCACAGCTGTGTTGGTTTGAATATGAATGGTCCTCAGAGGCTCCTGTATTTGAATGTTTGGTTTCCCTTTGGAAAAATTGTTCGGGAAGGATTAGTTGTGTCACCCAAGTGGGCTTTAAGGTTCCAAAAGCCCACAGGTAACCCAGTCTCTGTCTCCTGGTCCGAAACTTAGGATCAGATCTGTACTGCTCTACTGCTCCAGCGCCATGCCTGCCTGCTTACTGCCACATCCCCTACTATGATAATGGACATCTGTTCTGAACCTGTAAACAAGACCCCAATAAAATGCTTGCTCTTATAAGTCTGCCTTGGTCATGCTGTTTCATCACAGCAGGAGTTACATCACACAGAAGAGTAGCTTGCCCAACTTTGAATACCAACGTTTAGGTTAAACTGCTCTGAGACCATACTTGATAAAAACTCTTCTAGTATCTAACTCAAGATACACATAATGCAGAAATGACAACTACTCCAAGCATCAATGAAATCAATTTTCCAAAATCCAAAAAAAGTCAAATCTAATATATAGATAAGCAACTCTGCTTTGTTAGTAAGCAAGTGTATATATGGGCCTGAGTTTCAAGACCTAAATGCACATCAGTATGAATTTATTTAAATGCTACATTGCACATGATAGATTACTGTAAATTATAGATGACAGAGAGCACTGGTAGGGACTGAAAGGGGCTACAAAGAGGATTTACTGACCATTTCTTTCTCATGCTCTTTGACCACACACTTGTGATATGCCTGCCTCACCCCCCACCCTATAGCTCTGTGATTATAGACATGATATTACACTTGGCACAGAAAGCTCTTAAACGCCATCATTTCTTTAAAATATACATGAACATATATATCTAAGTGTATGTACACTTGTACCTTTAGAACATAAGAAATTGATGATTGTTATAGAATACAAGTGGGAGACCAGTTTTTTCTTTTTACTCCTTGAATTGTTAAAAGTGTGTGTGTGTATTTCCTAATGAAATAAAAAAATTAGTACCCTTATAATGATTCAGTGAGTAAAAGTACTTGTCAAGTTTGACAATGTGCACTGATGCCAACAACACACATGGAAGGAGAGAGCTGACTTTGGAGGTTGTCTTCTGACCTCCATACAGCCATGGCACATGCCCACACACCTACACAGCCAATAAACAATATTTAAAACTCCAACACAGCTGGATGTAGTGGCGCACACCTTTAGTCCCAGCACTGGGAGGCAGAGGCAGGTGGATCTCTGTGGGTTTGAGGCCAGCTTACAAAGTAAATTCCAGGTCAGCTAGAGCTTTACACAGAGAAACTCTGGGTGCGAGGGAGGGAATCTTCAGAAAATCAAATAGAGAAATATTCAAAGGAAAACCACTAAAATATGAATAACTGACAAATTTGGCAAAACACACAAACACATCACTAATAAAAAGAAACAGAAGTAACTAATAACAAAAAAATCATTTTTGTTTTCTTAATTTCTCAAAAATTCAAAGGCCCTGTTACAGTCAACATCAATAAAACAGAAGAACTAGTGAACAAATTATCAGAGTAATTAGGCAGTGCTTACAAAAGTGAATAGTTGATGACCTAACAGTGGCTGCCCTCAAGAACCTGGGGTCGGTCAGACTATTTATGTTCACCTCCATTTTCCAACACTGGCACTTTTTTTTCTTTTTTAAATATTTATTTTTAGTTTAAGTGCATGGATGTTTCACCTACATGTATACCTGTGCATGCCTGGTACCTATGGAGGCCAGAAAAAAGGTGTGAGATTCCCTGAAATTGAAGTTACAGACATGGCTGCCTGGGACTCTTATCTTGGATCCTCTGGAATCAGCCAGTGTCCTTATCTGAGCAGGCCATCTCTCCAGCCCTACAGATTTCTTAATTCTCTGGGCTTAAGTTTATTCATTTATAAAACAGACACTATAGTAACATCTGCTTCATAGTTTTGTCATAAGAATGATATACCCTGTAAATTTATAATAAAGAACTTAGCTTGAAGGCAAAAATAAATTTAAAATGTCTATTTTAAAAAAAACAAATGTCTCCAAATTTGTCAAGTTTATCTGAAAAAAAGATCTCGTTTTATTACTGACATGATACAGGATGCAGATGTAAAAGTCAACTTAATAGACATCATTAAATAATCACATATATGGAACCTTGGATAAATGGTTAAAATGAGACTCCACAAACTCTGTGGATTGACAGACTTGCTTATAGTGTTTCCTGCTAACAAATCTGCTTTCTAGGAATCTTCAAACTCCCAATTCCAAATCTTCAAGTTCCTGGAGAAGGGCTGTCTCTTTTTGAATTTTCTCCAACTAGAAACATTTTAAACAATAAAGTTATTAAATAGAAAATAATTATTGGATCTGTAACCTAACAGTATGAAGAACAATATTTAGATGGAATATTCTCACACTGGTAAACCCAGACTAGAAACCAATTCTAACTTGTTTCTGTGATGAATCAGGTCATCATACCGTCCCTTCCTGGACAAGATTGATTTCCTGCATTACTGTGCTGAGTAGTGGGAACAGGGTAGGGGTGCAGCAGACAGGAGGAGATGGTCACTACTACGTTCACAGTGACTCATTCACCATCATCTAGGGCTGAGCTTCTCTTAAACAGACAAAACTGTAAGAGTTTCTCAGCTCTGTGCTTTTCCCTGACTGAATGATTGCTTATACTAATGGGAGCCAGGATGGAGTATGACTGTGAGCCCACACAGAAGGGAAGCCTCACCTGATTTTTCTCCAGCTGTTTCCCAGTGGCCGCCTGCTCTTTCAGCTGCTCTATTGCTTTCAGTTTCTGTGAAATTAAACACAGGGAAAGAGAAGCAAAGGACTTTTTCAACAAGAACCACACTATAGTTCTTGCAGAGACTGTTAAAAATGCCCACACCCTTAATCCCAGCTCTCGGGAGGGAAAGGCAGGTAGTTTGAGGCCAGCCTGGTCTACAAAGTGACTTCAGGGACAGCCAGGGCTGTCTCAAAAAAACCACCAACAACAAAAAACCCAAAAATATCCTAAGAAAAAAGAAAGCTAAGATAAATTATTTTTAAAAGTTAAATGTAAACATATGTTAAAAGCATGGGATTGGGGGGCTGGAGAGATGGCTCAGCAGTTAAGAGCACTGGCTGCTCTTCTAGAGGTCCTGAGTTCCATTTCCAGCAATCACATGGTGGCTCCCAGCTGTCTGTAATGGGGTCTGATGCCCTCTTCTGGTGAGAAAAATAAGATTTTTATAAGTCTTTTTGTTTGTTTTTGTTTTACTTCTTGTATGTCTGAGGCACCTAAGTCGTGGACCAAATGGGGAGGCGAGGAATACTCTGGAAGTCTGATTCCCCTCTCCTTTCACCTGTGAGCCGAGGTCAGACTTGGCTGTCAGCTGACGCTGTGAGTGTGCAAGTGTGCATGCACAAGTACAACACAGACTTCGGCATCTATTTCAGTCTGTCTCTGGATTTAGGAGAAGCCTTACCTCCAGGACTGCCCCACACACCTATGTTCATTTTAAAAGCTGGAATAAAGTATTTGTTTCTGCCTAACCCAAAGGGAGATAGTGAAGAGCTGAGGTAAGAGTTCAGGGGTCAGATGTCGCTCAGGAGAGAAGTGTTTGCTTAGCATGCGTGAGCCCTGGGTTCAATCCCGACAAGAAGCGCCTTATACAGGCGTACTCCCAAATTAACAAGGTAAGCAGTCTCAGTCGCCAGAGCATTTGTGAATGGGGCCAAGCTGAGACCCTCCTCTAGATTACAGTATTTGATGAAAGAAAGAAACAATGAGAACTGTCACTGACTTCACCCCTGTTAAGCACCCATGTTTCACTTTTAATTATGCAGTTCTCATGTAAAGTCTTCTGATGGTCATACCCTTTTTAATTAGTCTCTCACCTTCCTTAGATTCTTAATTTTTTTGTCTACTTCAGGATCACCCGAGGCAGACTGAGGGATAGTATTCCGTGGTGCGCTCTGTGGGACAGAAGAAGGGGCCAAATCACTTCTTGCTTCCTAAAGGAAAAACAAATGTAAACATTATTCTCTATCTGTGAAACAGCTGAGTGGGTAAAGGTGCTTGCCACCAAGCCTGACAACCTGGAACCCACATGGTAGAGGGAGACCATGGCACATGCTTTCTTCCTTCCACTGTGTGGTTCCAGGGGTCAAACTTGAGCCAGTCCTGTTAACATCCACACACACACACATATAAACATATATACATAGACGACATTAAGTCCATCATATCTGTAATATACTAATGACAAAAGGGAACAACTTAAAATTTTAGAAGTCTGACAACCTGAAGTTGATCCCAAAGGCCTAAAAGGTGGAACAAGAACCAACCCTTTAGGCCGCCCTCTGACCTTACTGTGGCATGTGGCACATTTTCCTCCTAATGAAACAATTCCTCCAAGGAGGAGAGGAAGGAAACACGGGGTCCCTCCCAGCTTTAGCCAGACTCTGAGCAGCCAGGCTAAAGAGAAGAGACCTCAGACAGTAGCGCTGTCTGCTAGCAGTGCAGAGCACCGGAGCTGCAGATATTCTAAGTCACTACCCTGATGTGGGGGGCATCTCAGTAAGATAGCTGCTTTTTGGGGCCATCCTTGCTCCTTATAAGCAACCCCTTACCCAGAGTCCTGCTAGAAGTCCCAATAAAACTTTATTGGTTCACCAAGACAGACTTTGGTACAACTGTTACTTGAACTGAGGTGGGTAAAGAGACGAGTGGGTTGCATCTCCCCAGGAAAGTCTATCACAGAACACCCCTCCACGTGTGTTTTTGTGTGTTGTATATTCATGTTCCCTCAAACAAGTTCAAACTTCAGAACCCATTTAAAAAGTCGGGGACACCAGAAAGGGAGGGATAAGAGAAAAGCACACCCATGCTCACACATGGGTTAGCTAGCCTCAAGGATACAGCATAGCAGCAGAAACAAGGAGACTCTGTCCCACCCCACCCCCCAAGCCCCTGCACCCCAAAATGATTAGGTCATGAAGGCTCCAACTTCATGCACGGGATTAGTAAATATTCTTAGGCAGCTTTATGTCCTCCACCATAGAAGAACACAAAGAGGACGTCTTCCTCCAAGCAATGGGCGCACCGCACCTACTGAGACTCCAGCCACAAGAACTGTGACGATAAGCTCCAGTTGCTTAGAGGAAAGTATATTGATCTAGTGCAAACAGACTAAGATATCTGCTCTCTCCAATCTCAAAAATGTGGTCACCTGTCTTCACCAGATATTCCCAATGCAACTGAACACTCTCTCCATGAACCATAACACTGTAATCTAAGTCAATTATTACAAATACATGGTTTTTGTTTAAGTATACAAGTAAAAATTATTTTTAGACAACTTCCATTCTGATTACTTAGTATTTGTGCATTTTTCTTATTTCTGGTTACCTAGATTGCCAATTGAATTAATTCTATGTAGTAATGTAATACTGAGTAACATATGCCTTTACAGTTATGAAATTTCCAGGTTTTTATCTATTTTTCTTTCTTTTGAAGACAAAGCTGTGGGGATTTAATAAAAGCTCCAGAAGTTTTGGAGATATATGAGGGATCTAACCACAGTCAGTCTAGGAGGATCAGAGAGTGGTGATTCACACCTTTAATCCCAGCACAGGGAATATCCTGGGAGTGGTGACCTAAGCTCTTAATCCAAACTGAGTTGAGGTCATTTTAGTTTACTGATGGAGTTCCAGGCTCCCAGGCAGGCAGTGGTGGGGCCACGCCTTAACCGAGTGAAGAGAGTATTTAAGGTGGACATAGAAAGACAGAGGGCCAGAGGAAGCCAGGAAGAGCCAGGCTGAGGAAGCTGGAAGACAGCTGGGTAAGATCTGACTGTGGTGTTTACTCTCTAATATCTCCGACTTTCTCAGAGATCTGACCCTGAGTTTCATTTATTCATGCAACACAAAGCCTCATTCTGGCTCATCCTGGCCGGGAGTTCATTATTTATCCTCAAACTCCTAACTCTGACCTCAGCCTCCCAAGTACTGGGACTGCAGATATAAGCTGCCATACCTTGCTTTCTCCTTCTCTTAATTAACATCAATGAACATGTTCCTCCAGAAAAGCAGACTATACCACTCCACAGTTTCTAACAAAAGCCTGCAGCAAGAAACAGGCTCACTGGCAGCTAAGGTTTCAAGGTCAGGTCTAGTTTTTCTTAACTAATTTTTTTTTCATCATTTTAGATTCATATTATTAAAGGTTCGGTCCCCAAGGTAGTGCTACTAAGAGGAGGTGGGTCTAATAGAAAGCTTTAGCCCACTGCAGGAAATACTTTTAGAGAGCACAGTGGAACTCCAGCTCCGTCTCTGTCTCTTTCTGCCTCTTGAGTCACATCAACAGTGATATTCTATGTGGCACAAGCCCAAGGTAAAAGGCCCATCGATCATGGAAACAACTTCCAAAACTGAATCCCAAAGTGATGAAGATGTAGGTCAGAAGCAGATCACTCACCTACCATCTGCAAAGCTCTAGGCTCATTCCCTAACACGGTGGTATACAATGACCCTCAGTAGTAACTTCATTATCCCAGGTATCCCACTGAAGGGAAAGATGTTAACAGTTACCCACTGTATAAATATAGAGTAATTCACAAGCAGGCACAAAAGAAAGCCACCCAGCTATTTACATCTAATTCCAACCACATTTTCTCACATCACAATCACATCTTTAGAAATATAATTGTTAAATGTCAGGGGTTAAAGCTAGATCAAGCAGCTTTTGACTTAATTTTGAAGAGCTCAGCACTCCAAATACCTGTTTTGCAGCTTTCTTAGCTTCATGCTTCCTTTGATTTTTAAGGGCTGTTTTTGATAATGGCTTATCACTTCCTGGATGTGGTTTCATATTCTGAGGAGGTTCCTCTTCATGCTATGGAAAACGTAAAATAATCACTTCTGAAATGGGAGTCCAAGGTTTGAAAAGCATACACAATAGCAAATTATGTAACTTTACTAACATAGGACAATTTTATCAAAATTATTTAAGAAAAACTGGCAAGAAATGTTTCAGATCTCTTACTAGAACCGAGTTAAATAAGGGCCTCCTTATTAGCTGATATGTATCTTCTAGTTACATAAGCTCAGACAAAATTCACTTTTGGTTTATAGAAATAATGAAATTTGCTCAGGACTACAAAAGACATAGTTCTTATGAAACTGAGTAACAGCTTTTCTGTGGTCTTTATGATGTGATTAATATCATTAGGAAGGAGCAACCACATTCTTTTTTTTTTTTTTTTTTTTTTTTTTTTCACAAGAATGATGTGACAGCTCTTTACTGGTAAGGTCTAAAGTTGAAAGGTTAAGCATTGTTAAGATGAACTATCTCAATGGGATTTGAGAGACTTTAAGAATTTTTTAGTTAAGAGTGAAGGATGCTGTTTTCTTTTTGTACAATCCAGGAACAGGATAAGAAGTGTTGTTCTCTGAAAGTGTTACCTAATTCTCTGGGTACCTTATTACTAGTAACTTATTACAGCCCCTTTAAAAGGAACATTCCTAGTTCTCAGCTAGGGTATGGCCCCACTTTTCTAATGACCTCAAGAAGCAGCAGCTCATGCTCAGATGTCCTTTATTATTAATAACATCACAGAAACCACTGGCCAATGCTCTCCTGAGCTCTGAAATACTGTTTGAAAGTTTATGTGAATCTAACCAGTATTCAGGAAAGGTGAGGAACTAGTGTCTGTGGTGGTTTCAAGAACGGCCCACAGGCTCATGGTTGAAGTAGGTGTCACTGGGGGTGCCCAAGCCCAGCTAAGTATCTCTCTATCTCTTCCTGCTGCCTGTGGATCTGGATGTAGAACTCTTCTTCTCCAGCACCATGTCTACCTGCACACTGCCATGCTTCCTGCCATGACCATAATGGATTAAACCTTTGAAAAGGTTTCTTTTATACGAGTTGCCATGGTCATGGTGTCTCTTCACATCAATAAAACAGTGACTAAGACAGTATTTTTAAAACTAAGATAATCTCATATATGTACTCAGATCCACTTTGTCTTGAAAATTTAATAACTGGCAACCTGGACCCAAGATCACCTATGGAAAATCAACTGCTGCAGAAGAGCTAGCTGCTCACCATTTCCCGCTGCTCACTATTGCCTTATATCATCACCCTCAGCTATTTAACACCTAAATTTAAGTCCTGGACCTATAAAGTTAATATACCATGAAGAGTTATATTTCCCAGATATAAAGCAATTGCCATTGCCCTAAGTGAGCATCATAAATACATGGTGAAGACACTGTGTATGAAGGCTGTAGGACAAGAGAGATGAATCTCAAACTGACCAGCCACAGCCTACACTGAAGAATTACTGGTTCCAAGTGACTGCTGTTATGGAGGCAGCATCACTGTTTTTGAGGATATGGCCATTTGTATGACTCCCATTTGCCAATAGTCGGTCCCATACCATACATGCACATATGGACAGCAGTAAATGGGCTTAGGTTATCTTAAAAAAAGACATGAAGTTGAGGGGGTGAGGATAATTGATGAGGACATAGAGTAGATAGGATCATTTCATTGTGCATGTGTGTGAAATTCAAGAAAAAAAATTGTTTTGATCTGTAAACCCCTTAAATCAACCTTTTTAGTCAGCTAAATATATGAACTGCTCAACACCTTCATCTTCTGAGGGCCTTAGAGAGCTCTCTGGAGTATATTCTAAGAAAGCACGAGGAAAAGTCTGCAGAGTTTCACACTTTCCTCTGGGCTCGTACTTACCAGCTTGGAATTGGTGACTGGTTTATTTCTTAAGGCTGGAGGTCTATAAGCTGTAACAACTTTAGGTTCCTCACTAGGCACTTCACTTGGAACTGCTTGGTACGTTATTGCCTTTGCTGGAAATATTCCATCCAAAAATGGCTGCCAAGAAACCTGCCATAACTCTCCATTTGATGGCACGTCATACTTATGCAAGAGAGAGCCAGTGTAATGCCAAATCTTATACCCATTATTAACACGTAACCTGGGAGCACATGTGGCTGTTAAAATATGCTCACCATCTGGGCACCAAGCAAAATATGTAGAATCAGAAGCCACTGGTTTAGAAATCAGTTTGTAGTTTTTAACATCCCATACTTCCATCTGTCCCCGAAGATTCCCAAATCCAGCCAGTACTAATATATGTCCATGAGGGCTATAGTAGGCTGCATTTCGAGGACCAGTCCCAAAGTCAAATACAGGATCACACTTCAGGTTGAAAACTGTTGCTTTTGCAGGCATAAAACCATAAACAGCACAAAACTCAGTAGAGCTGGAATTCCAAACTACATCATAGATTGGACCATTTTTTGCTAGAAAAAAGAATATAAGATACAAATCAATAGTAAAAATTACATAAATATTAGCATATATAAATATGACGAACATTTTTTCATATTTCTAAAATCAAATATTTTTGTGTGATATACTAGGAGTATTAATACATAATCATACATTTACAAACACCAATACAATTTTATTATCTTTTAAATATATTAGCAAAACAGGCTCATAGAAGCCAATATAGACTTACAGTAACACTTTACTATTAGAAATAAAACAAGTTTTTTAAATGAGGTTTTGCTAGGATATCCAGGACAGCCAAATTCCCGAATTCGGATGATCGTCCTAGCTCCAAAGTGCTAGGACACAGATTACAGGTAACAACAGTTGGTTTTTGGTTTTGGTTTTTTATTTTTTGGAATGAATAATATCTGCACAAATTCAAACTATATAAAAACACATGCCACAAAAAAGTGTCTCTGTATTAAGGCAACCCACTTCATTTCTTGAATATCCTTTTAGAATATTTTCTTGAAGTACAGCATCTTCTCTAAGTATATAAAAATGACAAAGTTCTAGGCTTTAGTTACATCATTTAGTACTGTATTTTGAGACTTTGCTACATGATGACATAAAAATCTGCCTCGTCTTCTGTCTCTGTAATCTATTATAACATCTCTGATCATGTCTCCTATGTAAATGCAGACAAACGTAAAACAGCTGTGAGGTTAATAACTTGGTGATGCATGCTCACGTTTCACAACGTTCTGTAAAGCGGCTGCACCAATTTCCATGCCTCTTAACAGGTACTCGTGGCCTGGTTCTCCCTCACATTAACATAACACAGTTTACTCTGACTTTTTCCATCCTATCAGGTTTCCATCTGTTTAATTATTGTTGTTTTATAATAATAAAAAGCACCCAAAGGCAGCGCACAGCCAATGCAGCTCCAATTGCAGGTGATCCAGTGCCCTCTTCTGACCTTCTTGTGCAACAGGTATACACACAGAGTACAGACATACATGTAGGCAAAAAACTCGTAAACATACATTAGTCTATAGTTCATTTAGCTTATCAAAGTAACAGGTGCACTGGTAACATTGTCAGTCTTTATTCTTATTTCTGCAGGTATTATTAAACTTACTCCATCTACCTGCTGTGTTAGTTAAGCCCCGAGAGCTACTACAGAAAACCGCATCACCCAGATTCTACTCCTGCTCAGGTGCTGACACCAGCAAACCAACTGGTGTCAAAGCCAGGCTTGCTTGAGGATGACTTTAAGTTTCTCAATGAAGAGAAACTGTATCAGAAATGTTATCATGGTATTTGGGCTTACTCACTCAATTATTTACACTGTGCCGGTATAGTGGTGCAGGCCTTTAATCCCAGTCCTTGGGAGGCTGAGGCAGGAGATCTCTGTGAATTTGAGACCAGTATGGTCTATAGAGTGAGTTCCAGGACAGCCGAGGCTACACAGAGAAACTCAGTCTCGGAATAATAAGCAAACAAAAATTGAGATTTTATTAGCTTCATGGGGTGTGTGTGTGTGTGTTCTTCTACTGTCATTGATCTTGACCACAGGGAGCCTGCTGAGGTGTACTCACGTAACTGTACTACAGCACTTTCTCCATTTGTTGCAATGTAGTGCAGCGTTTGTTCTCCATAGTAGGAAGCTCCTGTCTTGTCCACATCCGTACTGGCTATTACCAGCACAGCAGTAGCTATAGCAACGAAATACAAGTTAAAAACCGTCTACATAGTCCTTCCTTTACATATATGCATATGAATGAATGTCAAAATTAATATTTGACAACAAAAATGAAAAATTTTTCACTGTACCTTTTTTATTCCACAGCATTGTAACCTTATCAGCTTTAAAAAAGCTTTTATTGGCCAGCGTTGCGTGAGGTCCAGTAAAGTTGGGGTACTGATATAATCTAACAAATGAAGGTGCACCTTTACTTCCTGGGACATAAACTGCCACCTAAGACACATGCATAAATCATTACTTCATTTTTAGAAACATAAAAACTACGATAAATGTTTTTAGAACTTTTTAAGAAGAGAAAAGACTTAAGTTCTATGTAAATAAATAAACAGGAATTACCTTATAAGGTTGGCTTCCAGGTGATAAATTAAAGTCATTAACTTTTTGCAAATGTAATTTATTTGCAATGGTGTCTAAAATAAGAGGAAATGGATTAGATTGATAATAAGTTAACAAACACACAAATTCTGAATTCACTATAAAAGGCTGTTGTAACTACAAACTGTTCATTATATTTCATGTAGATGAGGCAGAGCAATCCAATAAAAAAGACATGGGTGGGAACCAGAAAAGAACTAGGCTTGAATTCCATTAGCCCATTTAACAGGTGTGTAAACTTGGACAAGTAATAAGGTGATACTAACTATACATTTATTTGCTAGCTTGCCAGGGACTGATTTTTAAGAACTCAATGCCAAGCACATTTATCCTCCAATAAATGCAATCTTTATATTAAAGAATTCACAGAGCCCACTAGATAAGAAAGACTGGCCTCAGCTTGCTAGTGTAAAATGTGCATATAGAAATTCTACATGATAAATACTAAAATAGCTGATATGGATTACCCTATCCTAAGAAATGAGAATTCAGGTTAATAAGCAATAGTATTAACCTAGTTAATTAGATAAATAAATATATCAATAATTTTTGGGATGACCCTGACCCTATAATGCCACTGAGGAAAAGAAAATATCTGTTTAGATTTAAGGGCCAGCTTGTGGTTTAGCACTTGACTAGTATGTGTGAAGTCCTGATAGATTCTTAGCACTAAGGATAAACAAAAAACCTTTGAAAACTATACTTAAAGTAAATAATAAAGTTATTTAGTTAAGACTTTCCATACTAAAATTGTTGTTTTCAAAGAAGTGAACTTCATTGTTAACATTCCGCGCACAAATAATTTCATCATCTGACCAGGAAGGACACCTATGTCAAAAGAAAGAGAATTGGGGGAAAGTAAAACCATGTTAAGGCTATGCTGCTGTTTAAAACAAAACACATTCCAGCTGCTACCAATAATATTAATAGTCTTATTAAATGGTGTATCATTAAAAATATATTGTTCCTTTCTTTTTAAAAAATAAGAGATATTATTTTACTATCAAATATTCCTATATACTTAAAAAACTCTTAAATACCAGAATTTTAGAATAATTCATTTTCAAAAATCAATACTAGAAAAACAAATATATACAACGGCATTAGAAATATTGTGAAAATACCACTTCTCTGACTAGAGATGACAAGAGGCTGGAGAGAGAGCTCACATTTAAAAGCACTTGTTCTTGCAGACGCCCAGGCTCCATTTCCTACTCATACGGTAGCACAAAACCACCTCTAACTCTTCTGATCGCCAAGGCTACTAGCAGCACATAAGGTGCACATTCATACATGCAGGCAAAACACTCTTAGAGCAAACCTAAAATTTTTTTTAAAATAGCACTTTAAAGCATTTATTTACCAGTTTTGCATTTTTTTCTGTATGAAAGATTTCAAACACGTTCCAGTTTTCATGTCGTAAAGTTGTAGGTTGGGTACTCCAGCTGTGCCATCTTTAGAAGCTGCAATAAAAATCTTTCTATAGTAATTGTCTTCTAACACTTGTAAGATTTCATTCTCACAAAAATCTTGGATAGGATTAAGACTTTAAATAAATACAAGAATTGCCTAAAATCAACTTTCCTTCCTGTCTTTGATTATGGAGCTAATCAATCATTACAAGAATTATGACAACATGACAGCTGTTTGAGTTAAAGCCCACCTTTGACATGACTGCTTATAAGTTTTAAAAATACTTGAGGGATTTTTTTTTATTAGTCCTGACATTTATCATTGTCAAAGGGATTAAGTTTTTCTCAATTTCCCTTCAGTTTACTTGGAAAAACAAGATACATTAGAGTCCAAGCCTCTTGAAAGAATAAAACTCTGAAGTATAACCCAACAATGAACAATTATCATTTATTTATTTAAAGATTCATTGTTAAAGAATGTTTCCCCCTTTCTTCCCTCCTCCCCCCTTTTTTGGGGACAGGGCCATATATATCCTAGAGTGACCTCAAATTCCTGTGTAGCTGAGAATGACCTTGAACTTCTGACTGAGTACTGGAATTATAGGCATGTGATACCTCACCCAGTTTACTTAGTATGGGTATCAAACCCAGTGCTGGCAAGCACTCTACTAACTCAAGATATATCCCAGCTCCTAATAAAATGCTTTTCTAACAGCTTTTATACCACATTCTTATGTTTGTATGGAAAGTTCACATAAATGTATCAAAATAGGGCACTGTTTCCTATTTTTTGTTTTTGGAGACAGGGTCTCACTCTAGCTAGACCCATCTCCAATGCACAATCTTCCTGTTTCAGCCTTCCAAAAGTACTGGAGTCAGAGGCATGAATACTACACACTCTGTCATAACAAATACTTGTATGATAATATTTTTATTGTACTGTCTTTTGCTTATAGTGATTATTTTAATTGTTGGCTAAGTCATTATTATTCCAGATTTTTAGAGATCTTTTCTAGCCAACAGTTATTCACTTCCTAAATTTTCTTTTGCAGTTTTTCTTCTTCTTTATCTCATAACCTACATTTTCACTTTACTTCCTAAGGTATATTTTCAGATAATCATGACCCAAAAATATTAAAAGTAAAAATCCCAGAAATAACTCATTAATTTTAATTGCATACCATCTTCAGTGATGAAATCTTGAGCCAATAGAATTGGAAAACAAAGTCTTTCTTTTTACTGAATCGTCTTTACTTACTTTTTAATTAATTTACTTATGTAGAGACAATGTCTCACTATGTATCTCTGTTTATCCTGGAACTCATTTTGTAGAGCAAGTTGCACTTGACCTCACAGAGATCCACCTGCCTGTCCAGTATATCTATACTATATCCATATTCTTCTACCCACTCAATAGCCTTCTGGTTATTACATTTACTGGCAGAGAACACCATGCTTGCATGCAACCCTTATTTTACTTAATGAGTAGGGACACAAAAGTAGTGATGCTAGCAATTTGGATAAGAGAAGCTACAAAGAGCTCCCTCAAAATGAAAGGTGAAAGTTCATATCTGATGTAAGAAAAGGCTACATGAATCTGTATTAACAGACATTAAGATTGGCAATGAATCTTCTATCCATGAAATTAATGAAAAAAATTTTTGTGTTACTTTTTCTGTGAAACCCTAACAGTTAAAAATTACACAGTACAATACATACTTGGTTAAGATGAAAAGGCTGGCATTGTGGGTGTAGCTCAGTTGGTAGAGTGCTTGCCTAGAATGCACATAGCCCTGAGTTTGGTCTCCAGAACCACATGAATGGAACATGCTGGCATACACCTGAAATCTTTGAAGCCAAGAGGTTCAGACAGTAGATCAAGGTCATCCACAGTTACAGAATTTGAGGACAGCCTGGGCTACTTGATATGGAGACTGCTTAAAGGGTGTGGCTTACTTTCAGTCTCAATCATACACCAAAATCATATTCCCTTCAGATAGCGGGGGTAAGAGGTGGTTGTGTCTGCTTCTCCTTAAATTACCATCTTACAAGGTTATAAACTTTTCCCATCAAATGTAATTGGTATTGTTAGAATATTTTTACAAGGGGAAAATACTTACTAGTGTAAGGCTGCCACGCTGCCAGGACAGTGTTATTTGGTGAGAATTCAAGGCAAACTGCTTTTGGGAAGTCGAAGGAGTGCAGTAGTCCCTTGTTAGTGACACTGATTATATTTATTCTGGTTTCAAAAAAAAATACTTCAGCAAAAATACCATTTTATAGCAGCCAGACTAACCAAAACATTCATGCCTCTTTTAAAATATAGAACACTCCAAATCATTCACTTTTCATAAAAAACTATTTTTCAGGTAATTTCAAGGGAAACACTTTAACTTTAAAAGTGTAAATGTTTTCCATCAAAGTATTGAGAAATAGTAAAGAAGTAGCAGGAAGGCCCAGAAGTGACAGGAGCATATGGCCAGGCTTCAGGGACACCGAGGGACAGCGGGGGTCAAGTCAAAGGGAAGGCAGAAGAGGGCAAAATGGAGAAGCATACTTTTTAATTGAGTAAATGGAAACTATGATAGTTGGGGAAATCAGTAAGCATGTTTATTAAGATCTCAAACACTGTTGAATACATAGGCCTATTAAGAATTACTGTGTTACAATAACAAGATGGCAGTAATCAGATAATAAAAGTAGTTCCATACTGTTCCGCATTAGATGTTTCCTACATAATCCCATGCAGTGCTCACCACTTCCTATAAATCTCTCATTTGAACTCTTACAAGAAACATCATCTCTATTTTATAAACAAATACATTTAGACTTTAAAAAAAAAATGGAACGAGTTGATATGATCAGCATTATCACTGATAAACGTTATAGCCAAGTTTTGGAAATCAGCCTGTCCTGACATACTTCCCTGTATTACATTGAAGTCCTAGGGTGGGGCTACAGAGATGGCTCAGAGGTTAAGAGCAGTGGCTGCTCTTCCAGACCCTTGTTGGAGTCCCAGAATTTGAACAATAGCTAACAACCACCTGGAACTCCAGTTCCAGGTCTGATGCTGCTTCTGGCTTTCATGGGCACTACACACATGATGCACAGATACACATGCAGGCAAAACACCCACATAATCCATATACATGTAAATAAATACTTGTTTAAAAAATTAGAAATTGAGTTGGGCATAGTGGCACACTCCTTTAAGCCCAGCATTGAGAAGGCAGAGGCAAGCAAATCTCTTTGAGTTCACGGCCAGCCTGATGTACAAAACAGCCAGGGCTACATAGAGCCTCGTCTCAAAAAAAGAAAAGAAGTTTGAGGGTGCCCAACCATTAGACAATGCAGCGCGATGGTGTGTCTAGAAATGGGCTGGAATACACGGAAGGATATTCTGGGAGGTATTTGTCCTGTGGGCCAGAGGTTTAGTTATACCCACAATTAATCTTTTTAGGGTCAATACATCTATACATACATATATACATAAAATATTCTATCTTATTCAAAAAATTGTTGAGATAAACTTTATTTCTGATCAGATATCAAGGTTAAGATAAGCAGAAACCAGTAAGCATGAGATTATACTGCACATTTAAACAAATACACATGAATGTTCACACCCCCATACACAAAGACTCTTTGCAAATTATAAACAACATATTTTAACAACGAGGTTGTCTTGTTTTTGTTGGTGGTGATGTTCAATAGTTATTTCTAGTTTAATAAAACTTTTAAAAATCCTATTTAAGGAAAAATCTGTTCTAGTTCTGAGCTACAAACTGTCCAAGGCCACAATCAACATCCATATCTGATTGCCTTGCCCTGGAACAATGTGTACTAGTTTATGATCCCATCATTTTAAGAAAATAAAGGCTAGCTTCTGATAAAAGAAATACCTATTAAAATGATGATACTATTTAAAACAGCATATAGGGATGTGTTAAAAAGATTTTAAAAGCCAGACCATGGTGGTACACAACTTTAACCCCAACACTCAGGAGACATGGGCAGGCAGATCTCTGTGGGTTCCAGCCCAGCCTGCACAGTGAATATGAGGTCAGCCAGGACTACGTAGAGAGACACTGTCTCAAAAACAAAACAAGAAACCTTAATATTCTGGCTAAGACTCAATGTGATTATATTGTTAACGATCTGCAAGTATTTTATTGGTTAGTCAATAGCCTCAAAAGCAAATCAACTGATTGAACATAGTCCTTAATAGTTAATTTTTTTTTAAAAATCACATTTTATCTGACTTTTAGAAACATTTAAAAATGTCTATATTAAATTCATTTTCAGAATAATGCATTGTTTTTGTCTTTTGAAAAGCCTAACAATATAACATATATTCGAACAACAAAAGAAAAATGAGTAACAGATATTTGAACATTATCTTGATCTGTGAAATATTATAGTGAATTATAGAAAATTAAAAAGGACTGCTTTAAAAAATTATGACCATCTAATGAAAATAATTATTTTCTTATAAAACCAGTTTTATAATCTGATAATTTATACAACATAAGCTATATTAATCATTCTTTCTGTACTTTTATACACAAACTAACAGTACTAACTTAGCTACTGATTTAACAGTAAAAATACAAAGTATTTAAGTTTAAAGTAAGCAAGCAAAAATAACAATTATTTTCTAAATGGTAATAGTAAATTTAAGAAACCAGGACAACTTACTGATTTCCTCAGTAATAATTTTTCCAGCTATTTTTAATTTTGAGTAACTACATGACTCAATTTATAGCATATATATAAGAACACCTTTGAGGGTATGGAGAGTACTCTTACTACACGTGACAATAAAAGACAGACGTTATCAATGATAACCAAACACGTGCTTTTCAAATCATGCAAGCTATGTAATATTCATGGTGCACATAAAACTTTCCATAAATGAACACTAACTTTTCTCCATTGTTCCAGGCAAACAATGTCCCATCTTTACTAAAAGTGTAGACTTTGCAATTTTTTCCAGATTCCCTGAAAAAAAAAAAAGTTTAAGGCATTAATAATACTTTTCAAAAAAATTGACTGAAAAGTCAAAAATCCATTAATTCAATGATTTAATAATTTATACAAATGTTAAAGAACATTCCAAGACATTTTTGCCTACTTAAATACTTCATCTCTTAAAATGTAAATGTCAGCAATCACTGTATGCTGGAAACTGGTTTATGCAATCAGATAAACCTTCAGAAACAGATCTGAGGGGGGTCCCTAAGCATGTCAGACAAGGAGGAAAATTTTGCTAGGAGCTAAGAATGAAAACCTGGTAAAGACTGACTCATCAACCTGGATCAGATATAGGGAGTCTAATGACAAGAGGTTTATTCCCAATGCATTTCAGCCCAATATAATCTGGGGGGGAAAAGTTTCCTGGTGTAATACGATTCCTATGCACAAAGAAGCATAATTACATTGAAAACCAACTCAGGGTACATTCCCTTCAAGAAGATGGGTTCTATCTTGCTGTACTAGCTTAAGGGCCAAAAGGTCTGGCCTGGTCTCAGTTATAGAGATAACATGGAGGTCATTTGAGCTGTTAGCCACTTCGGGTCCTGGTTGTGGGAGCTTGGGAACATCTAGCTATCAGGGTTCATTTAGATTATTAGACACCTGCAGTCTTGGTTGTAAGAGCATGATACGGCCTGGCCAAACAGATAACACAGATCACCAAGCTGTTAGTCACTTTCACTTCTCAGCAAGAGCAGGTTTTCATCTTTTCCATTGGAAAAACAATCCTATGTGCCTATCATTCCTGGTGTCTCTGGAGATCTGTGGACACAGGGACATTAGTGCTATGCTCTCAAAACTGAGCCCACTACTCTAGCCTCATCAATAATTTTAGTGGAAGAAATCATGAGCTCATATGAATATATACAAGTCTTTATTCTTGTATATATTCTCCTAATACAAGTATTCTAATGGTTAATTTTTACTGTCAATTTGATTGGCTTGAGAAATGTCTAAAAAAATTAGCAAAGCACACCTGAGGGTGTATTCATGAGAACATGTCATGAGCGTATCATGGAATACTCCTTTACTGTGTGAAGATATGTCACTGCACCTGGCCTAATAAAAAGCTAAATGCCATAGGATTTGGGAGGGAGAGAAAATGGTGGGAAGAAAGGAGGAGTTAGCAGTGGACGCAAAGGGAACAGACATGGGGAAGAGGTAAAAGCCATACATTATGTGGTAACACATAGATAAACAGAAGTGGGTTAGTTTAAGTTATAAGAGCTAGTGGAACAAACCTAAGCTATAGGCCAAGCTTTCATAATTATTAAGACTCCATGTCATTGTTTTGGGGGTTTTTTTTGTTTGTTTGTTTGGTTGGTTTTTTTGGTTATTTTTTGTTTTTGTGAACTGATGGCCCAAAGAAAACTTTGCATGAGGGCTGTCATCTAATGAGTGGCTTAACTACTGATAGATTCAAATGTGAATAGCCTACTGCAAGGTGATCCAACAGCCTAAGCCAGACTCTGGTTGGCCCACAGACCCTAGTGGGCATATGCCCAGGGGCTGGGTTAGGGGCTACATTTTGTTCTGGCCTATTCCTGTTACTGTTCAGTTCTGTTTCCTGGGCTCCATGACATGAAGAACCTCCTCTGTAACCTGCCCAAGTGCAAGGTAGTCAACCACTGACTGGAACTCAAATAAACTCCTTCACTGTTTACTTGGATATTTGGTCATACCAACATAAATATGGCAGAATTACTCTTATCTTTCAATAGCCTCAATTAACAATAACAATTTTTAGGTCATAGTAACGTTGCTAAATGTATTAAATAATTTTGCAGATCTACATAAGATTATATTGTCACCTTAACAAAAGCTAAATTCACTTGTTTCATTTAGCCATTTTAATTATTCTCATCCATCTTATTTAAAAGAATTATATAGACCAATGTTAAAACTATATGTATAGCAAAGTTCATTCACACATGTCTCCTGAATCCTATCATTTGTCACCTATTGGGGTTATCATTTTATTCAGTTTTGTTTTAACCTTCCATGGTTAAATGAATATATACATATTCATTCTGTGGTGATACTATATAGGCTCTAAAGAAATAAAGTTTGCCTGAAGATCAGAGGACAGAATCAGCCACAGAGTTACTCATAGATATCAGGCAGTAACGGCACACACCTTTAATCCTAGCACTCTGGAGGCAGAGGCAGGGATCTATCTGGATCTCTGAGTTCAAAGCCACACTGGGCTATAAGAGATTGATCCAGTCCAAGAGAGAAACAGAGACAGGCAGGGATGGCACACACCTTTAATTTTAGCACTTGGGATTTCATGCCTTTGTTCCCAGTACTTGGAAGCATACATGCATTTAATCTCAGCACCAGGAAGTTTGAAACAGGAAGTGAGATTGCTGGGCAGAGAAAGGAAGATAAGGCAGGAAGAGACAGGATCTGCCCTTTGGGCTGAGGAGTTGGCAAGGTGAAATGTGGCTGAGGCTTTTACTCTGTCTCTCTCATCTTTCAACTTTTCCCCAATATCTGGCTCCCGATCTTTATTATAAGACCAATTAGGATTCACGTAACACTATTCAGATACATATTACGTATATATACTTTACTTTCCTTTTTATGCCATTTTCATCTCCTGGCAGCACAGTGAATTCTAGTAGTGCCTTTATCATATTTGCAAATTTTTCTCATTCTAAACGATGAAACTTTTCCAAACCAAATGCATGAACTTAATTACATTAAAACCTATACTTTTCCTTGTTAAGCCATTGTTTTATCTCTTCTTTATTTTCTTTTCTTTTTAAAAGATGTGCACATGCAGCATAGACCCGTGGAAGCCAGAAGAGAGTGTTTCATCCACGGGAGTTAGAATCATATATAGGTAGCTGTGAGCCACCTGACATAACTTGGATTTTCTGGAAGAGTGGTATGCATTCTTAACTACTGAGCCATCTCTTTAGCCCCTAAGCCATTTATTTTCAAATCTGAAGATTATTCTTCTTGACAAAGAATAAGTATTCTTTCCAACTTGCTAATAAGATATTCCAAGAAATTTGCTTATCTATTATTTTCTTTTTGGTCATTAGGCTGAGAGATGGCTCCACAACTGAGAACATTCATAACTCCTCCAGAAGATCAGCTTCAGTTTCCAACATCTACTAGGCAACTCACAACCACCTGTAACTCCAGTTCCAGGGATTCTATGGGCACAACACACATAAGTGTTGCACAGACACACACATGGGGTAAACACACATACACATAAAAACTAAAAGATTTTAAGAAGTATCAACAAAAACCTTTTGGCGTGCACTGAGAGAAGCTATACCTTGGAAGCACTGTGCTTTCTGTAAAGTTTGGTGGTCCATTCACCATGTACAGTCCTTCTGATCCTCGGACTAAAGAAACAATGGAAAGAAGTTTGGTTACTCTGCTGAGAAATATCCAGCCATATCATTGAATGTTACTGAAAAGCAAAGAGTTTTATAAAACATGTCCTTATACTATACATTGTTAACATTTCAAATCAACTTTCTTGCCTTTTCACATGTAACTGAGTAGAAATAAATATGCAACTTGAGGACTTCAAAACAAATTGTAACCATCAAAACAAAAGCAACTGTGTCACAGTAAAAAGGGTACAAACTCAGCTGGATACAGTTAAACAAAAGAACAGTAACAAATTCAAACAATCCAAGGGAGAAATATAAAAGAACATAATAAAATGGAAAAAAGCTTATCTGACTAAAAGAAGCTGAGAAAACAGGCCTCAGACTTAGAAGAAAATGGATGTCGAAGTTAAGCAATGTATCTTATGAATAAAACCTCAAGGGTTTCAGGCTTATTTCTAAAATCAGATTTGCATTTGAAAAGATCTGTCTGGTACAATGTAGAAAATGAACTGGATGTAGAAAATCTGTAGTAATGTCACAGAAGATTGTGGACAGTTGATTCAGACTGGAGCAGTAGGGATGGAAAGCAGGAAAACGTTGCTATTTCAAGGGCACTTTCAACCCTAAGAGAAGAAAATGCAACTATACCCATGGCTCCATTCCATTTCTTGTAGTTAGGCTCTCCCACCCTTCCCTTAGTTACTATGAAAGCAACAAAGTTAATAAATGGGTGGGCCTTAGCTCCAATTTTAATCCTTTCTTTTCTTTCATTTCCAATGAACTGTTAAAGAGACAGTTATTTAAAAATAATAATGCTTAGCCTGACTAAGAATTAACTAGCTCAATTTCAGGTATCAGGAAGTTCAAACTAACAGTAAATAATTTTAAGTAAGAATGAAAGTCTAAACAAAATAATATAGCTACATCTTTAGGAGTTGCCAATTTAGCAAATAGAAAACAAGTAAACACATGAAAAACTCTTAAGTTTGTTAGATGTACGCAAGCAAAGAGCTGGATGCCACTATATCCATATGCCTCCATATGTACCCTACAATACAAGGGAGCCTGACAAGATGCTTTGTCCATTTTAAAACTGAAACTGTACACAACCACTTACAGACTATTTGATGTGCTTCCCTGTGCCTCCACTATGTGCTAAGTGTTAGGGACTAAAAAGACATTACCACTATCTTCAGGGTGATTTCGAACTGCGTATGGTCGCACACCTATCATTCCAATACTCTGATGGCTGAGGCAGGGACAGAGTTGGAGGACAATTTGATCTATTGCTATAATTTGAATCAAATGCTGAAGATATTCATTTGAAAAAATTATAATGAAATTTGTAAAATGTCACATGACAAAATATGTCCAAGATTTTAACACTGTGAAGGTTTCTGAAGCTTGCTTTCTTTTTTTTTTTCTTTTTTTTTTTTTGAGACAAGGCCTCATGATATATCCCCAGCTGGCCTAGCTATAACTCTCTATGTAGACCAGGTTGGCCTGGAACCCAAAGAAATCAGCTTTCATTGAGGTACCATGCCCAGATGAAGTAAACACATTATAAACCCATATTATTATACTATTATTTTATTTTTTTACTTCTCCTGTGTTATTTAACTTTATATACATTAAGGTGTTTCTGCCACTGAGCTACTTCCACAGCCCTGAAGTTTTATTCTTTACAGCATTAAAATTCTGTAGGGAAGACAGCAGCATTTTTCAGCATCAAACCCACTACAATGTACATAAGAAACATTAGGATTTCGAATAGACTATATTTTCTTAATACAATAATTAAATTTTTTAAGAGTCAGTATCTACTATGTAGCTTTGGCTGGCCTAGAACCTAAAAAAAGTCTACAATACCAGAGAACATCTCTTCCATACATACAACTTTCTTAAGTAGATCAGACTTGCCTTGAATTCACAGAAATCTGGTTACCTCTGTCCCCTAGTGCTGGGATTACAGGCATGTACTACCACATCCAGCATAATTCACATGATAGCAAACATTATAGAAATTAAACAAAAAACTTCAAACTAGGCATGAATTAAGGCCATACCTTAGTGTGGGAGATTATGTTGTTTCATTGTAAATAATTATCCCACCCACTGGTTTAATAAAAAGCGCTGATTGGCCAAAGGCAGGCAGGACGTATGAGCGGGGCTGCCAGACTAAGAGAACTCTGAGAACAGGAAGCACAGAGGAGAATGCCAGAGAGAAGCCGGAAGCAGAGGACAACCATGTTGCTCTAAGAAAAGGTACCGAGCCGCATGGCTGAACAGGAAGAGTCATGGGTTAGATGAAGGGCAGAGAGCTAGCAAGTAATATGCCTGGGCCCTAGGCCAAACAGCCTAAAACTATAGTAAGCCTCTGAGTGTCTCTGTGGGTCTGCAGGCCTAAACCTAGAGGCTAGGCCCAAAAGTCCGAGCCACAAACCTCCCACTACACCTTAGTTATACAGTATGTAGAAATTTAGCCAGTGTAAGGTTACTCTCACAGAGGTGTAGTAGAATCTAATACACTAAAGGGCTTTCTCAGAATTTACACACAGATCTGGAATAGAATGACAAACTGTCAGAACAGCCCGAATAAGGCTGCAGTGTAACTATACAATGTGCATGTGATCAAAGTGTTCTGTTACTCTTCCTGCTAGTGTACCGTGTGCTCAACTGATGGGCAAAGAAAAGGAAGCCTTTCTTCATCTTTCCTCGGCTACCTATGTTCTACAACAGGACAGCTATCCCAGCTCTAGTGACCCTTCTCGTTGGTAGTATTGATCCTCTATATCGTTCATTTCTATCAACAGTATGGGAACTCAGGATATTTAGACAACCAAAAAATTTTTTCTAACATTTTTATTAAAGATTTATACTCATACTAGGGCAGACGGTAAACTCCAAAATAGTAGCAGTAAGAAAAAAACAGCAACAAGAAAAACAAAACCCATGTCAACCAGATTCTCACACAGAACTGAAGTCTTAGAAAACAACATGTGCCGTTTTAGAAGCCAGTGTGCAAACTGCCGTGTTTTCTGGCTCAAGTAACATTCAATGTCTCATGTGATCTATTCTTGGTATCTGTCTTTTTGGGGGACAAGCAAATCTTGAGTCAAATTAATCAACTGCTTTTCAACATGCACATGCTCATGGTCTTTATTTGCTACATTTGATTTTTACTTTATTAATGTATTTACTCTTGAGGCAGAGTCTCCCACTGTACTTCAGGCTGTCCTGGAACTCAGGGTTATCCTTCTGACCAAACCTCCTGAGTGCTAGCTATAGATGTGAGTCCCTCAGCTGTTCATGTTTACATTCTAAAAAAAGGAAACTTTGAAAACAAAACACCCAAAGTTACCTTTTAGATGATTTCATTTGTTTATTTATGTATGATATTTATTTGTATATGGCTTTTGAAATGGCAAGATTATGTGGTGCCAAACAAAACAGTAGTTGTCAAGGATTAGAGCCGTAATAATTTTATTATAAAAGGAAAATACAAGAGTTTCTTGTGCTATATTCTGATAGTGGTTTCATGAATATGTATACTGAATGAATTGAGAGTATAACCTCTCCAGGGTATGGGTTGAGGAGACTTTATTGTAGATACAAGTGAGAGGCCACCCAGAGGCATCCCGAGTGTCCAGACTGACTCGGGCCATGAGAGGGGAAACCGAGGGGGAGAGAAAGAGAAGAGACAGGAAGGCAAGAGAGCATGGCCGATTCTAGGACTCAGGGCTGAGGAAAGGGGAGGGTGTGGTGAGAAGACCTGAGGAGAGAGCACTCTGCAACAGGTACCTGCAATGCTGAGAGCCTAGGGGCCACCGTGTGTTCTGGTACTAAGGGGCGCTCGCTAAAGATGGTAGTTTGGTGGCTGCTACTGTAGCACTGTCAACTCCCTAGTTTTGATGCTAGTCAATGTTTAGCTTGTTATCACTGAGGAATGATATGTTTGTCTGTATCTACTGTTCTACAACTTCCATGAGTCTTCAATCATAGTCAAAATAAAAAACTTTAAAAAAAAACATTTTAATAACACTTTGATGGCAGGAAAGCAGAAATTAAGTAAACAAGTACTGTAGGGCATCAACATTTACCGAAAACGAATTTGCTTTTAGAACAGTGGACAAAAATATACAGACTCAAAGCTTTTCAATAAACACTAAATATTTCCTCTTTATATAGTGTTCTGATTAAAAAAAAAATCAATATAATTACAAGTGTTTGAATGTGACAAAGTGAACAGAGAGCTAAAAATCCCTGTTTCTGATGACTAGGAAGAAGCAACTATAGGAAGCACTAACTTCCTTTAGAAACACTCAAAGGTGAGAATGTAATTTGGTCCTGGTCTGCTGGTTAATGCAAGGATGAAAACTGAAGTCAGGCAGACAGCTGCCTTGAGATTTATGTTAGGAATCCAGGCCAAACAGAAAGCTTTTTTCTTTAAGAGTTACTAAACTGGTTAAATATCTGCCTGAGGATGAATTCTCCTTTAACAAAAGAAAAACAAGAACCGGGGAATAAGAACAAAACAGATTTGTGGAGTCATATAAATACTTGAATTCATTGCACTAAATAAAAGTGTTTAAAAACTCATTTTTCACATATTTTGGTCTTTTCTCATTTTTGACTTGGAATCATAATGATAGAATTATATTATTCACATATATAAAAATTCATAAGCATAACAAACATTATTTGGAAATTTAAAAACAAAACTAAGAACGTTTAAAAGATTAAGCAGTATGTTTTATTGGTAGACTATAGAGTGGAAATATCTGAGTATTATCCTGACCCTGCAAATTTGCAGCATAAATTTGGCCAAGTAATCTTCAGACATCTAAGAATTATGAGACTATGAGAAAGTGTCAGGACAAAGACTTTAACTTTGAGCCCTGTAAAAAAAAAAAATTGTCATTCTTTGTTAATATGACTAGACACAATCTATTCCTCATCAACTTGTTTTCCTATATTTAGTGTCTATTATTTGCTGGGTTCTGGACTACATACTGAAAAGGTGTGTATGAATAAGACTCTACCCCTAATAACAAGAAGTTTACAGTCTAGCAGGGAAAGAAAATATCCAAACAGAATTTCCTTTGTTATGTGTTTAAAAAAAGAAAAAAATCCCCTAGTATACAGAAAGTATAAAAATAGCTGAGAAAGTGCCAGGAAGTGTGGGAAATTGCTTGAAAGAAACTTGCCAAACCAACAGAAAGACTAGAATAATCCCAAAGAACAGTTTAAAGAACTTCTTCAGACAACTCAGTGCGGGTGGAATACAGAATAACATGGGGTGGAAAAGCAATGTTAAGAGCTATTCCAGGATTATAAGTGACTCATACAATGGGTTAAACAGGTTCAACTTTACACTGTCTCAAAAGGGCAGAACACTTCATAGACTCTTAATGTACTAACTTTTAAACAGAATTCAAATACTCATTTAGTATTAAAACCTCTAAGTGACAAAGTCATCTCTATGAACCTAGAAAAACTATTTAATTACATAATTATTTCATTTAAACAGCCTTAGAGGGTTGGAAAGATGGCTTAACATTAAGAGTATTTGCTGCTCTTTTAGAAGACCCTAATTCAGTTCTTAGCATTTAGAGTGGGGCTCACAACTGTAACACCAGTTCTAGGGAATCTCACACCCTCTTCTGGGCCTCTTAAGGCCTGCACTCTTGTGTACATGCCCACACAGACACATAAATCAAACAACTAATCTAAACACAACAAAATAACCTCAGTCTGGCATAGTGCTTAGCAGATTACAGTCACCATTTTGTAAATATCTGGTGAATAAATTATGGTAGTCTAAATGAATAGGAGTACACATAAATCCTATAATGTATTCCTAGAATGGTAGAAGTATAAAAGCTTTGCCATGCCTCAGAGGGGCATAATTCCCAATTCTCAAAAATAATAGACTTTTCTTCCCCTAATGATCTCGTCCTTCCCCGACGTTGTCGAAGACGACAAACTATGTCATCTTCAAATTCCCGAGAGTCTTATAATGCTCTACTTCTAAAGTGCTCACAAGTGCTTCCATTGAAAACGGTAGAATATTATTATCCTGCTCACTGCTGCCACCCCAAGCCACATATTCACCATCAAATGCAACCTACGCTAGCATGTTCTCCCTCTCTACTTCGTCCTAGAAAAGTTCGGATGACTTTGGCGTTACTGTTATTAGAGGTCCCAAGCAGCACCAGCACTGCAGACCAGCTCGCTACGCTGTCTGTTCCCGTGGACGCTGAAGAGTGACGGATGGATCAGTGGGAGGAGGGAACTTCCCACCGCCACGCTGCTACCGAATAAATCAAGAGGCAGTCTGTTCCTGCCGGAAGCCACGAGAAAAAGCAAGCCGGACCCCAGGGCTCGACAGGTAACTCTCCAGCCCCAAGACACCGGAAGAAACCGCTCCGAGGAGAGACTTTCTCGCTCTTTCGGAACTCACCTGTCAACAGCGGCGCGGACCGCGCCATCTTGTCCCGGAAAGAGAAACCCACGCGCTGGGGTGAGAGGTCAACCAAGGCCGAACCCGGCCTCTCCACGTCTCCCCGAGCTCAGAGAACGCAAGGCGGTGTTTCCGGCGTCGCGGGCGTCGGGGCCAATCCACTTCCGGTCTCCGAGCGCGCGTGCGCAGCTCTGGCTCCCTCGCTTTCCGGAGCGTGAACGGGCCGAGCTGAGGCCGCGGCGGGCCCCCGCCCTCCCTCTCTAGAGCGGGCGGAGTCTGCACTTCCGCGGGGCGGGGCCTGCCCGGTGCTGACGTTGGCAGCCGAAGCCGAGGTAGTTCGAGGCTGCTGCCGGCTGCGCCGTCCCGTTCTCGGGCTCTCGCTTCCAGGCCCCGCGGTCCACTCTCCCCGACCCCGGCGCGCCGCCCCTCGGCTGCTCAGACCCCTGTGGTTGGCCGCTGCCGCCGCCGGCGCTCCGGTTCTCCAACGCTCGCTCCCCCAGGCCCAGCCGCCGTAAGCGGCGTAGGCACCGCGAGCCGAGCCTCCCGGCGGCCCGGGAGCGGTAAACGAGCGAGTCCGAGGGGTTCCTGGGACAGGTGGCGCCGCGAAGATGGTCGCCAAGCAGAGGATCCGTATGGCCAACGAGAAGCACAGCAAGAACATCACTCAGCGCGGCAACGTCGCCAAGACCTCGGTAAGGAAAAGCGGGCACCCCTCTCCGTTCCGACGCCGGGACCGGGGTGGGGGGTGGGGGGTGGGGGGAGCTGAGGCCCGCGGTCGCGGAGAGTTCTTCCCTACCCGCCTGACTCTGGACTCCAGCTGCGGTGGAATCTGGGGCGGGAGGAGAAACGTGTGAGGTCTGTGACATGCCGGGTCAGCTACCTAGCCCTGGGTTGCAGGCCGCGGGAACCCGGGATCCAGCTGGTTTCTCCGAATTTGAAATCGGATTGTCCTTTTTGCAGAGAAATGCCCCCGAAGAGAAAGCGTCGGTAGGACCCTGGTTATTGGCCCTCTTCATTTTTGTTGTTTGTGGCTCTGGTAAGTGCCTGGGGGCTGTCTAGGTTTAGAATGACGTGGTGACCCATCAGTGGTGAGTCCTAAGCGCCTTGTTCTCAACCCACCTGCTGAGAGTTTCACAGAATTGTTTCTTGTGAACCAAGTTACTTTGTAACCACAGAGGGTAGTGCCCCAGAGATTTCTCCCTCCTTTACCTGTGCATCTAAAAGAGAGACAGATCCAGAGAGAGAGATCAGATCTTCCTAATAATCAGCTGGAAGAAGTTAAAAGACCAAACAATTTTTGGGTTAAGAATGATTTGTAACCCCATTATCAATAGTTTTTTGCAAAATTTTTAAGAACATCTCAAACATCTGGATACTAGAACTCAATTGAACTGTGCCAGCATCTAAGGTCTCTGTCAAAAACTAAGTATATAAAGTAAGATAGTCCAAAGAATTGATTGTGGAGGAAACATACTTATTTGGCAATTTAATGTAAGACAAATGCTTTGAGGTTAATAAAATGTGGTTATCGAGGCAGCCTGCTTTTAGGGTGGTAGACCTTTGCCTCAGCAGATGTGTTACAGAATGTCTTTCTGCCTGTGCATTGCTTTAACGTGCACGCTGTTGATACTGAGGCAGATGCTTTTGTTTTTCGTGTTCTACAGTTACTGAGGTTTCCATTTCACTTAACATTCCTAAACTTAACAACTGGAAGCTTTCTAAATATATGGCCAAGAGCCAATCAGTTTATATAATCCAAATCTTCTTGAATTTCAGCTTTGTGAAAACAAAGAAGCAAGCATATATTAGAAACTAGGCCTTTAAGGATGTGTGAGAAATAAACTGACATAGTCTGCGGTTGTATATTTAGTAGAGTTATTCTGGAATATCAGAGGGCAGAGCCGCCTCTCAGCCTTTCTGTTTGTTGTTTTTTGCGAGACTGGGTTTTCTGTGTAACAGTCCTGGCTGTTCTGGAACTTGCTTTGTAGACCAGGCTGGTCTCTAACTCACAGAGATCCTCCTGCCTCTGCCTCTAATAGTCCTTCTGCTGGGACTAACAGTGTACGACACCACTGCCTGGCTGTTAGGCCCCGAACTCAGAGATTCTGGGTCTCCCTGACCTTCATGGCTGGGTATGGGTGATTCTGATCTGATATTACAAACAAATTTTATTAAATATACAATATATCGCCACATAAGTCTGTAGTAGAAAAAATTGTTTTAGTGTTTCTAACTTCTAAAATAATTTTGTTTGGAACCTCTTTTGGACACCTTGCAGGTAAAATTCAAAGAACCTTATTGAAGAAATAACTTGAGTTGGAGGTATAGCTCAGTTGCAGAGTACTTACCCAGCATGCATACCATGGATACCATCCCCAGCACCACAAGATAATAATAATGTAAAGGCATAAAAATTTTAATTATGATAAACCTGCCTTTGATTCCTATTATGAATAAATTAGATTAGCGTTTTTTAACTATTTTCTGTATTCTACTGCTACTGTAGTAGATTTCTTTTCAGTTGACTGGCCTGTTTTTAGTCAGCTTATTTTAATATTTTCTCTTTCTCTTTACAGCAATTTTCCAGATTATTCAAAGTATCAGGATGGGCATGTGAAGTGACTGACCTTACGATGTTTCCATTTTCCTGTGAATTTTAGCTTGAACTCATTCCTGATGTTTGATGCCCTCGTTAAAAACAATTCAGTAAATCATCCTGCCTCAGAATGACGTTTCATATCATCCTTCATATGGCATTCCAAGGTTTCTTCAAGAGTCATTCCAGGTTTTCTAGTCCATACCACAGTGCCTTGCAAAAGCACCACATGAATAAAGCAATAAAATTTGATTATTAACTTCCAGTAGTAGACGGTACTTATTCAGTACAGAATGAGTTTAATGTGGTTATTAAAACTTATGGTTAATTAGATTAAATCTGTGTAGACAGGGTATAGATTTTGTTAACCCTAAAGTTTAAATGCAATTAGCTTAATTTAAATTTTGGAATCTTAAGGTTTTATATAACTAGGCACTTTACTCTCTTGAATAGAAAGCACACTCCATTATAGGGTCATGAAACTACCCTATAATAAGGTGCTTATAAATGGACAACTACACAGCCTAGTTTTACCACAATCATTGTCACCTAAAAATTTTTTGAAAGCTTCAAGGGCATAAGTAGAGATGCTTACAGGTGCATCTGTTCTAACAATAATGTCTCTGTTACACAGCCTTGAATTTTGCATGAGTAAGTATAGTCACCTAAGATTCCATTTTAAATTCGGTTGCAAATTTTACAACTTAATCAGTGATTGCGGTTTTACTAAAAGCTATCATGGTGGAATGACATTAGGGAAGGCTTGCTTATGCCATACTGATTTCACCAGAATTAACTTATCAAGGGGTTTTCTGTGCTAGACAAAACTTAAGGGGGAAGACTGATGGGAACATGTTGAGTCCAGTGTGCCATAGATAGCTTAGCATGTTAATTGCACTTTTAATACCAAAAAGGCACATCAACTAAAAAGTTAGGATTGAAATGCCCTTAGGGTACTAGGTATGTCACTCTAAAGTAGTATTTGGAATTAAATGAATTTACTGATAAGGATCAATCTAGTCTTCCTTTGTATGACTCTATAGGTTGTGATTGATCAGATTATCTTTTTACTAATAGTAAGGGTGAGAGTGATGGGCAGGTTTGGGGTTTTCTGGCTCTGTAGAAAACTGCAAGTCCTGACTATTTATGTACTTAGCCAGAACTTGATGCTGAAGCCAGGCAATGCCTGTGTGTGTGTATTGGAAGGAGCCTGCTTATGTCTGCTTTGTTAATTTCCTCGTTCCTGAGGCAATTTTTTGAAATAAGCTGTTTTCAAAGGAACAGAAGGGAAATTTGCTGCCTGTTGTGTAAGCAGTGTAAACCTCACAGAGGACTTTTTCCCCTTTAGATGTGGAGGAGAGTGAAGGAAAGGGGTGATTAGGGATATACGGGAACTTAAGTGTATTTGAACAGGAAAGAAAGCTGGCTGTGGGTCTTCAGGGTCTGACGACACTTACCTGCCTCTTCACCCATGAGTGAATCCCTTCACTTGATTCCCTCTGAAGCGAGTCTTGGTTAACTAATTCTATTTTATTATAACTTTAAAAGTAAAAGATATTCTCTAAATTTATAGCAGGTGCCTTATTTCCTTTGAATCAAATCATTCCATACCAGAATTTCCCTTGGTTTACTATAGATAATTGGCTTTAAGGTATTTTTGTTTTTAAGCATACAATGTTTTAATTAATTTGTTAAAATGCCATAGTAATCATTTTGCATTTGTAAAATTACATTCCCTTTGTATCTCATGTAATTTACCTATTGAGTGCATTTTATATTCAGGTTGAATTATGCATGTTTGGGTCAATGAAAGCTGTGTCTGTTTGATTTATGGTTTAAAAATAAAGTTCCCTGGTTATTTGATTCTTTTGTTGTTAAAAAAATGATTTTGCAGAGTTCTTATTTGAGTACTTTTCATAGTTCATAGAAAATTATTTTAATAAATGCCTGTGTTTAACCAGGTGGTGGTGGCACATCCCTTTAATCCCAGCACTCAGGAGGCAGAGATAGGCAATTCTCTGAGCTCTAGGTCAGCAGGACAGACATAGTTACACAGAGAAATCCTGTTTCTAAAAACTTAAGAAAAGGAAGAGAGTACGTCTCAATCTGTTGTCTTAGTTAGGGTTACTACTATTGCTGTGATGAAACACCGTGATCAGAAAGACCATGTCACTGTTCATCATTGAAGCAAGTCAGGGCAGGAACCTAGAGAAGTGCTGCTTATTGGCTTGCTTGGCTTGCTTGGTCTGTTTTCTTATAGAACCTAGGGCTAGTGGGTCAGTGGTGGCAACCCCCACGTTGGGCTGAGCCCTCCCCCATCAGTCACTAAGGAAAATACCTTACAGCTGGATCTTATGGGGGCATTTTCTCAATTGAGGTTCTCTCCTTTTAAAAAATTTTTAGTTTGTGTCAAGTTGAAATAAGATCTAGTCAGCATTAAATCAAAAGAGATAGTACTGAGAAGCACGCATAAGGTCTATAAAAAATGTGTAAGAAGCAAGAAAATTCAACACGTACCCACTTAGCATATAGATATTACTACCCAAGATTGGTTCAGGAAAAAGACACATTTCTTTGATCTCACTTCTCTTCTTGAATTTTATATTATGTTTAGCACAACATGAAAATAAATTTTATCCAAATACTCAATGCTTTAGCTCTTAACAGAACAAGAAGTTACCATTTCATTGTATGTCCTAGGTTGTATATAATGTTGGAAAATGTTGGAAATAGTAGGCTTCTAAAATAGCACAAGGCGTTCATTGCAGCAGGATTACATTGTCATGGGCTTTCAAGGACAACTTGGGTTCTCTGTGAGGATACTACTGCTTTGGAGGCACACGGGACCACATACAGAACTGTTTTAGGACTTATTACTAGGTATATTGATAAAGCCAGAGTGCTTGGTGCTCGACATCTGTAAAACATGGAATTCTCTGTTTGATTTGCTCTCTGCCTCCTATGGCAGGAGGTAGGGAGTTGACTTCAGTAGCAACTCTCCATCTCTCTGCCTGAGTTTCCTTCAGTTGATGTGATAAAATATTCTGACAAAAGTAATAAAGGGGGAAAATCAATAGAGGATTCCTTTTGGTCCATCATGGTAGGGAAGTCACAGCATCAGGAACTTGAAGTTGTTTATATCACATCTGTAGTAAGGAACAGAGCAATGAAGATAGATAGACATTCCCAATACCCAGTTAGCTTCCTCCACTCTATAAAGCCCAGGATCTCCCACCTAGGAAATGGTCCTACTCAGTGAATTGGTCTTCCCATCTCAGAAGCCCCTCCCAGTGAGTCTAGATTTTATCAGCATGACAACACTAACCATCACACTCCCTTAGAGCTTTTCCTGTCCAAATCCAGCTCCTTTGTACCTACTATGTTCCAAATTGGATTAAGATAGCCGGACCTTATTTAGGAAAAAAGTATTAATAAGCAATGAAATACTAAAACTAAGGAAAAAAAAATTGGTCTTTTATGCCTCAAATCCATGCATGTTGCAGAAACAAGATAGAACTGGGAAGTTTGCAAACGATGCATTTGTCCAGTGATAACTAAGGAACACACAGATAGAGCCATAATGCTATAGTAGTTCAAGTAAATGATAGTTTTGCTGGGGAACAGAAACAAAGCCAAGGTTTTCTGACTACTCCCCAGAAACCCCAGACTTGATCACAAAATGTATGTGCATTTTATATATGCTTTTAGAAAACTTTTCAGGTTACTAATTAAAAGAAAAAGATACCCTTTGGTAAATGCAGTTTCTTTTGAAAGTTCAACAGACATTTACTATTTTCACCCCCATGGGAAAAATACAAAATTGCATCAGGTGAGTCAGCACAATATACTTATGGGACTGCTATGAGTTCATCTGTGATGCTGAGAAATAATTCCAAAATAGAATTATCCTAAAAATAATTACTAGGAGCTACTTGTAAATGTCTATAATCTCAGATCTTGGGAAGCTGATGTAGGAAAATTGCCCAGAGTTCCAGGCCAGCAAAGTGAGACTCAAGAAAAAAGAAGGTCTCTTTTGTCTTTAGAAATATGATTTTCCCACAGGTAATATTTGGAGCTAGGAGTTTTTAATTTCCATTGGGATGGAATAACTCTAGCCTTTGTTTTCAAGGGCACTTCACGGCTAAATTTGCCTTTTCTGCCATGTCTTTGAACAGCTAGTCCTTGTTTTCCAGATTTCTGTATTTTTCAACACACACACAAATGCAAACATAACACACACCACACACACATCACACACACTGCATGCACATGCACACACGTGCGCACACACATTCATACACGCACACATACACACACACGAACACATGTATACATGTGTGTACACGCGTGTGTATTTTCATTGCAGGTCTATGCTGAACCTGTTAGAACGTAAGTTTATTGCCATATTCTTTATTAGCTCCTTGGATCAAGTGTGGGTTCCTTAAAGAGCCAGAGCTCTATCTTTTCTCCTACTTCCACCGCTCCCAAGCCTCTGCATAACCCTCACTGTTACTGAATGAGACTGTACAAAAGCAGGGAATTCCAGCTTCATCAGCAAGGGGCAGGACACAAGGTTAGAGGTCAACCTAGACTGTTGGACCCCAAAAGCAGGGAATTCCAGCTTCATCAGCAAGGGGCAGGACATAAGGTTAGAGGTCAACTATACTGTTGGACCCCAAAAGCAGGGAATTCCAGCTTCATCAGCAAGGGGCAGGACATAAGGTTAGAGGTCAACTAGACTGTATTTGGACCCTATACTCCCACCCCAAATAAAGTGTAGCACTACAATCTCAGCTACTGTGCTACAATGAGATTGAAGGCTAGTCTGGGTAATTGAGAAATAATCTTATTTTAAAATTTTTTAAGTGGAAAAAAGCAGACCCCAGTGTTAGATGGCTTGCGCAGCATGTATGAAGTGTTGGGCTTAAACCCTAGTACCATCAAAGAAAAAAGTAAAGAAAAATAAAATGAGTCAAAACACACGCCATAACAAAACTTGTGCGTTCTTGCAAAATCCTCTAACCATAGAGTAACAGTTGCCCGCCACTAAAACCCTGGTGACCTAGTTAAGAGCTATGCTCGGCACCAAAATGAAGTTTCTTGGAACAAACTCACTCAGGATAGGCTTAAAGGCTTGATATTTGGAAACACATCAAAAGTGTGATATTTATAAAGGTCACATCAAGTGTTGAGAAAACCAAAGAGCATTTTATCAAAGAAAGGTAATACCTTACCATACCAGTCAGCCTGGTTATAAGAGTGAGACACCATGTCCAACCTTTTCCAGCCAGTGCCTGGGGGCTTCAAATTGCTCTCTGCTCTCTGCTCCACTTCCGTCTTTGGTCCAGTCTGTTTTTCTGTAATAAGAACACAATTTTTGCGTTCCAGAGCACAAATGCACCAGGAACTGAGTTGATAATTTCTGATAAAGGTTAATCATGAAGGTAAATAGCTATCCAGAGTACCAAAGCATAGTAGCTCCAGCCCTGGCCACAAGAGCTTAACTTCTGAGTTATTTCCAGAGGATTGTGAAGAAGGAAGCTACCTCGTAGAACAAAACCCATTTCCAAAGCTTGAAGTCACTTGTTTTTGCCTGAGAACGGTATTAAGATGTTTTCTGATGCAAGAACCTTTTTGTCTGCTAAGCATGACCTGAAACACTCCCTGCATTGCCAAGGGCTTGCAGGAAAGGCCAGCTCAGCCTCGTCTATTGTCTGCCACTCAGAACAGGGTCATGCAACTATGAAAATAGTGTCCCACTCTGGTCAAGGCCCCCTTACTCAGCTTAACTTTTCCCAGGATCACCCACATGTTCTGTCTGCAAACTGATATTGGAAAATGTTGAAAAAAACTAGACTTCCTTTATCTTTTTTTTTTAAGTAGTTTTTAAAATTATTTTAATATATGGCTGTTTTGTTGGCTTGTATGTACAGATGTTCACTATGTGTGTGTACAGTACCCATGGAGGTGAGAAAAGACTGTTGTGAGCTGCCAGCTGCCATGTGGGTGCTGGGAATTGAACCCAGATCCTGGAAGTGCAGACAGAGCTTTTAACTGCTGAGCCATCTCTCCAGCCTCCCAGAAGACTAGATTTCTAATTCTAGCTGTGGCGATTAACAGCCTCATGGCCTGAGATCTCACAGCCTCCTTCCTTTGCCTGACTGAGTGAGGAAAAGGAACGACTGTTATGAAATCACAAGTAAAAGCACTTTGCATAGTCAAAAATATCCAGTGCAAGTAAGACACCACTGACTATGTAAACTTCAAAAAACAGACACCTGATAGGGTGCGGGACCCTGTTCACCAAAGACAGAAGAAACAGCACCTTCGTATCAGCTTGGCAAGAACTCAAGCCATCTTTCAGTCACTCGCTACTTAGAGATTTCCCAATGTCATTTTACCTTCTGAGAACTTTGCCTTTAGAATAACTACTGAAAATTTTCAGAATTGTGATTCATATTTGGCTCCTTAGCCCACAGCTTGAAATGCATTTTGGTCCTCAAAGATCTGCTGCACTGGGGGAAAAAAAAAGGAAGGAAGTAAAGAAAGACTGGCAAGGGGGAATATTGGTTTCAAAGTTTGTTCATTCAAAGGCCCTTAAGACACCACTATTGCTGTACAACAGATTTGCCTCTCCACTTGAAAAAAATCAGAGTGCAAATATACAGACTCAACACCTGAAAATACTTAAATTCTCACTAAAAGAAAGCAAAACTATTTAGAAACAATGGACTATGATTCGATACTGCAATTATTCTAAAAATAGCCTTAGCTCAGACTAAGATGTAGATAGGTTAGAAAGTTTTTGTACATCTCTTATTCAGCTTCCTTTAAGATTAACATCTTATAAAATACTATGGTACATTTGTCATATCAAGACAGTAGCAATAGTATGGCGTGGCTGCAAAGGCATGTAATCCCAACCCTGTTCCAGGAAGTTAACACTCCCATCTCAAACAAAACAGTTAGCTCTGAAACAGAACTGTAACTCAGCTTGGATTTTTACAGGTATTGATGCTTCTCTCTTTGCGTCAGCAAGTGTTACCAGATTGCAGTTTGGCCTTCTCTCATTTTTTTATTTTATTTTAGGATAAATATAACAAATTGTTCCTAATATTGCTGTATTATCTGTCTGGTGGCCATCTTGTTATGTAATTTGTTTTATATGCTCTGCTGATGTTTTGTCTTTAAAAAGTTAATCTCAGTAATAAGATTTATTACTTATAAACTCATCTTAAAAAGGTTCATGCCTAATTTTAACATGTGTAGATGGGCATGGTGGCACATGCCTTTAATCCCATTACTTGGAAGGTAGAGACAGGCAGATATCTGTAGGTTTGAGGCTAGCCTGGTCTACATAGAGTTCCAGGTCAGCAAAGGCTATATAATGAGACCCTGTCTTGCCCTCCCCAGTCCCTGAAAAAAAGTATAGATATATGTAAATGTGCATACATGATTATGTGTATATATTTTTCTATAAGTTATATCACAAATACAACTTCTCTTTGACTATACATTTTAATTATTTCAGAGGATGACTCTACATCCTCTGTATTTCAATGCCAATTTTCTTAGTTTTTTATTTAAAATGGAATTATTTTATCAAAAAAGATGTGTTTTAGGAATTTTAAAATAAAACAAAAACTGGATTAAAGAATGACATAATTATATAAATATAAAATATATTTTTCATAAAATCCATTAAAGGAAATGATTATTGAATGACACAGGATTTTATTTGGGAAACTTAACAATTGAGGGTTCCTGGGAAACACAATCACATGATTTCCCTAATGTAAAATGACTCCAGAGCTGGAACAATGACTTAAGGGCACGTTTAGAACAATCTTTTTGTTCACTGTGAAAATGTATCTTTTCCAAGGCATCTTCTAGTTGGTTCTTAAAAAAACAAAGCTAAGAAGGTATAGGACGGGACTTTGGGCACTGGGAAGAGAATCAGCAGAGCAACCATGGAGACAGAATAAGTCAGACACCAGACACGCAGAATGAGAGAGAAGTAAAGGCCACACGGTAAACTGTAGATTAACAAAAGTATGGGTTAATTTAAGTTATGAACTAGTGGGACAAGCCTAAGCAAAGGCCGAGCTTTAGTAATAAATAATAAGTCTTTGTGTTGTTATTTGGGAGCTGACTGGCTGAACAGAGAAGGACTCATTACAGAGCACTTGCTGCTCTTCCATAGGGCCAGAGTTCAGTTCCCAGCTCCCAAGTCATTTGGCTCATAATCACTTGCAGCTCCAAAAGATCCAATGTCCTCTTCTAGCCCCCATGTACACCTATATACCTGTGCATTTGTGGCATTCTCATATGTGTGTGTGTGTTATTAATTAACAAATACTTAATTTTTTTAAAATTCTTACAGAAAATATTTCCTTCAGCTGAGAGAGGAAAAAAATCTGTGCTTTTGTGTTTCTTATGACTTCTTCCTTTCTTTTCTTGGTCCTTCAAAAAACCAACCATTTGAGTTTTTTGTTTTTTTTTTTTAATTCCCAAGGATAGAGAGCTTTATCTGAGGACTTGAGGTGAACAAAAGTCTTATAATTGATCAGTGTGTGGCTAGGTGATCCTGACTTGATTGATGTATTGTGTGTATGTTTGGAGCTCAACTCTCTTTTATGGGCTGGAATATTTTATTGTTAATGTTACTATTTCTCGTGATATAAGGTTGAGATACTCTGGCCAAGATTCAGTGCCTTGCTCAGCCATCATCAGAGAGGCTTCCTCCTGCAGTACAGAGACCCACACCCAGACATTGTGCAGAGGGTGGGAGACCTTAGAACACTTAGCCCTAAACAGGATGTTTGTTTGTTTGTTTGTTTTCTGAGACAGGGTTTCTCTATGTAGCCCTGGCTGTCCCGGAACTCACTCTGTAGATCAGGCTGGCCTCGAACTGAGAGATCTACCTGCCTCTGCCCCTGAGTGCTGGGATTAAAGGCATCACCAGCACCTGGCCAGTCAGGTTTTCATAGAATGTTGATTTGCTCTATAACCTTGTCTTAAATATCCAGATAAAATTGCTAAAACTGACTGTTCATTGGAGGAAGAGTCCACCTGCAAGATAGCACTTCCAGGGAACCTGACACCCTCTTCTGAACTCCATGGGCACCAGGCCTGCACATGGTGCACAGACATTCATGCCTGCAAAACACTCACACACATAAAACAAATAAATCTAAACAATGGTTTCTAAAGCTATTTCTCCCTGAGACATTATAGTTACTGTTTTATACCATCTCTTCCAACCAAACAAAAGTACCACTTCCTCCATCTGCTACTTCTGCTTTTGTAAGATTGATTATTTTAACTTGAGAGATATTTCTATGATGTCACCAGGAATGTCTGCTTTAATAGCTTTGGCAATCACGTCTGTCTTGAAGATGTGCCGTCCTGACAACTTTGGCACATGATGTATGAATATATGTACAAAATATTCATACACATGAAATAAAAAAACTTAAAAATAGTTTCCTTAAAAAAGAATATTTATCACAACTCTATTAAACCCTAGCTGAGCTCTCTGATGCCTTCCCAGGCTCCTCAAATATTAAATATGTCCCATAAGAGAGCTCATGTTCGTGGGCACTCCTCCTTTGATGGTGTCTGCGCTGCCTCTAGCTCTCCTCTTTACCCTTGACTCCCTCTGCCCAACAAATTTGGAAATTCTTAGAGGACCTCTCTACATACCTGTGATGACTCCCTTAATAGCTGTTTTGATTCTAGTATCTGTAATACCTCTTTAATTTGCCTTGTGACTCTGTATAAACAGACTACCGTTGAGTATGCTACACAGATTCTTATCGACCATGTCCTCCTGATACATAAATCTGGATACCAGCCTCTTACCAGAGACTAACCCCTGACTATACACAACAAAATGAGGAGGCCGTACCCCAATCCGATTCCCTGATCATCAAAATAAATAAAGTTTTAAGATCCAGGGACTCAAATTTCAGGCCTGTAACCCCATCGGCTTCCTCCTCTACCACCCCCTTCTATAAAATCCATCCTTTGTTACTTCTATATAAACAAAAAGCCTAGAACGTTAAACTACAAAGCCCCAACTGCTTTTCTCTCCCACCTAAGAGTCAGACCACACCCTCCTGTAGTCACACTGATTGGCTAGTAGCCAGGCAGAAAATTGGGGCGGGGGCAACCACACTAGGAGAATTCTGAGAAGAGGAAAGGCAGAGAAGTTACCAGCCATAGAGGAAGCAGGATGAGAACGCCACACTGAGAAAAGGCGCCAAGCCACATGGCTAAACACGGATAAGAATTATGAGTGACTTTAAGCCTAAGAGCTAGATAGTAATATGCTTGAGCTACTGGCCCAGCGGGTACTACAATATTAAGCCTCTGAGTAATTATTTAATAAGCAGCTGCGGGACCAGCAGCCAAGTAGGACAGAGAAACTTTCGACTGCACTGTCCCTTAGGATAAAGAACTGACAGATACTTCACGTAATGTGATGCAAGTCTTGTCCTGCTCAGCTAGAGTTATCTGAGAAAAAGAAACTTACTCGAGAAAATGTATCCATAAGATTTTCCTGGTATTATCACTGTGGGTGATGCTACCCCCTGGGCAGGTAGCCGGCCTTGGGATAGACAGAAAGGAGGCTAGCCAGTATGGTGGAACACACTTTTAATCCCAGCACTCAGGAGACAGAGACCGTCAGATCCCTGGGTTCCAGGCCAGCTACGGCTCCACAGAGAAACCCTGTCTCAACCAAAAGGAAGGAAGGGGAAGGAAGGAGGCCGATAAGCAGCACTCCTTGGTGGCTTTGCTTCAGTCTCCATCTCCAGGTTCCTCCTGCCTTGAGTTTCTGCCCTGACCTCCCTCTGTGACAGAGAGCGGTCTTGAGATGGGATAAATCCTTTGCTCTCTGAGTTTACCACAGCAGGAGAACCCCAGCTGAGACAGCCTTGATGGGAAAAGCAAGCCCAACTTCCCCATCCTGTTGCCCAGTATCAGGGCAACTTAGAACTATGGTCCAACATAGTGCTGATCTTCAGGCACATAGATAGGCTACAGAACCTGCCCACAGTCCTCTTTGGGAAACTTGCAAGAATTTGAAACTCCTTTGTTCTGGGGATTGACTCCTAACATGCTGTGTGGCAGTTATGCTTTCTAATGGTAGCTCCTTCCGGACATTTGGAGGAACTCCAGAGTCTGAAAGGAAGGCCCTTCCAGTCAGCTCCTTTCCAAGTATTTGTTCCTTTTCCATTTCATTTTATTTGTAATTGTTATAACAGCCAGTTAAACATCTCCAGGAGCTGGAGAGATGGCTCAGTAGTTAGAAGCACTTGCTGCTCTTGCAGAGGATCCTGCTAGGGTTCCCAGCCCCCCACCCCCCCCCACCTCCCACCCCCACCCCCCTTGCCGCGCGGTGGTTTGTAACCATCTGTAATTCCAATCCCAGAGTATCCGATGCTTTCTGACTTGGGTAGACACCAGGCATGCACACGTACACATCCATACACAAGCCAAATATTCATATACAGGAAAAAAAATCTAAAAAGATTTAAATATGTATGAAATAATGAGATGTCAGTATGCCACAATTGTTAAAAATGATGCCATGTTAGCTTTAAATGTTTCCTTTTACGGGTAGGAAAAAAGGTAGGCTCATAGTTCGGTTTGTGTTCGCATTTACCAGGTCTTGGTTTAGCTTTTAACATCATCAAAATACATGACTGCTGTATAGATAGACACATGATAGACAGACAGATAAATAAATATATAATAGACAAGTTAGGATGCAAACTCCCTTCTTTGTCTTCTGAAGTCAGTGTGGGTTAGTCATACATGTTACACTTTCACTACATGTATGACATAAACAATAAATATGTTTAACAATACATACACCTGCACATTTTCAAAGTTCAAATAACTGATATAAAATGTCTATTTTCATATACGACTTTATACTCAACATCACATCCTTGTGCTGAGTAGTGACACACAGCCTTGGATTAACAGCATATGCCACAGCAGTCCAGCCTTACCCATGCTTTATTATCATATGAAAAATTCATTGCCAAATTCTAGAGCATGATGATATATTCCCACTTTTTTTTCTGTAGGTTTTATAATTCGGGTTCTCATATTTAAATATGGACATATCTTGAGTAGTTTGGTGTATAGTACGAGGTAAAAGTTTATACTTTTATTCTCCTGTGTGTCAGTATCTAATTGACTCAGTGTTATTTGTTGAATGAGATGTTCCCATGCTGAACTGTCTCACGACCTTGATGAAAACCAATTGATGTGGAAATTTCTGGTAAACGAATCACTGGATTTTTTTCCTGGATTTATATTCCTAACCTTTGATCTGTATATCTGGTCTTAGTGTAGTCCAAGGTGTCCAAGTTGCTTTGCTTTGTGGTAGGTTTTGAAATCAGGAAGTGTAAATCATCCAACTTGGTTCTTCTTTTTCAAGGTTGTTTAAAGCTATTTTGGGTCTCTCGAGTTTCCCTATGAGATCTCAGAGCAGCTTGCCAGCTTCTACAGGAAGCTAGCTAGCACTCACACTGTGTAACTGTACATCAGGCCCGGCTGTGTTGCAATCTTTACACATTGTTTCCCAGGCCACAAACAAGGCGTTTCTTTACAGTCACAGAGGTATTCCTTCAACAATGCAGTTTTCAGAGCATATGTCCTACACTTTGATGACACTTTCCTTCTAATCTTTAATGACATTTGTTTCTAAGTACTTTATTTTCTTGAACTTCATAGTTTTCTTGATCTTGTTTTTGTCTGCTCTTACACGCACAGATAAATACAATGTGTCTTGTGCTGGACTGCTCTTACACGCACAGATAAATACAATGTGTCTTGTGCTGGACTGCTCTTACACGCACAGATAAATACAATGTGTCTTGTGCTGGACTGCTCTTACACGCACAGATAAATACAATGTGTCTTGTGCTGGACTGCTCTTACACGCTCAGATAAATACAATGTGTCTTGTGCTGGACTGCTCTTACACGCACAGATAAATACAATGTGTCTTGTGCTAGACACCAACGTGTAGATAATAAACACAATATGTTGTGCATCACTCCTGCAGCCTCACTGATTTTATTTGTTGGCTTCAGTAGATTCTTTTTCTCATATAAAATTGTCATCTGCAAACAGCCATAACGTCACCCCTTTCCCTTTAGTTGAAGCAGTCTTTATTTCCCTGTGCACTGTGATACAAGTGACAACGCTGGGTCTTCGACATGAGACAAGAGGTCTGTTAGCTGCTTCTCCAACACCGCCAGTGTCCTCCGCACCTCCCCCTAAGTCCCTACCAACCATTACTTTTTCTTTTGCCCATTTTTCACTTTTCAAAGAAACAGAATAATACAGTATGTATCCTTTTGTGCCCGACTGTTTCACTTGGAAGAATTCTTTCAAAGTTCATTTATTCTGCAGAGAGAATCAACACTATTTCTTGTTGCACGAACAAAGGAAACTCAGGTCAGATCTCTGGGGAAAGTGGAGATATTAGAAAGTAAACACCAGTCAGATCTCACCCAGCTCTCTTCCAGCTTCCTCAGCCTTGCTCCTCATGGCTTCTTCTGCCTGCCCTGTCTTTCTATATCTGCCTTAAATACTTTCTTTGCTCAGTTAAGGTGTGGCACCACCACTGCCTGCCTGGGAGCCTGGAACTCCTTCTGTAAAATAAAATGACCTTGAGCTCAGATTGGATTAAGGCGTAGGTCACCACTCCTGGATATTCCCTGTGCTGAGATTAAAGGTGTGGGTTACCACTGTCTGATCCTCCTAGACTGACTGTGGGTAGATCCCTCTGACATCTCTGAATGTTTTTATTGTATTTGAAAATATCCCCACAATTTCTTGTTATTTTTCTGCCCTCAATTGATGGACATTTGGATTGCTTCAGGCTGTCATGAATAATGTTGCTAAAAGGATTCAAGTGCAAGGCTATGCCTAAGAGTGTTTCCTTCTAGGTGTGCACCTTGCAGAAGAACTGATGGGTATAGAGAAATTTCAACAAGAGGTTTTCTTTTATTCTCTTGATTTGAGACAGATAGAGATAGATATGGATATACAAATATTTATTTTAAAGACAAATGGTAGCATTACGAGATACCTTTTTCCATTTACTTTTCCACCTAAAATATATCCAGATAAGGAAACAAAAGGGAAGCATGGTACCCTGGCAGC